>BSBK01001884.1:0-497922 GCA_027943335.1 Chamaecyparis obtusa | reverse complement strand
ATGACATAAACCTAAACTATTATCCTAACTCTAACAATGATAAAGATTGACAATAGAAAATTTCCACAATCAATTAACTATTGTTGTTATGCTTCTGGGCAAGATTGTGTGAAAGAAAACTTACATCAAGATTTCAGATCATACTTCATGATCCATCATCAAGATGAGAGAGTTTAAGAATGTAAAAAGATGATCGATGATGATATTTTTGCATTCTTAAACTCTCTCATGCAAAAAATGTTTTACACAATCTTGTCTAGAAGCATAATAACCATAAACTAACCATATCCCTAAATCTAACCTCAATCATAAGCTTAACCATAACCCTAATCAAAATCTTAACCCTAACCATAGTAGTAACCATGATGTAACCCCTTACCCTAACCATAGTAGATTTTTTACTAGTAAATGAGACACAACCCGAGGATGAAGTATTCAATTTTGAATTGCATTTTTAGCTTCTACACACCAAAATAGAGCATATAATTGACAATTATATATTTTGTTGCAATAAATCTATATCATTTCACAATATATTATAATTATAATTTTTATTATTTGTAGATTCAAGTAATTGAATTGTTTTGATTATCTTTAAAGAAAAATTAATTTATCTTAGTAAAAAAAATTGAACGTATACCCCCCTTATATCTTAACATTAGAATTTTATTTATACTTTATTATATTTTTTCACACTTTGACACATTTTATATTTTTTTAGATAAAATTTCATAATATTTTTTCCCTTGTTACATCCTTGTTTATTATTTTAAAATATGTGTTAAGTTTATCCCATAAGAACATATAATTTAAAATTTGAAAAGAGATTTACATGGATATAACTTTAAACAAAATTATTTAATATATTATATCAAAATTATTAAATAATAAAATTTAATATTTTCTCTTTTAATTGTATTATTTTGATTAACAAAGTTCTCCATCATTTAGTAATTAATTTATGTTATTCCTACAATCAATTTCATAGGAACCTGTTACCTAAGAACTACCGAATTTGGATATCTCCGAATGTGGATGAAATTATGCTGCCTTTTCAAATTGATGAAAGGGTAATGGATGCGATGTTCACTATTAACTCTCCTACAATTCATCGGGGTATTCAACAGGTAATTGGGGAAGAATTTTTATCCCCTTCATCTTGACATTTTTTGTTTCCATCAAATGTGGTGTCTATTTTCTTCTCGGATGCCATGGATTAATTATAGTCGGTCCTACTACTAGAAGTTTTGGTGAGAAAGGTTGTTCTATCACAGTTTTGGAATGAAAACAAGCTTAGAAAGGCTATGCATCAGTATGATTTATGGGCTGGGCATGCATTAGTTGGGGGGCTGTTTCAAAGGTCTCAATTATTACGGAAGCATGAGTTCATGGTTATGTATGAAGCTCTTCAAAAGTCATTCGAGATGCAGAACCCTCGCATCATGAAATCTTCTCTTCAAACTACGGCAAGGGCTTTGGGTTACCAGCTTGAAGAAAGGGTGAAGTGTACTGGTTACGCTATCTTAGACATGCTGAGTCTCTCCAATAAAGAATATGCATTAAAATGCTTCGAAGATGTTTCTTCAGGGGTTACTCTTCAAAAGCAAACATGGAGTCAGGGTTTGGCGCATGGCTTGTAGGAAGATAATGGTGATGTTTCTTAGGAAAATGTTCATGATGTTACGACATCGATAGGAAAGGTGGTCGCTAGTACAAATTGGAAAATGCCCCATTCGGGTGTGCAAAACCATCGAGGGAAGCAAGAGGTATCCACTGGCTTGGATAGCAGGTCTGGGTGGGTAGCTTCTCCACAATCACCAATTGGTTGGGAGTGCATGTCAGGAGATCTGGTGGCTTCACATGGGGAGGAATGCGCAAACATGGAGGAATAATAATGATTTCGTAATTGTTTTTTTGAAATTTTGAACTATGATTAAATGTTGTCAAAATTTGATGAAGTTGTATTTAACTGTTCGTATTTTGAAATATGGGAGGAAAGACATTCTCCGAATTGTAAGATTGAACAGTTAATCATCCTCGATATAAATAGTTGTAAATATCGATGATCTTTTTATATGCGTGATGATGCTGGGTTTTCTTACTGATTCTTTCCCGGTTGAGCTCTTTTTTTAATCAGATTTTATAAAATATTAATATATACAGTGGTTCGTCCACTTTTGTCAAAAGAAAAAAAAATTTAATTTATGTTATTCCTTACTAATAGTTTTAAACAATATTATTAAATATAATAATAATTTAACAATCTTTATTTTAAATTATTAAATAACAAAATTTAATGTTTTTTTTTAATTAAATTCTTTTTTCATCAACTTGGAGTTAATAAGTGGGTAAGCTATTTATAATCTATATTTATTTTCAATCTTCATAATAGTTATTAAATCAAGTTAAATAATAGTTATTTGAACAAATAAATAAATTTATATAGAAGGATACAATTTTTGTGCAATACTAAAAATTAACTAAGTTATATATTTATAAAAAAATTCTAATAAATTTCACCACTTCAAAATTTAATTATACTTGATCTCATCTACACATTTTCTACTTTTGTAAAACATTTTTCAATTACAAAAAAATGTATTTGACTCCCCTCCCCTTTGAATCAATTTTTTCCCTGTTTGTAATTAGAATTGCAAACATTTTATTACTTTTATTTTGTTTCCCCAATTTCACTCTTGATTCCTTGAAATACTTTCCACATTTCTTGCACATGCCTTATTGTAGTATTTTATATTTTATAAATATCACAATTCCCCTATTTATTCTTCCTTCCAATGAAATCATCAACTTTATTTTTATAACAAGAGATGAATAGTGAGATATAGTTAGAGAGGTGGATATGTCATCCCAAAATATACTAATATAATGCATATAGGTGAATCACATATTTTAATCTTTCATAGTGTATTATTGTCATTATGATAAAGCATAGGATCCAATCATAGGGCTCAAAGTTAAGTAAACATTAAGCTAATTATATGTGTTTTTACCATTAGGGTAAAATGTGATGTGTTTTCCATAGATTGCACTTTTCAAGTAGGTGTCCAAAAACCTAATTTCTCATACATTTATATCTTGTCTTATTTTGAGCACAATCGTAGCTTTATCTACTACCATTTTTCCAACCCTACATCCATAAATTAATCTTATCCCATATGTAGGTTAATACTTCTCATTTATTTCCTTCATATTCTACACATGTACATTTGGATACTACCTTCACTTCACCTATCCATCTTGTTTCACCCTATTTTACATTATAACAAGTTGTAACTTCTTGCATAGGTCAATTTAGACCATCCACTTCATAATATCCCAACATCAATGTACAATATTACTAAGCATTTAATTCCTACTTCTATTTAATTCCTTTTATACAAATTGCCTCTTTTCATACATATCTCCACCCTAATATAGTTATTTCCTTATCTTATTACCTCACACTACATTTCCATACTTGACATTTTCATGCGCAATATCCTCCACCATTTTTAGATAATATAGTAGATACTACGTTCACTTCTCTCTTATTCCTAAGAGGTCACTATAGGCCTCCATCATAATCCTTATTCCCCCAATATTTTGTCCATTCATTTCTACTATATTTAATGTCTCCTCACTTTTCCAAATATATGATGGTAAAGGGAATGTACCACCCATGTTTAATCATTTAATACCACATGAAATTATCTTTGATACACTCAAGGTCCATACATTTAGGGTTTAATGTTATGATTATAACTCTCTCTCTCTCTCTCTCTCTCTCTCTCTCTCTCTCTCTCTCTCTCTCTGATATAATTTCCACAAATATTTACTTAACTCTATAATGTAAAATAATTATTTTAATAAATTAATCTTGGACTTAAGTAAATATGAAGCCAATTAAATGTGTTTTTACCATGATGGTAACTATTGACTATTTTATTGAGCCATTATCTTTAAATATGTGTTCAAAAACCTTATTTGTTTCTTGTACTCTCTTTTTTGATATATTTTCTTGAAATAGTTAGTCAACTAAATAATAGAAAATAAAAATTTATTGAATAAAGCTTAGAGTTATGTAAGCATTAAGTCAATTTGATGTATTTTTAGGTAAAATGTGATGTTTTTTCCATTTATTGAACCTTTAAAGTAGGTTTCCAAAAATATAATTTATTCTACACATATATCTTGTCTTATTTTGAGCACAACCCTAGTTTTATCTACTACCATGCTTCCAACCCTACATCCATAACTTTATCTTATCATATATATAGGTTAATACTTCTCATTTAATTACTTCATATTCTATACAATTACATCGGGATACTACCTTCCCTTCACTTATCCATCTAGTTTCACCCTATTTTACATTATAACAAGTTATAAGTTTTTACACATAACAATTTATACCATCCACTTCATATAATCCCAACACCATTGTACAACATTACTTAACATTTGATTCCTACTTCTATTTAATCCCTTCTATATAACTTACATCTTTTCATACATATTTTCACCCTCATATAGTTATTTCCTTATCCCATTACCTCACACTACCTTTCTATACTTACTTGATGTTGTCATGCCTAACATACTCCATCATTTTTAAATAATATAGTAGATACTACATGTACTTATCTCTTATGAACCTAAGAGGTAACTATAGGCCTCCATCATAATCCTTATTTCCCCATTATTTTTTCCCATTCATTGTTATTATCTTTAATGTCTGCTAACTTTTCCATATGTATGATGGTAACGGAAGTACCACCCATGTGCAATCATTTAATACCACATGTATAGATCTTATCAATGAAAGTCTCAAATTGGTTAAACTTACCCTTGATACACTCAAGGTCCATGCATTTAGGTGGTTATATTCTCTCTCTCCCATGCTACATATAGGGGATAAGTAAACTTATAATATGGATGAAGTCTGTTGTGTCTCCTTATTTGTATAACTAGGCCTATATTTTAATTTCTCAATTATTGCAGTTGTTCTTTGAGTAGTACAAGTGCCTATAATTTGCAGTGACTTACTAGAAGGATGGGGAGGAGTTATTTTAAAAGGAGAAGATGAAAATTTTATCACCTAGATTGAATTATATATAACGATGGAGAAGGATTAATGACTTTAGTTGACTAAAGTGGATATATTCTCTCTCTCCCCGCTGCCTTATTTTATACCCTCTCTCTCTCCATATATTTTGGGCCCTAACTATCATCTTTCTCTCTCCTCCCCCTTATCTCTATCTATCTCATCTAACACCCTCCCTCTTTTCCCTTTCTCCCATCTCTTTTCTCATCTCACCATCTCTTCCCCCTAATTATCATATATATATATATATATATATATATATCTCTCTCTCTCTCTCATGCACATCTCACACCCTAAACCCTATGTAGAGAGGGATATGAAGAGATAGAGAGGTGATGGGAGAGAAAATAGGACGAGAGAGGCAATGGGAAGGGGTCTAGAAAGGTCTAGAGGGAGAAAAAGAAATGGAGAGGGGGAAAATAAAGAGGCATGAATCCTAGAGGGAAAGACAAACATGATAGACCCAAATGAAAAAATACAGAGGTGGATATATTGAGAGGAATAACAAAAGATAGATAATGATATACAGTTAGAGAAAAGGATATGTCATCCTAAAATATACAAAATAATGCATATAGGTGAATCGCTTTTTTTAACCTTACACAGTGTACTCTTATCATTATGACAAAGCATACAATCAGATCATCAGGCATATTTGGAAATAAATTTTAAGAGTCTACTAATAAGAGGGTATAAGATCTTATCGATTTGATGAAAAAGATCATTTCTATAAGGATACATGAAATGAGAAAAAAGAGAACATCAAGATGCTAACTATGAACTAAGTTTGTGTAGGTTTCAAAATATGAATAGTTCAACCTAAAACTCCATAGCTAAAAATAATAATGTTGAGGTGTACATGCCTCTTTTACTTGAAAATGAGCATTTTTGTCATGCCCAAAATCTAAGGCCAAAGCACGCCAATAATTTATTTTTTAAAGTCTCATTAATTAACTAAAGTTACACATTGACATGGTTTAAGTATTTAAAATTTCAAACTAGAGGATATAACGTTGCAGGGTAATTTAATTTCAAGGGGTAACTAGATTAAAGTTGATCGAAAGATCGAGGGGAATCATGACAAGTGAAGGCTGACTTGTCAATGTACCTCAATCAAGTGTAACATCAAGGTTTTAACCAAGGCCTATGACTAGTTAGGTTTAATTATAAAATTCTAGCAAAGTTTACCTGTTAATGATCTTTTAATAAATTAATTAAATTTTCTAAGAAATATGTCCTTATTACCCTAGTTATCATAATTACTAAAAAATTTAATTCACAAAATAAATAAAAGCATCTTTAAAATTAACCTCTTACCTAGGTTTAAGTAATTAATCCATCTTTATATTAGTCGGTTAATTAATCAATAAATTAACCCACAACATTAGTTAATCATGTCAGGAAAGTTTAATTTGAGTCCTTAAAAATTTAAGATTATTTTAATTAATATTATGTCTTACTATTTCAAATCATTAAAAGTCTCATTAAATTATTAATTAAAAAGAAAAAATACTTTTAGCCATTTTATTAAATTTGGCCTACACGTAATTAATAGTATCCATATGATCCAATAAATGAAATATAATGAAAAGAACCATTAAAATACCTTGCCAAAATAAAATACCCAAATGACAAATTTAAAAGAAAACAAACTTACACAAAATAACCCCTTTTAAATAAAACCACTATGGAGATAAACATGAACTTTAAATAATAAAATAAAAACGGTCAGCCCTAATTAGGGCATGACCGTAGTGGGGAGGATAAGGGAAAAGAGAAATTCATTTTGAATTCTATTTTCTCCTCCCACTTCTCTCTCCTCTCCAAGCTCTTCAAACCCTAACCCAAAATTAGGGTTAGGGAACATTTTTCTTCTTCTCCCAACTTCTTCTCTTCCCTCATTCTTGCCTTCTCATCTTCCCTTTTTTTAATTTGTGCAAGCTAATATGGAAAGATGGGAGAAGGAGGTCTTTACCAAAAATCAGGTATAACCTTTCTTTTTTGTGTGTGTTTTATTTATTGTTATAATTAATATTATGTTTATGTTTATTTTTATTTTCTTTAAATTAAATATTTTAATATGTCATGGTCCCCCATTTGTAAGTGACGCGAGTGGTGGTGTGGTAGGGCTACCACGATAGTGGTCAGGGCCATGACCGTGGTGCCGCCCAATGACTACCATGGTAGTGGCACACAATGTCATGGGACCACCTGGTGCAAACCACTAGGCCAAGCCCATCCCTTATGGGGTAGGGTTTTGGCCCTAAGAAAATAGTTTTTTTTATTTTTTTTATTTTTTTAAATATATGCATAATATATATGGTATGAATATACCCAGCAAAAAAATATATAAAATAAATATTTTTTAAAACAAAAAATCTCAATCTATTAATATGTATATGTTATTTTTTTAAGGATGGCACTGACCCAATAATCAGATTTTATTTTTATAAAGAAAATGCATTCTATGTTACATAGCTGTAAAGAAAACTACTAAATATAACCCCTTTTTTAAAAGAAAAATAAAACAAGTATTAAAATGGCTTAGCATAAAGGATGAATTAAGCATGATACCTACATATTGTTATTATTAAAGAAGATAACAAAAAGATATTTAGAAAAGATAAATCAGCTTTCTTTTTTTTCAAAATTTTTCTAAACCTATTTATTTCAATTTTGAGAAATGAGACAACTGTAGACACTTAAATTCATTCATTTAACATTAATTATATTTAATTTAATTAATAACCCCAAATAACATTATAGTTAATTTTTAATTAATTATATTTGTTAAAATCATCGATTTATTTATTTAAATAAATTCATTTACTATAGTATTTAAATTAAATTTAAATACTACCCCTCCTAATGTATTAAATTTAATTTAATTCATGGTTCTCCATATTCCCCTTTAAATAAATTTTTAATTTATATATTCCCTCACATAATTTATTTCTACTAAACCATGATTAAATTTAATTTAATCCTAAACACAACCTAGATGTTATCCTACACACATCACTTTCTATCTAATAGGTCTAGTTACTAATTAACTAAGGTTAATTGGGCTAATTTTTAGATTCCTACATCCATTAGTCCTAATTATTTTCTCACACATGTGTGAGTAGATTTCTAAAAATTGTCTTTTCAAAGATTGCTAAAATTTTCTTAAACAAGTTTCTTACAATTTCTTATGACACCTCTTACACTTACCCAAAACATGAAAATGGACTTTTTTCTTACACATCTCTTACACACACTTACACATGTACTTCGAGTACACATTGACCCTTCACATCCTGAGTTGCTCACACATGTGTGAGAAAGTGTTAGACTTTGCATGGCTTATGTGTCTCCTTGGTTGCACCTATGTGGATTCCACATATATGCCACCTCACCCTAGCCCTCCAAAATCCTATAAATAAGACCCTTGCCTCAAGAAAATCATTCATCATTTGCATGTAGAATTATAATGCTAGTTTGCTTTTGCATTTAGAGTTTTTTCACTAACAATTTGGTAGTTGTTAAATTTTCATAGTAGATTTAGTTTACTTCATGTTTTAATTCCATCTTACTTGTTATTTGCATGTCATTGAGCTTTAGGGTTTCTTTCATAGCTCCTCCTTGATCTTCTTTAGCTTCTTGCATTGAGTGCTTGATGGTTGCTTCTATAGCTCCTCCTTGAGTAGTTCAATCCTTATTTGATTTATCTTTCATTCATAGTGGGATCTATACTTGTGTTGGGAGAGCACACCCTCAACCTCTCTAAGACTTTAAATCAAGCAAGTCTTGGGTCGACCTGCTTCATGCTCATATGAGGTTATGGTGAAAACTCTTATTTTTACAAGCTTATTGTATCATCCTAAAATGGAAGCACTTGCACGTGAAGAGTGTTTATCCCTATGAGTAAGTGGTATGGGGTCATGTCAAGCACCTTGATTGGGTCTTTACATGGATCTAGCTTTTTCCCCATGTTCTACTTCTCTCCTTTGTTTCCAACCTCATTTCTAGCAACTTTCTCTAAGAATCTAGAGATTTTAACTTTTTGGGTTAGGGATGACCTGAGGGATCAAGGATGACCTCAACATTGACCTAGGGTAGATTCAACCTCATCCCTGACCCCAAGTCCAATTTTCAACTTCTAAAAGTTTCAAGATGTCGGGTTTCAGAAAGTTTCATTTTCCTGCTTTCGGGTTGGTTGTTTTAGATTTCAAAATGGTAAACCCTTAAATTGCATTTAATCTAGGTCCATTTCTAGCGATTAAGATTAATTGGGATTTAATTCTCCAATGTTGGCCTCTCTAGAAGTTTGTGCCCTAGATCACTATAAAAGGAAGCCTTCCTCTCTCATTTTCACATCCACTTTTCATGATCAAGACATCTAGCCCTCAAGTGATCAAGAAAGCATGAAGGAGAAGGAAATCAAGAAAACATTCATTCATCTGCAAGCATTCAAGCATTCAAGCATTCAACAAGGAGATTCATTGTTAGCTATTGAAAGATTCAATCTCTTTGGAGCCCCCTTGAAGATTTCTCCATCCACATTCATCCAAACCTCTTCCTATGCAAAGATACATTCAAGATTGGTGTTGAAGATCTAATGCCATTGATTTGAGACATCCTACATACATCTCTACATTCATTTGGAGCATCCCTACTTGTGGATTCATGGATTCGAATCCTCCATAAGGACTTCAACATAAGCAAGGTGAATAGTTCCATTTACTTTCTTTATACATATTGCAATTTCAATTACATTTCAAGGTTGATTCCAAACTGGGGTTTGACCAAGGCAAACCCCCCATCCAAACAACAAAAACCATTTTTCTTGCAGCTACAGGTACATGACAATGAATTGAAGTGCAGATCTGGATACCCTTTTCAAAAACTTCAGGATTCACAAACATATTTTTCATCAGAGTTGTTTTAGGTCAGGGATGACCTTTAGTGGGGGTAAGATTGTGCCCCACTATCTAGGTTAAAGTTGACCTAACCTCAGAAGGATAAAATTTTTCTAGGTTTTCTTTGTCTCGATATTTCCAGTCTAGAGCAAGTGGCAAAATTTCTTGAAACTGTGCACAAACATCACAAATCAGCATTTTCATGATTTTCCATATTTTGAGGTTAGCATTTTCCCTCTATTCATTTAAGATTTCAAGTACATACTTTCTATAGTAGATTATAGGATTTCCTCCTTTCGTAATATTCTCCATTGTTTGATTCATTTGTGCATTGATCGATTCTTTGTGATTAATCCATTTGGATCTTACCTTTTGGGAATTTGGATTAAGGATAGGTCCTATATTCCCCCTTTCACATCATATTCTTATCTACCACTATTCAAACCTATTCAATAAGGTGAATTACTAATTTTCACTTCATTCACTTATGAACATGTTAGATTAGATTTAATATGCTCTTTATTGCTAACATTTTCATGTTTGAACTTTCTCTTAACACGTAGGTTTTCATCATATACATTTTGGCACGCCTAATGGGACCCACATTCCTATTTTCTAACATTTTTTCTCGTTCTTCTAAAATTTTCCTGTAAAATTTCCAAACAGGCATCTTCGCTTGTCAAGAGGCATGTCTACCTGGTAACAGGCGTCTCTACCTATACATAGGTGTCAACACCTACAGATGGGTGTCTCTACTAGAAAGGGGTTTTTCCTCAATTTTAGTTGGTTCTAATCAGTAAAACTTGCATTTTCTAATCACAGAAAGGCTAATGACCATTAATAGAACATCTTATTATATTTGCAAAAGAGTAAAAAGACTTAAAACTAAGAAAATATTTCTTTTTATGCAAATAGGTGTCTCTACTTGCGCACATGTGTCTCTACTAGAAAAGAGAGTTTCCTTGTTATTATCCTTTTTAGTTGATTAAGTAAAGTTTTCTAGTATATTAAGGTTGTAAATCACTATGTTTTTGTCATAAGAAACATTTTTTATGCATTCACAATCTGAGGGAAGTGTAAAATCTTAAAATTTCATAGTTAATACTTATGTTTTGCACATATAGACATCTCTACTTTTAGACAGGTGGCTCTGCCTAGAGCCTCCCATTGACAAGCATCTCTTACTAACAAGCATCTCTACCTGATAACAGGTGGCTTTGCCAACAGACAAGCATTTCTACTTGATTTCAATTTCTTTTCATAATATATTGCATTTTGAGTTTGTTGATCTGAGTCTTTTGGAGGATACTGACATTTTATACCTTCTAATAGTGCTTTTGTAGAATGTTGACTAAGATTTGAACATTCTAAGACTACTAATGATTTTGTTTAGCAGGACATTGTTTGAAGACTAAACACACCAAACTACTCACACTATTGTCTTGCAGGTTGCCTAGGAGATACAAGCAAACATTGTGTCTTCATTAATATTTTTCTAGGCACTTTAACAAAAGTCCACTTGTAGTGTTTTGTCAAATGGTAGGGGATTATACTCTTGTCTCTTTGAGACAATTAGAAACCTTGACCCATTTGGTATTATACTTTAATAGGGACTTTGAGAAAGAACAAATGTGTTTGATGTGTTTGGGAGTAAACCTCATTTGATATGAGAGTATGCTCTTTTCCCCTTGAGGGAAAATCAGAAATCCAAACTCCTTTTGTGGCCAATCCATACATTTCAATTTCATCCTTTAGATGTGTTTGTCGGTGAGGTAAAAATCTCTAAAGAATGACCCACATGAGAATGAGGTGTTAGCCCACAACTCAAACTCACATTAATAAAATTTTATTTTTGGGGTTAAAACCTTAGAAAAATGATAACATTTGAGCTTATACACAGCTCTCACCTAACACTTTAGTAGGGCCTTGTGTTCTAAATAATGTTTACGTGACTACTTGTGCCAAGGTTCTTTGTGGGGCTATATGCCTAAATTTCACTTGCACACACACAAAGAGTGTGTTCTAACAGAGACCATTACTAAAATCCATTAGATACAAGCCACTCAGTTCACCTCTAAAAGGTTGATAATCTATGTGCAAGGATAATATTAATCTCCCCAAGATACTCACCATATCAAGCCCCATCAATGTTAACACTTTGATAATACAACATCATGACTAGAGCCATTGCATGCTTGGTGATGACCATATTCTGAGGAGTTATTAGGTGTGTTCCTAAGTCAGTGAGAAAAGGTTTTCAATCTTAGCCAATCTCTTTCTAGGGATAAAGAGTGTGCTTGTTACTTTCCATTGCAAACAAATTCATACACTTGAATCCCGCAAGGTTTCTTTTTCCCTTGGACTTTTTTCATCAAATGTGCTTGTAATCTAAATGTTTGATGTGTGCATGAAATCAGTTCTTGCCAAGAACATCCTTTCATCCTTCAAGATATTGTCTTCCTAATTTGGTCATCACAATCCATATCATGTTTTCTTCTTTAATCGATTACTAATGGTGTGAAACATAAAAATGTAAAACTTCCAATTTCCTAAGTCTATAGAGAAAAGAAGATAGCTGATAGAAAGGCTAGAGTCAACAAATCCTATTCAAAGTCTATCCAAAGGACTCTTGAAGCTAGTGAGAAAGTCGATAAAATCACCTATAACAATCAAGTTGCTAATTTTGTTGCCAAGAACAAAGTGAACATGGCATTTGTGAGAAGAAGGAATTATTTTTCCTAGAGATATGTCCTTATCCATTTGACAAATCAATAATTCTTCAACCATTCCCTGCCAATTTTAAAATTCCAAAATTTGATAAATACAAGGGAGACTCATGCCCTATGCAACATGTCAAGTAATTTTATGTAGCAGCTCAAGAATTTTCTCACAATGATCACTTTCTTCTAAGACTCTTCACCAGGAGTCTTTGCAGACCTTCCTTAGAGTGGCTACCAAGTCTTCCTCCTAGTTCCATATCTACCTTCCATGATCTTGCTGAGAAATTTGTTACATAGTACTCTTATAATATCAAACATCAAGCATCACTCAGTGACTTGTGTAACATGAAACAAATAAATGGAGAAACCTATGCTAACTTTATCTAAAGATTGTGACATCTTTCCCAATTGCATACCTCAGAAAATCCCAAATTCACATTTAGTTGATATCTTCACTATGAATCTGGTGACATAAATGTCATTCCAAATGAAGATGGCTTCCCCGGACTCATTCGAGGGACTCATTAAAAAGGGGAATTCTATCAAAGATAGACTATTGATGAAAGGAGTCATTAAAAATTATACCCCTAAATCATCTAACAACACTAATGATAAACCCAAGTTCTGGTATAAGAATAAAGGTGTTGTTAATGATGGAGTGAGAGATTCTAAACACGTCCAAAATTTTCAAGCATCCAAAAAAAAAAACCAAGGTAATTGCAATAACAATAACTAGAACAATCACAATCAGAAAAATCAGAATAATCAAAGCAATCAGAATAATCAAAGTAATCAGAATAATTTGAATAACCAGAATCAAAATCAAGGATCTAGTTATCGTGGTTCTCTGTTTTCACATTATAATAGCAAAAACAACAAAACCAATAGACAATAGCAACGATGACAATTTATACATTTGGCAAACTCCCTTGATGTCATCTTTCGACATCTAGTCAATCAAGGGATGATGGTTTACCCTAACATCAGGTCCTTTGATGAAAATTAACCAAACCCAAATTTGTATAAGGATAATGAATATTGTGATTATCATCGCATTAAAGGGCTTGAAATCAAAAAATGCATAAAATTTTGGCATGTTGTACAAGATTTGATTGATGATGGTAAAATCAAGGTGGAAGGAGAAAATGCCTCTACTTCTAATGCCCAACTAAAGATGTATTCCAAGCCTTTCCTAGAGAATAATCAAAACAATGCATCCTCATCCAAAGGCTTTTCTTATGATTACTCTACAAACAAAATCTCAGTAGATGAATGCACTTGCGGTAGACTAGATGAAAATGATGTTTTTGGATTTGATTCATTGTGTGTCCATATCGAACAATCTAAAACTCATGTAAATACATTGACTTTAAAGAGTGTGGATTGCAATGTGACCATTTTCCACACTGGTGTGACTATACAAGCTGTTGAAAATCCACCTATTTTAGATCCACCCACTACACCATCTACCTCGACATGACCTTCATTGTGTTATGACCTAATTTCCCAATTAAATAAGACCCCTACATAGATATCCATACTAGAGATTCTACACACATCCCCCATTCATAAAGAGGCTCTTGAGAACACCCTAACTGAGTCTTGTGTCCCAGAGAATATCAATGCCTCTTAGTTCCAAGAAATTATCATAAATTTGGCTTCCCAACAACACATGGTATTCACCAAAAAATATTTCCAAGGTCTTGATCCTCATCATAATAAAGCCTTGTAGATCCAAGTCACCATCAATAAGAGTTGCATTAAAAGAGTCCCTATAGACATTGGATCTGATCTGAATCTATGTACATTAAGTATGATCTGTAATATCAGTCTTTTTGAAGACCTTATTGATGTAAATAAAAGAATAGTAATAAAAGCATATGATGACAAAGAAAGAGTGAGTAAAGGTATCATTGTACTCCCCTTACAAGTGGGCCCAACCCTTATTGAAATAGTCTATCAGCTGATTGATTTAGATCTACCCTACAATATCCTTTTGGGTAGGTCATGGATACATGCTATCTCAGGTGTCTTGTCCATGTTTCATCAGTGTTTGAAGTTCCTGCACCATGAAGCTGAAATAACCATCAAGGTCTAGAGGAATAAAATTTTGAAAATACCATGTGTATTAGTTATCCCCTCCTCTCCCCCAAGTATTATGGAAAAGCTTCACAACTCTTCCCTAAGGGAAATAAAGAAACCATGAAGTTCAAACAAACTATATTTGAATACTAGGGATCTCTTTTAGATGAGCATATGGAGCATAATGTTCTTTCCTAGCTATTTGATGATGAAGAAGATAAACCTTCAAACATTCCCAAGGGGGAGTATATAAAGGCCACACCCATTATTGAAAGCATGGGATATCATGGCACCAGCCTCAGATCAAATGAAATTGGAAGAAAAATTCTCATCAAAGAAACTAGATACCCCCATGGAAAAGGATTGGGTTTTATAGAAACTAAGAAAACCTTTTCCAAAGACTATTGTTTGGTTGAATCTGATTCAGACACTTAGGAATATTTCTTTGAATTCCCTTTCTAGTACATTGAAGATGTACATGATACCCATATCCTTCATATCACCCAATCATACCTTTCCTCACCTGAACTTTCCCTTACCATCCCTGAACTAATCGATTGGGACCAACAAGATTTTCCACCTAGCTTCGACATATGCGATTTGGATGAGGTAGTTCTAGCACATTTCAGACTAAGAAACCTCCAAGAAAATGAACATCAGATTCATTACAGTGAGAAATCCTACCTTGGTAGCCAAGTCAACTCCCGTAGTCACAAAAGTGAAGAAGAAGAAAATTAAAAAAATCATAAAATATCATTGGATGAAAACCTTTTTGAGGCATCCTTGGGTGGAGAAAAAGATAAAATAAAGGACTTTTCCTCTAGTGAAAACCTCTCTGAGGTGCTAGAGGGGGGGGAAGTCTACTTTCCTTTCATGTCATTGTCATCAGAAAAATCTTCTATCCTTGTAGAAGATATAGTTGCAATTAATCTTGGTACTAAAGAATATCCCAAGATCACCTACATTGCAACTTCTCTTGATGAGATAGAAAATGAATCCATGATTTCATTCCAAAAGAAATCCCACATCAATTTTGTATGGACTTATAAAGATATGTTTGGGCTTGACACTGACCTAGTTGTACACCATCTTGTCTTAGATCCAAAAATCAAACCTATGAAGAAAAAATTACGCAAGATGGATCCATAAGTGGCACTTCTAGTCAAAGCTAAATTGTAGATGATGCTCGATGTAGAATTCATCAAATCCATAGATTATCCTGAGTGGATCTCCAACATTTTATGAGTAGGTAAACCATTTAGGGGCATCTGGATCTATACTAATTTTAGGGACCTTAATCTCACTTGTCCTAAGAATGATTTTCCACTTCCGAACGTTGACATCATAGTGGATTTGACTGCAGGGCATGAGATTTTTCCCCTCATGGATAGATTTTTCGATACAATTAGATTCACATAGCAGTAGAGGATCAACACAAAACTTCATTCACCACACCATGGGGTACATTCTATTACCAAGTCATGTTGTTCAGTCTAAAAAATGCAAGCACCACCTACCAAAGAGCCATGACAACTATCTTCCATGACCTCCTTCATGTGATTATGGAAGATTATGTGGATGATATCTTAGGTAAATCCAAGACATGAGAATCACACATTTCTATCCTTACCAAAATCTTTAACAGATTAGAGAAGTACAAGGTTCAACTGAATCCCAAGAAATGTGTCTTTGGTGTGCAATCAAGAAAATTATTAGGCTACATTGTCTCTCACAGAGAAATAGAAGTGGATCCTAAGAAGGTGAAATCCATTTTGTAGATGCCACCTTCTAAAACTCTAAAATAATTATGGAGCTTGCAAGGGAGACTTTAGTCCATCTGTACATTTGTGTCACAGTTGGCAGACAAGGTGCATCCTTTCTCTCACCTACTATGAAAAGATATCAAATTCATCTGGGACTTCTTATGTCAAAAGGATTTTTAAAAATACAAGGTCTATCTAGCTCATCCATGAGTGTTGGTCATGCCTATTCCAAGGAGATCTTTGATTCTTTACATCTCAGAAACTGCTATAGCACTGGGTGCTCTCCTAGCACAACTAGATGACAATGGAAAAGAGTGTGCCATATACTATCTTAGTAGGACTTTAGTGGGTTATGAGCTCAACTATAAAGCTATTGAAAGATATTTCTTGATTGTAGTCTTTTGTACGCAAAATCTATGCCATTACATGCTTAATCATAAAGTAGAGTTGATAAAAAATATTGACCCACTTAAGTATTTGTTATCTAAAGCTGCTCTAACAGACCACATGATAAAATGGGTCATGATACTTAGTGAATTTGATATTTTATACACATAACACAAATAAATCAAAGAACAAGCAATATCATATCAACTTGTGGAGGCCCCTATTCTTGTAGATCATCCTATTGTTGCAGACTTCCCTGATGAAACCATCATGACTATCACCCCTAGCATTCAATGGAAGCTCTATTTTGATGGATCTTCAACTTAAAAAGGATCTGGGGTAGGATTTGTATTTATTACAACTCAAGGGGATTTCATGCCTAAATCCTATAAGTTGACATTTGCATGCACAAATAACATATTTGAATATGAGGCCTTGGTCATAGGGCTTCGCCAAGATGTCAGATTGAATATCACAAGTTTTCTTATTTTTGGTGACTCCCAATTGGTTATCAAATAAGTAAATGATGAATTTCACACAAAGAATGATAAGTTTCTCCCTTACCGACGTATGGTTGAAGATCTCAAGAAAAAAATTTCAAGCATCATTTTCCAGCAGATCCCAAGAGAAAACAATAAAGAAATTGATGCTATGGCTACCATTGCCTCCCCAATATCCATGCCAAGACAAGTACATGATGAAAATTTCATGTCAAGAATCTTATGCTCCCTGCCTATGACCAGTCATACTCTGAGATGGTGTGTGAAATTATTGTTCCCGAATCACCTTGGTATCAGGAAATCATCATCTATCTTCATGATAAAACCATTCCCCTCACTCTTACACCTAACCAAAAAACAAATTTTGTCCACCACACTTCCTATTACATAATCCTTAGAGACACCTTATTTCAAAAACATTTTGATGGAACTCTTCTTCGATGTTTGAATTCAGAGGAAGCATACACAAAATTGGAAGAGGTGCATCAAGAAATCAATGGAGCCAATTCTAGTGGCCTCACATTAGCAAAGAAGTTGCTACACACTGGGTACTATTGGCCGAAAATGGAGCAAGATGCTTATCATTATGTGAATAAATGTGTTCCATGTTAGCAGCACGTTGATTTGATACACGCTCATGCTTAATCCCTCCATCTCACCATTACACCTTGGCCTTTCTCCCACTTGGGTTTTGACCTTGTGGGATAGCTATTCCCAAACTTTTCTCATGGCCACACATATATTCTATCCACCATAGAATACTTAACCAAATGGATTGAAGAAATCCCCCTCACCTGTACTACCAATAAGAAAATTTGCAAGTTTTTCCTGAATAATATCATTTGTCACTATGGCATCCCAAAAGACCTCCATACTGATAATGGAATGTCGTTCAAGAATTAGGATATCTCTAACCTTTGTAAAAACATTGGCATTACCCAGCATTGCTCCTCTAAATACTTCCCTCAGGGCAATGGTAAAGATGAGGCTACAAATAAAACCATATTAAAAATCCTCAAAAAGACTATCGATGATGCTAGACGCAATTGGCACCTGTAACTCAATCCTTCCCTCTGGGCCTACTGCACCTCCATGTATACTCCCACTGGCGCCACTCTATTTTTCCTTGTCTATGGTTTTGAGGTTGTCCTTCCTATTGAAATTGAGCTCCCTTCCCTCAGGATTTCTCTCAAGAACTTGATGTCTGAAGAAGAATATAGTGTTGCCTATTTGGAAGAGCTACAACTCCTCGATGAGAGATGCCTCAATGCCCTTAACCACCTCCTCATGTATGAAAATCAACTATGCTTACATTTCAACAAGAAGATCAAACCTCATGAGTTTGACATTGGTGATTTGGTCCTACAGCATGACATGAAGAATCTCTAGAACCAATAAAATAAAGGGAAGATTGAACCCAATTAGTTGGGTCCATTTATTATTACTACTAAGTTCAATTCTCAGGCATATCAAATTGCAACACCTAAGGGAGATCTGCTCCCTAATCTTGTAAATATTGTGCATCTAAAGCACTTATATCCATAGATTGGCATTCAGTTCCTGTAGAGTGTTCACTCAGAAAAAAATATTAAAAATTAGAAAAAGTCCTAAAAAATCCTAAAAATAAAAAAAAGTCCTTAAAAACCCATAAAAATTAGAAAAGAAGAAAATCCTAAATAGCAGAAAATATTCCTGAAAAAAATCATTGTCATGGTGAAAACTTGTTAAACATGAACCTTGCAAAAAAAAGAGAAATAAATTCGTCCAACAGTGAAAACTTGGCAAAAAAGCACTCTTGACAAGTATCATTGTGAAAACTTGTTTCAAGCACTATGGTAGTAGATTTGGATCCATTGTCTTCCCTCACCCACTATACATATCCATCCTCATCCTGATCCTAGTTTCTAGTCATTTCTTCTCGCATTGCAACAAAGGTCCAAGCACAATTCTCAGCAAGCTGAGCTTAACCCCATCACACTGAAATTTTCCCAGACACAATGATCGTAAAAGTCTTATCAAAATCAACATTGAAATTGAATCTTTGAGTTATTGTTTCTTTGATATCTATTTCTGGTTAATATCCATCTTATTCAATGAATCTTTTCCCTTCAGGATGTGTCCTTCCTCAGTCAGCTCAAATTGAATCCATCAATCCTACCCTGTTCATGGCAAGAATTGTGGACTGAATGACTACTTGGTCAGGAGTCCTTCTTTGTTGATTTTATCTTTTTGTGTCAATGGATCCTACTAATGATTGCCTCAGTCTTTCATATCTTGGTATATTGTGAATGGTGAAATTTGATACATGTGTCAATTGTGGTATTATCTATTTGTTAATACTTTAAGAGCATTCTAGTTGGTTTCTTAGTTATGATTATGTGTATCTTACTAGGGGCAACGGGTTATCATACTTACATCCCTTAATAGACATAAGTGTGCCCAGACCTCTCCAATAAGTATATGTCATAGGTTCTATCATAATTAGGAAATCCATATCTTTGTTCCTAAAGTTATCTGAGAGTCTAGTCCACACAATAAAAAAATGTCATTTGTGCTTTTATAACACATGATGCATACATCTTGTTGCAACATCAAACTAGGGTGTTCTCTCCAAAATGAACACAAGTAATCCCACTAAATCATGTAGTGAGGTTGCATTGCAGTTCAGTTGCATAGTAGTTAGTTTCTTTTTTACATTTTTAATCAAGACAAGGGTCATGTTTATACACCCTACACCTTCCCCTTTTTTTTCGAATGAAAAACCTGTCATCTTACCTTTGTCCATGTCACCCTATCCCTAGATAACTCCCCCTTGGTGAATGGGTTGCTACTCCCTGCCCTCATTCTTTTAGCAAGCAGAGATGCCTATTTGGCAATGAGAGTCTCTCTCTCTCTCTCTCTCTCTCTCTCTCTCTCTCTCTCCAAGAGGCTCCACCTTGGAGGAGACACCCATTTGGGGATGGGTGGCTCCACCTCGAGATAGAAGACTGTGCCCATTGATGGGCGGCTCCATCTATTGATAGGTGTCTCTACCCCTTTTCACTAAGCAGAGATGTTCATCTATCGACAGGTGGATCTGCTACTCTTGGGAACCTCCCTTCGAGAAGTGGAGAAGCTTGTCCATAGCTTCCCTTTAGGAGATTGACATTCTTCTACTTCCCCCCTCTCACTTTTATCCTATCATCTAATCCCCTCGATGCAACCAAACACAAATGATTATTTAATCTACAAGTATTATAAAACTTAACAAACTGGAGCCAAAATGAAGGTGGGCTTATAAACTCACCATATTATTGTTCATTGGTTGTCGGTTGACCCTCCCCTTTTCCAAGTCATGCACAATCGTTTCCCTCCTTTTTCCATGAAAATTGGCCAAAATTTTTATTTTGACCTATTTCCCTGAGCAGGCACCTCCTCCTACTGACTTTTCCTCAACACACCTTTTAGGTCCCATTTTTCCACTCGGGCATCTATATTTTCTTTTCTTTGATGCAATGCTATTTTTCACACCGCGTCAAAGAGGGGCAAAATGTAGACACCTAAATTCATCTATTTAACATTAATTATATTTAATTTAATTAATGACCCCAAATAAGATTATAGTTAATTTTTAATTAATTATATTTGTTAAATTTATCTATTTATTTAATTAAATAAATTTAGTAACTATAGTATTTAAATTAAATTTAAATACTAACCCTCCTAATATATTAAATTTAATTTAATACATGTTTCTCCATATTCCCATTTTAAATAAATTTTTAATCTATTTATTCCCTCACATGCTTTATTTCTACTAAAGCATGATTAAATTTAATTTAATCTAATCCTAAACATAACCCGGATGCTGTCCTACACACATCACTTTCTATCTAATAGGTCTACTTAATAATTAATTAAGGTTAATTAGGCTAATTTTTAGATTCCTACATCCATTAGTCCTAATTATTTGCTCACACATGTGTGATCAAATTTCAAAAAATTGCCCTTTCAAAAATTGCTAAAATTTTCCTAAACAAGTTTCTTACAATTTTTTATGACACCTCTTACACTTCCCAAAACATGAGAATGGAATTTTTTCTTACACTTCTCTTACGTACACTTACACATGTACTTGGAGTACACATTGACCCTTCACATCCCAAGTTTCTCACACATGTATGAGAAACTCTTCAAATTTTCATGGCTTATGTGTCTCCTTGGTGGCACCTATGTGGATTCCACATAGATGCCACCTCACCCCAGCCCTCCAAAATCCTATAAATAGGACCCTTGGCTCAAGCAAATCATACATCATTTTCATGTAGAATTATAATGCTAGTTTTTTTTTGCATTTAGAGTTTTTTAACTAACAATTTAGTAGTTGTTAAATTTTCATAGTAGATTTAGTTTACTTCATGTTTTAATTCCATCTTGTTAGTTGCATGCCATTGAGCTTAAGGGTTGCTTCCATAGCTTCTCCTTGAGCTTCTTTGGCTTCTTGCATTGAGTGCTTGAGGGTTCCTTCTATATCTCCTCCTTGATTGGTTCAGTCCTTGTTTAATTTATCTTACATTCATAGTGGGATCTATCTTTGTGTTGGGAGAGTACACCCACAACCTCTCTAAGATCTTAAATCAAGAAATTATTGGGTGCACTTGCTTCATGCTCATTTGAGGTTATGCTAAAAATTCTTGTTTTTACAAGTTTATGAACATGTTAGATTAGATTGAATATGCTCTTTATTGCTAATGTTTTCATGTTTGAACTTTCTCCTAATAGGTAGGTTTTCATCATATAAAAAAACATTACTAACCAAAAAAAAAAATAACTAACATGTTGATCACCTTTTTTGAGAGCACTTTTAAATCGACAAACCAAAAAGTAATTAAAAAAAAGATGTAAAGTTTTATAATTTTCTTTTTGAGAAAATATAATATATTTTTTAATACTAAACTACATTTATAAACAACTAAAACTCCAAACACAACAAAACTCCCATGAATAACTCTTTTGTAAAATTTTAATACAACTTCTCTATTATTCAAAAATTAACTTTGCAAGGGAATTTACATCGCTATTCACTTCAATGTCATTTACTTTTGTCTTTTTTTTAAAAGAAAATATAACTATGTAAAATCTGATATACAATGAGAAAACCACAATTGAAGTCCTTTCTCCACACTTTTTGTTTTATCATTCCATTCGCAAGCAACCTGCAATAAAAAAAAATACATCTTTTGACCATGGAGGCTCATCTCCCATCCTAGGCCTTTACAAGGCCACCCCCGAGCTAGGAGAACTAGATACCAACTAGGTTACACTCATATAAGACACTTAAACACAACAAGAAAAGAAAAGAAAAAATTCTCCCAACCCAGGGCTTAATACATAATGTCTCATATTGACCCAAATAATGGGGTGAAGGTGGACCAAGTACTTAGGAGGAGAAAGCCATGATAACAAAATGAAAATTCCTTCACAAGGCTTATAAACCACATCCATTTCTTCTCATCACAAAAGAAAAAATACCTTATGACCCCCAATGGTAACATGCCCAAAAAACCTCTCCTTATGACCCCAACAACAAGGGCAACAAAGACCCCATAATATTTTTCATATCCCTCTCCTACATGAGGAGATATTATACACTCTCTAAGATATCCTAAATCCCTTCACCCCCAATGCTACACTTCCCTCTCAAGGGTGATTTTTTCCTTGCACTCCCAAAACAAACAAACAAACAAGAAAAATAACATGAACACCATAAATACAACACAAGAAAAACTATCACAATGCATACAACTACAAGATTTCATACACGTGACATAGTAACAAAGGAGAGGGTGCAGCCAAACTCTACTCAAGTTATGGAAACAATAATGTTTGATGAAGAGCTCCAAGTCCAAATTCTTCCCTCTTTCTCCAAAGCCTCTATAACTCCTTAGTTGTCTCCAAAATTGGAGAGTGGGTGAACAAGCTCTAAGTCTTAGGAGATCCCACTAAAAAGGCCTCTACACACTTCCCACAACCCTCTTGGAGGAAAACATGAAATCCTAATGGTTTGTCTTCCCAACCCCTTACAAGGTTACTAAAAATGGACTTAAAAAGGTAGCTTTTAAAAAGGAACAAGTATCTTGCACTCAAATGGAGGGTTGCCTATCCAAGACCCTTCTTCCAAAAGTTTTTTTTCGTCCATCTTGGTAAACCAACTTTTGGATGGGCTCCCAAGTCAACTATGAGGTTTCCCAGGGTTAAAAATAGTCCTTACCCATAGTTATACCAAGTAGGCTTGCCAAAAAATGTCTAACGTCAACCCTAAGTGTCCATTTAACCCCTCAAAAACCCAACTTGAGTTCACCTATAGGTCCCAAGGGATGTGACCTTACTCCAAGCTCTCTAACCAAGAGGTCATCATGAAAAAATGCAACTAGGTACTATCCTAGGTTTGGATGCAACCAATCATCTCCCAAATGGACATGTCATTGCCACATATACACAACACAAGTGTCAAGTGACACCACAAAAATACACATCACATAACACACTTGACATGTCCATTTTGCACAATTATAATTTACAAGTAACAAATTCACAATTTCATAATTTTCAAATTACAATTGACATACACTCAAGCATTTACAATTATGAACTAAAACAAATTACAACAAGGTTTTGTCTCTTCATTAGACGCAACCTTGGCTTAAATTTTGCACATAGGATTGATTCTAGTTCTCTGAATCAATTCCATGGTCACTTCCTGCACATGTCAATTAAAAAATCAGTAGCTCAAGAAATCATATGCATATAAAATATATAAACATCATTCAAGTAATTACCAATTACTCAACATTTCACATATCCAATTCACAATTCAACATACCATAAATAATTTAACCTTTCACGCATTTCCCACATGAAATTTTATGCACTTATTAACAACATTTAAGCACTTAACAATTAATTTTCAATGAGGTCACATTTCATCGTAATTCAAATTCCAATCATCATTTTTCCTAATTAATTCATATATAGCATAAACTCAATATCATCATCATCATCATCATATTCACTAAAGTAAATTAACCATAATGAAAATCATGAATGTATCATAAAATCATCATCATGAGTATGGAAAGCATCATAAAATATGGTTTGTCATAATCTAATGTAGTCAAATCCCTATCAAAAAGAGTATAAACCTATAATGGATCAAAATATAATACCAAATACTAGGTCTATCATAATGATAAAAATGAAATGCTATAATGGGCATGGGGTAGGGCTTCATAATTTTGATATCTAACCTTTAATTTGAGATAACATCAAATAAGATTAGGGTTTATCATTTAGGATTAGAGTTTAAAATTTAGTATTAGGGTTGGCAATAGGGTTTAGTGATTAGGATTTAACAATTAGGATTTAGTATTTATTATTAGGGTTAGTATTTAAGTTTTATAAATATGGTTAGCATTAGGGTTAGGGTATGGTTTTACATCATGGTTAGTATTATACTTAGTAAGGGTTTATATTAGCACTAGAGTTGGAATTAGAGTTTATCATTTAGGATTAGGGTTTAGTATTTACTATGTAGCATTAAGGATTCGGGTTTAGCATTTAGGATTATAGTTTAGGCTTTAGCATTTAAAATTAAGGTTTAGGAAGTAGAATTAGGCTTAGGGTTTAGCTTTTAGGATTTAGTTTTGTGGTTAAGATCAGGGTGTAGGTGTGGATTTACATCATAGTTAGAATTATAGTTAGGGTTAGGGTTTGTATTTGGGTGAGGATTTAGGGTTAGAATTAGGATCTTAAAGTTTAGCATTTAGGATTAGGGTTTAGTATTTAGAATTATACTTTAGCATTTATGATTATGAATAGGATTAAGGTTTACCATTTAGGGTTCAGGTTTAGTATTTATAATTAGGGTTTACCATATAGGATTATGGTCTAGGTTATCGTTTAGGATTTAGAATTTAGCACTTAGGGTTGGGGTTTAGCATTTAGAAATAGGATTAGGATTAAAGGATTTATCAATTAGGGTGAGGATTAGGGTTTATCATTTATGATTAGGATTAGGTTTAGTGTATGAGTTTACATAATAGTTAGTATTATGGTTAACGTTAATATTTATATTAGGGTTAGGATTAGGTTCAAGATTTCATAATTGTGATTAGGGTTTATTATTTCAAATAATAGTTTATCTTAGGATTTAAGATTTAGGGTTTAGTATTTAGGATTAGGATTAAGATTAGTGCTTAGATATTAGGATTTGGATTATGGTTTATTATTTAGGATTTAAGATTATGGTTAGGATTAGGGTTAGGGTACGGGTTTACATCATAAGTAGTATTATTGTTAGGGTTATAATTTAGGATTGGGTTAGGATTAGGATTTAGAATCTAGGATTATGTTTGAGAAATTAGATTTAGGATTAAGGTTTATCATATATAATTAGGGTTATGATTATCATTTTAGGGTTATAATTAGGGTTTAGTATTTAGGATGAGGAATTAGCATTTCTAATTAGGGTTTACTATTTAGGGTTATCCCTTAGGTTAGGATTTAGGTCCATACATTTAGGTGTTTATATTCTCTCTCATATGATACATATAGGAGCTAAGTAAAATTATAATATGGATTCAGGTATCCTTGCCTTCTTATCAACCTAACTAGGTCCATATTTCAATTTCTCAATTATCTTTGTTCTTTAAGTACAAGTGCTTGTATTTTGTAGTGACTTAAGAGAAGGGTGGGAAGGAATTATTTTAAAAGGAGATAATGAAAATTTTATCACCTCAATTCAATTATATATAAAGATGGTGATGGATTAATGACTTTAGTTGACTAAAGTGGACCTATTGTAAAAATAATGTTGCAAACACTATTCTTACCCCTCATTTAATAGCCACGTAAGAGATTCATACATGTTATCTATTAGAGGGATAATTTTCCTTATTTTATACCTCTTATATGTTGTAGGAGGACAAATCTTTTTTTCTCTCTTTATTTATTTTATTTTCCCATTTATCTTTATAATGGCGTAACCATCTAATACAATATTTCCTACCTTTTAATTTATGATCTTCGCTTCACTTTATTTTTTTAGTGTCCAATTGATCAATAGAATAGGTATGTTATATTTATTTCTCTACCATCAAAGAAAAGGTTAGGCTCAACAACCTTCCATTTTAGGAAACAAAGATATGTGCACCGAAAAGAAAACTACTTTATCTATTTTATTTTACTATAAGGATCTGATATGATTTCATTAGTGATATGAAGTTATGGGTTGAATTATGCATTGTACTTTCAAACATGTAGAATCTCAATTCAAGGCAAGTAGGATGTATGTTTCTACTCATTTCATGTTATCTAAAATTAAACATTACATTTCGTAACCTTTATATTCCTATAATAGAGGCAGGTGCACCCAAAAATAGTGTATTCCTCAATTTATTTCACTATAGAGTTGTGATAAGGTTTCATTGTCAAAATAAAGTTATATATTGAATTATACATAAAAAAATGTACCTTCAAAAGCTTTGGTTTTGGTTTGTAGGATATATTTTTTCTATTATTTGCTCCATATGTTCATTGGAAACTCTAACTCTAACCAAAATGTTTACCCTAATCCTAATCAAAACCCACTACCCTATTCAAATTCTAACACATTTTTAGCCTCTATTCAAATTTTAACACACTTTCTTAGGTATGTGGAATCATGGATGCCCTATTCTTAGGTACGCAATGTCTTAGACATTGTCTTCCCCCATAAAGGAGCCCAAATTTGAATCAAAACCCCATTTTATTATTTTGATGGGAAAATAGATCTTGTGTTCAGCCTAGCTTAATTTTGAATCCTAAAATATGTGAGAGGTACATAAACATATTATCTCTCCTTATTTGGTAAAATTTGGCTATTTTTTCCACCTTTAGTCCATTATAGATAACTGATCTGAGATACCTTTCATTGGGCTAAGTTCTATAATTTTTTGGCATAGGAAGTGCACTATGTTTTCTGCATTTGACAGGCGGGTCAAAAACATTGTGTGTTTTCACCATTGACCTAACTCAACTGATTGTTGGGATATTTTTCAGCCCATTCCAATAGGCAATATTATGTCGATAGCTTCTATTGGGGTAACATCATTCTTGTTTCGCTGATGCAAAAATATTGTGTATTTTTTCCATCAATGTATTTTGGCTAATCGATAAGATATTTTATGCCCATCTTGATGGGAAATGGTATGCCAATAGCTTCCATCGAGGTAACATTATTCTTCTTTCCCTAATGAGAAAATGTCATGTATTTTATCCCGTAGGATTTCAACGGCTTAGATTTTATTGCACTTGCACAATTAAATGTAAGGAGCACAAAATGGTAAGTGCACAGGTGTGCTTGAAGGAAAATGTTGTGTGGTTTTGCCATCGAAGATCAATGGTCTAGATTTCATCGTACTTTCATGATTAAATCTAGGATGTGCAAAATGTTAAGTGTGCAAATGCGTGGTCAAAAACATCACGTGTTTTCAATATTGGGGGTCCCAATTACTTTATTTTCAAAGGATTTAAGCAGTGACCATCTTCTTTGAGATCAACATCTCAGTTTTAATCACGCTTGTGTAATTAAATATAAAATGGAGGAAATATTAAGTGTGCAGGTGTGGCGGTGGAAAATGTTGGGTTTTCGACCATTTTGTCAAAAATGTTGTGTGTTTTCGCATCGTCATTATTTTTTTCTTGCGTTATTTTTACACCTGACAAGTTTTTTACCAATAAATGAGACACAACCTGAGGGTAGAGTATTCAATTGAGGATTTGTAGGTCAAATTGATCATTTTTTTTTTATTCTATCAACTACTAATATTTAAAAATTTTATAAATATAATAATGACACATTCAACATATAAATATTTTGATCAATTAAATATATTTTCTCATCAATTTGATAAAAATGACTTCTAAAACTAAATATTGACTTTTTTTTCTAATATTGTAATATAATATATAAAATCAAAATGATCCAATATCTATATTACCAAATTTTTAAAAAATCTCAAAATTGATTGTAAATTTAACATAAAGAAGAGTCAACAATTATTAAATTAGGAAAATTTCTTTCAATAGAATATTTTTGGAAATAAAGTAAAAAGAAATGAAAACAATATATAAAACTATTTTTTGTTGGTTTTTTATTATTCACATAATGTAATTTTAACTAATAAAGTGAAAAAAGTTAAAACAATGTAAAACAACTTTTTCTTGGTTCTTTATTATTTACATAAGCTAGTAACTATTATTTAAAAAAAATTTAAAATGTTAATAGACACTTTCTAATTTTTTTTTAAAAATTCTATTACAAGTCCAAAATATTTCATCTTCAATTGTTTACTTAAAACTACACTTTCTAATTTTTTTTTTAAATAGTGTTTTTTTGTAAATTTTAATTATTCAAGTTTCTAATTTTAAAATTTCTTTTTCATTGTAAATTATATTTCTATTATTAACTTAAAAATTAACTTCCTTTTGTTGGCTTTTTCATTTCTCAATTTTAACGAGCAATAAGATTGTTTTTGAATATTTTTTTTGTATATTTCTTTCATTGACATTTCTAATCATTATTAGTGATCAATTAATATGTTTTCAAAACTATGGAATATATTTTTTACATTGAAGTTTCCCATCATACTTAGGGATCGATAACAAGTTTAGATCTAAATGAACTTTTGGTGTTTTATATAGAAATGTAAGATCTATAAAAAAAAATTTGATTATTGGCATCATGTAACATTTTATAAACATGTGTTAACCAACTAGGAACCATTAAATAGACACTATAATGAAAAAATAATCTTAAAATTTGAACTTTAGTCATTAAAGAGATTAAAATGCAAAAATATTCTTAAAATCTAAACTGATTTTTACATGAACAAACTAAATATTAAAACATTCTCATTCACATAATAGATCACATATAAAAAAAAAATCAAATAATCAAAATCAAAAGTTTTACACAACCCACACCATTTTTACTACCACCACTCCAACCCTAATTGCTAGATACCCATAGCCACAAACATATTTATACAAAACCATGACATATTGGCATCACCCAACATGATCTAAAAACCAAGTCCAATGGGAGCCATTAAAACAAAAAATATAAATTGTTCAATATATGAACAGACTGAATCATTAAGCATACTCTCATTCTCTTTCTAAAAATAGATCATAAAGTGAAACTATGAACAACAACAACTATATTTACATCAACCCTAATTGAAATACCTATAGCCAGACCTTCTTTCCAAACCAACCTGATGGAGACCCACATCATCACTCAGATTCATTTTCCTTAGTGGAGTAGGAGTAGCCCTAGGGTGAAACAAGGGACTTGGATTGAAATCATGCTGGAACAAAAACCAAGAATAATGTGGGGGAGGAATAGGAACAGGAATAGAAATAGGCATCATGATGAGAATCATATAATTCTTGACTCCAAAATAGAACTACATAAATATTCTTCGCATAGAAATACCTTTCTGCCTAGAAGATATTGATCTCGGAGTTTTTAGTCACTCTTTTACTGTAAGAGTTTTGCTTTTCTAATCCCTTTGTAGATTTTGAACTCATTGCAGTACATGGGCCTATATGGCCATGGAAACCATGTTAGAAGCCAAAAAATGGTATCCAAGTCTATCTACAGGGAGTTCAAAATGAAGGAGGTTTGATGTCATTTTCTATTATTTTTTATTATATAAAACAGGTTTTGAAGGGTACCTAAACCCTGAACAAGGCTTAAGATTTTACATTAAAGCTCCACAAAAAAAAGAGCAGACATGTAACAAAATAGGGCTAACAATAGGTATAGCAAAATAAAGACAACATAAAAGGACAAGAAGAGGACTAGCACTAGAAGTATGAAAAGAAAAAAAAAGAGGAACAACTCAAGACATCTTCTCGAGAAAATTTCCCACCTGCATCTCCAGATGGTCAATTTTGTCAGTCGCTTCCATGATCTAGATCAGATCTTCAGGGGAAGTCATGCCAGCCCTTTTTCTCATGCTCAACCTAGTTCTCATCCCTAGCCCCAGGTCTGGGGTAACCTCTGACTCATCAGTAGTCTTCTCCTCAACTTTATCATAGGGGCTAGCCTCACTAGTACATTTGAGACCTTTTTCTGATGGCAAGTCATTGGAATTAGGATGGTTTACCATCGATATTACGACACCACCCACCGTCATAGTTTTGCAGTAAAACAATGATGGCTATGATTGGCATCGTAATTAAGATAACTATAGCCATCACAAAAGGGGGGTTTCAACACAGTGAATACATCATCGTGTCTATTTGTAGCCATCCCAATTTCAATGGGTAGACATTGGACCTAGTTAGTGTTAGAAAGTAAAGTCCACCAAGATAACTAAGAGGGGTGGGGTGGATTAGTTATTTGATAAATATAAATTTTACCAACTTCAATATATTTTAACCATGTAAGCAATGTAACCACCAACCATAGAAAGATATTCATACACAATAACACAAGATATGTTGACTAGGGAACCTCTTGATCAAAAAGTAAACCCTAGTTGTAATGATGCCCACAAAAGATGCACTAGTATGAATATTCCTTGTGAAAGGATGGACTCTATTAGGAGTGTTATGAAATACATTCAGTACATATGAATCCCTGCTAGGAGATTTTGAATCTTTGTTAAAAGATTCTAACTCTGTTAGGAGTTATGGAAGACAAAAGGACCCACTGCCCAAACAACTTCAAGGTAAGACCATTGAACTCGCTGTCCAACTGATCTTTGTATTACTCAATAGAATAATACCAAAAGATTACTGACCTCAACAATCCAATACTCCTTCTCTGATTGTGCCAAACCACACAAACTACTTCTTTAGATCTCAATACCAGATCTCAGTACTTCACATATCCTCTTTCAAAATTTCACATTCACAATATCTTCATATACTTTCTCATTATAAATTTCCCATATTACAACAAGGAAAATATTCCTTCCTTTATACCACACTCACGTAATTATAAATGAGTCAGCATACAAATTATAAAATAAAAGTTTCCACGTGTTACATCAAAATTACACAAAACTGTCAACTTCCAGTCACTATAATTCTTCACTCATACAACCTCAGATCTTATGCTGTCATCCACATTAGTATCAACATGTCTTCAACTACTCTCTAACTACGCATAACTAGATTCCATCCTGATTAGGATATATCATCCGATTTCTACAAACTGCTACTCAGGAACACTGCCTGAATACTACTTCCACTAAAATGCTCAATATAACTTCCATGAATAAAAGAATTACTATCTGTACTCTTAACCATGACTTATAACACATCAAAGAGTAATTCCTCAACATCACATAGCTTCATTTTCAATATTCCAAGTGCGCTAACTCAAACACTGTCTGCTTCACTGCTAATCTTCAGTAAATTACTGTGTTGACATTAATGAAAATCATAGTCATGAATGCAACAACAACTACCACAGAATGATTGCTAATACTCCATAGGATATATTTAGCATTCATTCCTAAAAATCTCTACCATTGGCATTGATGGCAACATAGATGAAAAACATCCAAGTTCCATAAATCCAACACTACAACACTACTGCTCTGAAAATTCTTCTAAGTCCTCTTCACCAATCAAATCTTGCTTCATTTTCCTATTTAGTTCTCTCCAATAGATGGTACAAATGGTTTTTCATGTACACTTCTCCCCCATTGACATTAATGATAGAAATTTCATCATTATGTCAACAACAACTTCAATGTCAAAAGACATTGTTCACAAAAATACATTCACTAGAGTCCTCATGACTTAGCTCAGATACACATACTCCCCCATAGAGGAAGTACCAACATCCAGTCCAGAAGAAAGATAGGGCCCATATAGCACTGGATGAATGCAATAATCTTCATCACTTCTCAAAAGTAGGTTGGGGCATACCCCAAGCATACCTCTTAGATACTCAAATGTATCCTTTGGAAAAGGTTTTGTAAATATGTCTGCAATCTGCTCCTTTGTGCTTATTATTCAAGTCTAACTTCTTTCTTAGCAACTTTCTCAATTAATACATGATACTTTATCTCTATATGCTTTGTCTTAGAATGTAACATAGAGTTCTTAGACATACTAACTATGCTAGTGTTATCACAATGTATAACAACAGGTTCAACAAATTTTACTCAAATATCCTTAAGCATTTGCTTCATCCAAATTATCTGGTTACAATTGTTTGCTGCTACTACATACTCTACTTCTGATGTTCTCTGTGAAATACAATTTTTCTTCTTGCTTAGCCAAGAAACCAATCTTCCTCCAAGGAAAAATGCTCCTCCACTACTGCTCTTTTTATCATCAACACTACCTCCCCAATCAGCATCTGTATATGCACATAGGGTAAAATCATCATATTTTTCATACCACAATCCATACTCAATTGTGCCTCTTAAGTACCTCAGTATCCTCTTTACTGCTGAATAATATGATTCTCTAGGTTCAGCTTGAAATCTTTCTACAATTCCAACTAAATGTTCTATATCAGGTCTTGTATGAGTCAAGTACTGCAATCCTCCAATCATAGATCTATACTTTTGTTCCACTATAGGAGTCTCATCTATGCTAGATAACTTATGTCTAGTTACCATAGGTGTTCCAACTGGTTTATAGTTCTCAATTCCAAATCTCTTGAACAAATCAGTCAAGTACTTTATCTAACTTACAAAGATCCCATCACTGTTCTGTATTATCTGCAATCCCAAAAATTATTTCATTTCACCAATCATACTCATTTCAAATTCAATCTTCATTTCATTTGCAAATTTATTAGTGGCTTCATCTTCTCCTCCAACGATAATATCATCAACAAAAATAACTACAACCAACAAACCATTTTCAATTTCTTTTGAGTACAGGTTGCTATCAGTTGTGCCTTTTGTAAATCCTAATTTCAATAAATACTTATCCAATCTCGCATACCAAGTTCTAGGTGCCTACTTCACTCCATATAAAGCTTTCTTTAGTTTAATACCATGTCTCCTTGAGTTAAAGAAAAACATTCAGGCTACTCAATGTAGACTTCTCTTCCAACTCTCCATTCAGAAATGTTGACTTCACATCCATCCGATATACTTTTAACTTCTTGTAAGCTGCATAAGCCAAAAACATTCTTATTGCTTCAATTCTTGCTATTGGTGCAAAAGTTTCTTCATAGTCAATTCCTTCTTGCTATGAGTATCCTTTACATACCAATCTTGCTTTGTTCCTTACTACTTCTCATTATTCATTCATCTTGTTTCTGAATACCCATTTTGTTCCTATAACATTCTTATCTTTAGGTCTAGGGACCAATTCCCATGTCTTGTTCTTTTCAATCTGATCTAGTTCTTTTTTCATAGCTTTAATTGAATGTTCATCTTCACAAGCTTCACTAGTAGATTTAGGTTCAATTTGAGAAATCAAACATAACTGTTCTTGTACCTTATTTTGAGTTAGAACTCCTCTGTCTATGCTTCCAATAATCTACTCAACAGGATGATTCCTTTATAAATTCATGTTAGGTGTCACTGTCTCAAATCTCACTTCAAGTGTTGGTTCTTTAATGATCTCACTGTGGCTTTCATTAAAAAAATCACTGTTAGTTTCACAAAATAATTTAGTAGTATCAATGTTAGATCTAGGATGAGTTCCTTCATCTGATTCATAATCAAGCATTCTTTCCTAAATTTTGAACTTTTCATCAACTTTTACATTTGTGCTCTCTACAATAGCCTTAGTTCTATTATTGTAACATCTATAAGCTTTTCTCTTCAAAGAATATCCAAGAAATATACCTTCATCACTTCTAGGATCAAACTTTCCAATGTCATCATCTCTCTTTATATAACATTTTCTTCCAAAAATTCTAAAATACTTAACTGAGGGTGCATGTCCAAACCATAGTTTGTAGGGTGTCTTGTTTGTGTCTGCTTTTATTTGTAGTATGTTCATTGTATACACTACTATGTTCATTGCTTCTCTCTAGAATATCTTTGCTAAGTAATTCTCAAATAACATAGCTCTTGTCGCTTCAGTCATTGATATGTTTCTTCTTTCTGCAATACCATTTTGTTTAGGTATCCTAGGGGCTGAAAATTGTCTCTTAATACCATTCACTTCACAAAAGGTGTTAAATTCTCTAGAAGTAAATTCTCCACCAATTAAACTTTTCCTTCAAGGACCTGCTACTCTAATACCTATTGTTAGAAAGTAAAATCCACCAAGATAATTGAGAGGGGGGGGGGGGTGAATCAGTTATCTAATAAATATAACTTTTACCAACTTCAATAGATTTTAACCATGTAAGAAATGTAACCACCAACCATAGAAAGATATTCATACACAATAACACAATATATGTTGACTAGGGAACCTCTTAATCAAAGAGTAAACCCCAGTGGGAATGATGCCCACAAAAGATCCACTAATATGAATATTCCTTGTGAAAGGATGGACTTTATTAGGAGTCTTATGAAATATATTTAGTACATATGAATCCCTGTTAGGAGATTTTGACTCTCTGTTAAAAGATTCTAACTATGTTAGGAGTTATGGAAGACAGAAGGACCCTCTGCCCAAACAGCTTCAGGGTAAGATCATTGAACTCACTATCTAACTGATCTTTTTATTACTCAATAGAATAATACTTCACATATCCTCTTTCACAATTTCACATTCACAATATCTTCATATACTTTCTCATTACACATTTCCCATATTATAACAAGGAAAATATTCCTTCCTTTATAACACACTCAAGTAATTACAAATGAGTCGGCATACAAATTATAAAATAAAAGTTTCCACATGTTACATCAAAATTACACAAAACTATCAGCTTCCAATCACTATAATTCTTCACTCGTGTGACCTCAGATCTTGCGTTGTCATCCACATTACTATAAAAATATCTTCAACTTCTCTCTACCTCCGCATAACTAGATTCCATCCCGATTATGATATATCATCCGATTTCCACAAACTGCTACTCTGGAACACTGCCTGAATATTGCTTCCACTAAAATGCTCATAACTTCCATGAATAAAAGAATTATTGTATGTGCTCTTAATCATGAACTTATAACACATCAAAGAGTAAGTCCTCAACATCACATAGCTTCATATTCAATATTCCAAGTACGCTAACTCAAACACTATCTACTTCATTGCTAATCTTTAGTAGACTACTATGTTGACATCAATGACAATCATAGTCATGAATGCAACAACAATTGCTATAGAATGGCTGCTAATACTCCATAGGATATATTCAACATTCATTCCTAAAATTTAGTTTACTTGATAGAAATGTTGTACATATGATAGTTAACCGTCCTAATGTTCTGATGGATAACCGTTGTTGGTAGATTATTTCTCGACAAAAATGGTGTACAATGATGATTTTTCATCAGAATTTTATGACAGATTGTTGTCTCTTTTCTAGTAAAATCATAATTGTGATGGAATTCACAATTTTTTTAAAGAAATATATATTTGTCAATCGAGTTTGTATCAATTTAGAATGGTGTTCTTGCAGATTTGGTTCCAACTAGTTGCATCACTTTCAGATCTTGATCGAATTGCAAGGTTATTTGGTGAGTCGAGGTCTTTTATTCATGCTCATGATTTGGTTATGTCATTCGGAGATGACTTTGTAGTAGATTCGATAGATGACAAGAAGCTAGTGCGGCGATCAGAGATGTATTCTTCCTTATGTGTTTGTGGGATATATGCGGACCTGATTGAATTCAAATCTGATTCGAGCGACTTCTTAACTTCTTTGGTCTGAATTAGATGTGCTTTGTTCCTATGGAGTGTAGCAGTGACTTGACTTGCAGAACTTGCACAATGGAAATTTGTACATCACTATGGTGTCCGTGATGACTTTAGAGAGGTCTTCTTCTTGGTGAACTGAGCTGAGAGACTTGGATTATAGAAAGCGGGTCATTTGATGTGACTTATAATACATTAGATGCCTCTTCATAGTGGTTTTGTGGTGCAGACTATGGTGTTTCTTTGTGACTGGGTTCTTGGTAGAGATCTATTGATTTGGTAGCCATTGAGATGGATCGATATGACTTGATCTTGGGTCAAGACTTCTTGAGGTGAGCTAAAGTGAAAATTGCTCCTTGAAGTGATTGATGTTTCTGATAGATAGCCATCACTTTTATTTTTGTCATAAGTTATTCTTTGGTTTCCATCATAATTGTGACAGCTCACACTATTTTTTTAAAAAGAAATATATATTTGTCGTACATTGATTAAGATCTTAAATTATTGAGATTCTCTTTGTTTTGATAATAGTTTAACATTCTCTACTTAACAAGACCAACCACATGAAGGTGGAAGCTCATTTGGCCCCTCCTAGGATCCTCTTATGACCCTTTAGGACACTTTAAGACCTCTAAGATTTATTTTTAGGGATCGTAAAGGGTCATAAAGGGTCATAAGGGGTCCTGGGACACAACAATTGAGAAACATAAATGTAGGCATCATGGTCACAATTGTTTGGAGACACAACATAATTGAATGCTATACCCAGAAGATGCAACAAAACCACTACTCCTGCATTTCTTACGGGATCCAAAAACCAAAGATAAAGAATCTATATATGGTTTTTAGAACCTGCAATGTCAACTTAGAATTGCAGGAGTAGTGGTTGTGTTATGTTTTCTAGGTATAGCATTCATTTATGTTGTGTCTCCAAACAATTATGACCATGATGCCTACATTTATGTTTCTCAGTTGTTGTGATACCTACATTTATGTTTTGTAGCTGTCGTGTTTATTTGCATGTTCTTTGTGTTTGGCTTCTCTCCCTTGCATTGAAAATAAGATTTTCCCACTTTGAATTGAGAATGCGCGTGCAACACAAGAAGAATATGCATGGATAGCAGATGGAGTTGAGAAAACACAACACATTTACATTTTTTTAATAGGTCAAAATTACAATGTTCACGATGGTATATAACTTAAAATATGCAATTAAAGACCTCTATAAAAAATGCAACCCTATTGTGTTTTTCAGCTCCACCTAATATCCTATGTATATGAATTGAGATTGCATATTGAACTAGGCATCTCCTTCAGCATTGCCTAAAACCAAGAAACTATCATAGTTAACATCTAAAACCATTATTAAACTTTCGTTATTATTAAAAAGTACACTAGTCTCCTTTGTTTCTTGTACACCATCTTTGTCGGCAAGTTTCTTCATGGATGGCCTCCACTTTCTTCCCCACTACAATTGTAACCACTATTCATTCTCTTGCGGTCATTACTATCTTCTCTATTGATCAGACCTCCACTACAATTTCTCTGATGAAAATTTCCAAATTCACTATTTGGTATTCCTTCATCTCCCCTCAAATCCATCACTTATGGTTAAAAATCAAGTTCCAAGAATCAGAATGGCACGTCTCATCATCACAACTAATCCACCTTAAACAATTGATTGACCATTCTAGACAAGATGATGATTTAAGGTTTTATGTGAAGCTTCTAACTTGGTAGTTTCAATCGGAATTTGTATTACAAGTTTTGTTGTTGTTCAAGTAGTGTGTTTTAAAAAAGAACCCATTGAACATTCTAATACTAATTTCTCCCAAAATATGAAATCCACTAAAATTTAGCAAAAACCCCTCCAACATTACAACAGTGTATAAAAGGAAACTCAGTGTTTCTAGTAGTGATAAATAGATTTTTTGAGAAGAGTAGAAGAAACAATAATAGAAATAATACGCTTGGAGGGAGAAAACCCTATAGACTTACGACATATGTTTGTATGCAGCCCATTAACATTTCAAATGCAAGAATGAAAGAAAACATGAAACTAAGCTCAAACACGTGTAAATAAACATCAGTCATTATCAAATAAACATTGAGAAATAAACATCAGTCATTTTCAAATAAATTGCATAAATGAGAATCATTTTTTTTTGGCTTTTTCTTTTTTTCTGCTTCCCTATATTGTTGCAGAGGCGTATCTGTGTCCACATTGTCATTTTTTCTTGGTCATGCACGTGATCTCACTGTCCTTTGCAAAGGTGGGTCCTCTGCAATAAGAAATAAAAGGCTTCAATTAAAAACATATTATCATAATTGAGGTTAATTTAAAAATATATTCATTATTGTTACAAGCATTTCAATACTTTAAAAAACATAAGCTTGATGCTCTTTACCTTGTCCAACCACATCATCTTGCCCAGCGGCTTGAACCTCAACACGCTCATTGGGAACAATCTCTACATCTCCTGCAAATGCAATACAAAATGTTTTATTAATCCCAACACATTATAATTAAATTTTTATTACTACACCAAATTCAATTTAACATGTTTACTTGTATTAAATATTCATTAATCAAAATTCGAATAGAAAATGTATACCTTGAGTACTACAAATTCACAATAGAATCGATGCTGCCATCGTGCTCGGCTAGTGCAATATCAATATCAGCAGGTTGCATTCCAATGTAAATAATTAGTTGGAACTTAACATCAAATATAGTAATTGGTAAAGTTTTCAACTTGAACTAAAAATCAATTGGCTTATTTACCTGATCAACAAATCCAGCAGAAGAACCTTGTGCACTCATTGCTCGGTATCGTTTAGCCATGACTTTATAGCCTATTTTTTTGTACTCTTCTGTAATCCTTTTTTTGAACTCCAAGGCCTGCATTTTTTATTGGTATCATGAATTTTTATTGTAGTGAATTTCATCAAAACTAAATTTATTGCAATTTAATTATAAATATTTGCATACGATTTTTCATTTACTAATACTTACAACTCGTGCAACAAGTTTTGAATATCCACCTGAGCCAAGCTTGTGTTTCCCGTGCTTTTGTTTTCTTGCTGTTGTTGCATGTGTTGTGTCAGGCAACCTATGTGATGTTTGAAATATGTTAGATCACATAAGTACAAAGAGTAAATAGTACATAATTTCATTATTAACATTATCACGTACCTTCTTTCCTTAGGTGATACTACTCATCCACTATATCTTGCACTTCTCTCAAGTGCATCCTTTCTAAGATCCTCCCACTCATTAATAGGAATATAGGGAGGCCTCTTGTAATAAGGGTTGTGTTCTATTTGGCTCCTATAGTTATCCCTAATATACTTCAAATCAATGCCTGCTTTGTCAAGGAGTCTAAGTCTATGAAAGACTTTAGGTCCAAAAAGTGTTGTCATAGAGTCAATGAGTTTATTCTTTAACCATTTATCTTGTAATGACCACCTTTTAAGAAAAAAAACTGGTAGATTCATAAATGAAGTGAAGCCACCTTTTAATATACTTGAAGAAAGGGATGAAACAAAATCTAATCTTGCAATGAAATCATAATATGATACCATATGTGTATGGTCTGCCCAAAAATACATAAACATTCATCATTAAGTTTTTCATAAAATAGATTATTCCATGAAAGATAATTATGAGATTATTATAATTAGTTATTGCAAGGGACCACATAGGGGGTTAGTGCATTACATTATGAGTATTATATTGTATAGTAAAAGAAATGATCAGTATTTAAAGTACTTGGAAGCTAGGCTACTCTCAAGGGAAGTCCATCTTCATTACTCACACGTAATTAATCTCACTGTATTGTTCTCGTACATTTAACACGAGTACATCCAGGAATTGCATCATCACCTCCTACATAAAATGAATCCAATATTACAAAATGCCCTCTAAGAAAGAATATATAGTTCAAGTGAAATAAACACATGATAAATAAGAGAGAAAAAGAGGAGTCTACTTACCAATAGTAGGTGTTGCCATTGCATCTGTGGTCATGCTACATGTTGCCAACATTGCAGTCGGAACTACCTCTATGGATTTGATCCTCTTACCAAGTGTCATACTCAACATAGGTTCAATAGCAGGTGCTGAATAAAAATATTGTTAGAGCATAAAAAAATATGGATAACCATGGACAAGATAGAGGATAAAACATGCAATGTACCACCCGAAGTATTTGCATTTGAGGTAATGCCCTTTAATCTATTTAGCATCCCCTGTAAAGAGAACACATATATATTTTAGTTAATGACATAAATAAAATAGTATACTATAAAAATCATTATTGAACTTTTTTTATAATTAAAAACTACATTAATACTTACTCTATAGTTCTAAACACGGCTAATCAACATATCTGCTGCCCTCTATATTTTAGGAGTTTGAGGTTGAATATCTGCTATTCGAGCTAACTCTTTTGATATTGCACGAAGGACCCTTTCCAGTGAAAGCACAAGATTAACTTCTAATAAAAAATCAACATCAAATGGATCCTGCTCATTCTGGACTACTTGTTCCTTTCCCTTTTTTTGATCAATAATTATTTGTGAGAACAATATTATTAGCCCTTTATTTAAAAGTAATCCAAAATAGTAGAACAACAAAAAATACACATTAACATAACAAAAAATATGCATTAACATTTTTCTTATATGTGCATTTGTACAACATCAATGAGTTTTACCTGTCATGAAGAAGAAGTCCCATGAGAACTATCACTGCCATGCGTATTGTGTGGCTCTTGATCCATACTATAGCTCTGTATTTCAAAAAAAATCATTCAAACATGTTAAAACTCATGTGTTCTTATTCTAAGTTACATTGAATAATAGATAATTATCAAAATGTGTACCACCTTATCCATGATAGTGATGGGTTTTGTGTATCTATATGGTTCAAATTGTAATCGATAAGCAGCTCCTCACCTCCACATATTGATTTGATCACACATAGAAATACGTGATTTCCCTTGCGTGCCTCAAATATGCAATTGGGTTGCTTCTTAGTTAACGCAGGCCATGTATTGTTTATAAAACTTGTAATATTCCCTGATGCTTTGGGTCTTCCATCAACATATATAATTAATTTTTTACTTTGTTCACTGATTTTTTGTTGTATATAATTTTCCGCGAGTGCATACCTACACATAATTTTTTTATATTTAACAATCTTCATCCAACTACTATAATCATAACAAGGTCTGGCATACTCCATCAATTTGACAACTTTTTTGTAAGGGACCTTTATGCCATCCATAGAAAATAGGCCCAAACCATGTAATGAAGATAGTGTTATGCGATATATCCTCTCTTTAATACAAAAATAAGTGTTTATTGAAGGAAGTTCATCAGGGACCCATTGTTTTTGTAGATGTTTGTACCTAAATGGCAGCTCAGAGTAGCCTTTTCTCTCATCATCATAAGAACATGACCCCCCTTGAGCAAGGAACAATTTCATGTGTTTATTGAATTTATTTCTGATCTTTTGGCCTCGAGTCAATCTTATTGAATTAAACATACTAAATATCTCACTTTCTTCTTCCATTCCTAGATTTTCCTTTCTTTAGAAAGACAATTCTGACAAACACCTATTCGCTAGTACCTGCACTTCATGTAATGAGAAAGATAGGTGGCAATGAGAGAGATATTTTACAAATGGTAAAGAAATTAATCTCTATGGGGTGTATTGACTTGTACCTGACAATCCATGAGACTGTGTGGGATACTTGACATAAGATAATAGTTATATAATCAAACAAACATAGTTCACTCCATAGTTTTCATTATATCTTGTGAAGGACATTATACATGGTTAAAATTATCTATTTATCCAACAATATTTTGAATATATCACCATTGCATATAACTAAACATCTCAGCATTGCATGAGACACCACTATTGTGGCATTTTGTCAAACAGTTCTCGTGCCTTGCCAGTGTTTTTATTACATCTTGTGAAGGACTTTATACATTGTTAAAATTATCTATTTATACTTTTAGAATTAGCTCACTCCATTTTAGGAAACAAAGATAATCCCCAATGATTTAACATTATTGAGATGCCTCCTTTCATTAGCTTCATGTCACCTTCTCATAGCTTCTCATAGCTTCTCATAGATTCCTATGTGTTTCATCCTTCATTTATACACTTACTTCGACCAAACTTTTAATTTTATGACAAATTTTTCCAAAGGCTTTGTAGGAAACCAAGTAAGGGGTATTCTTGAGTTCAAACACATTGAGCTGCTACAACTGAATTATAAATCATGAATTCACTATAAAATTAATTCATTATAAATCAAGGGGCATTATAAATCATGAATTCGCTATAAAATTAATGTATTGATCTAGATTTCATATGGACATTTTGTCAAATGGTTGGCATGTATGTTTATTGAAATGGAGTTATATCATTTGGAATGGATATATGATTGGTTGATATCAAATTCTATGTCAAGATTTACAACATTAAATTGATCATAGTTAGAAGACTCAAACACAAGAAGAATATGAGTATAACCAATTTTTCAAAAGAATATGAATGAATGATAACATACATAAGTGGATGAACATAAATAATGAAGGTACCTGATATTTCTTGAAGTAATGAAGTGTTGACCCTGGGTTCAATCCAGTATGCTCATGTATGATCCAAAAACTATAAGGAAAGAAAGGATGGGGTTAGATCCAAAGGATATAAGCAATGCCTAACACCCTATTATTGAGCCTCATCTACAATTATGCATGTGCATAGTTAAGCCATACACTTCTAAAAGGAACTATGCTATAGAACATGTGCACTCAAGAAAATGCACTCAAGAATATGTGTAGTATATAGGTGTTGGAATCCAAATGAAGCCCTACATTTATGTCTCTATGAACACTTGGTGAGTCACTGTTGTGGCTACATTTATGTCTCTATGAACACCTGGTGAATCACTGTTGTGATTGCATCATCCAAATAGTGCAACAACAACACCAGATGTTGTTGTTCCATTTGGTGTTTCTATGGCATCATTTCCAAATGATGCATCCACAACAATAACCCACCATGCCCATCAACACAAGGTAGACATGATCAAGCATAAGCAATGGAGGGGGACATTATCAAGGTCAAATAAGAGGTCAAATTTCATTCCTTGAAATTTTATATTTGTACAGTTATAAAATTTCATACCTTGAAATTTTATAACATAGTTCCTTAGCCTTTGATCTCCATATTGTAACCATGACTTGAGGTAGACATTCAAGCTTTGTCTTCTCATTAACTCAATTTTATTTTGATTTAATTATGACACCAACTTGGTTATAAACAAAAAAAAGAAAAGAAAAAGAAAGTGCCATTTGTAATTTTTGTGAATTTGAAGAGCTGTCATGAAGATGGCAATGCACTTTTGCGTGGTGTGAAGAGGGCATTCAAGTTTGGCATGCACGAAGAGGCTGACACCATGTGGGAAGAGGGCACTAGCTCTTGAGGTAGGCATTTGAGCTTTTTCTTCCCACTAACTCAATTTCATTTTGATGGCATTTGTTGATTTAATGGCACAATATGAATGTTAATAGTGGCATTGTTTACATCTTAGCATTTGGAATGCTCGATGACATGTGAGCTTTGAGAGCTAGGGCATCATTGCTATTTGTGTGCAATAAATGTGTCACACTTCTATGGATCATTACATGCAAGGAAACTCAAGAATGAGCCCTCACAAATCGATCCATAGCTCCCTAGGCATGGAGTGCAAGGGTTTTTAAGAATGCTCTCAGCTAGAGCTATTTAGCCAATAACCTTGCTAGTAAACCATGCAATGGGAGATTCAATGAAGACAAGGGCAAGAATGCCAATATCCCCAAGAATCAAATGAAATGCAATGCAATGCAAGCTAGCTAAGAATGAAGATGCAAGCTAAACTATGAAAATGAAAGATGCAAGTATTACAAAGCCTTCTAGTTAAACTAGATGAATTAATCTAAAGCATAAAGGAAATCTAAACTAAGAATGCCATGAAAATGAAGCTACTATGCAAGAAATGAAATCTAACTATGAAGCAAGAAAGCCATGATGATGCAAGAATGAAGACAAGAAGATAGAGTGTTGATGAAGATCCAAGATGAATGCCAAACAATGCTCCAAATCTTCAAACCCTAGATGCAAGAATATCTCCAAAAGCTCCAAGATGACCTAGAAAACCTGTAGCATAACAATAGCATAAAAATTGTGTGTCTAGAATGAAGAAGAGAGCTCTTCTTTTATAGAAAATGAGGAGAAATGGACCATGGAGATTAAGAGGCAAAAGATTTAATCAACGGTGGAGCTTGAAAGAGGAGCAATCCATGTGCACAAGTATCCTCCAATAGGAAAATAGGAGTTGACTTTTGTGTCCATATGAGACAAAAAGTGCTTTTTCCCTTTTTATAAAATAAGAATAATGCTTTATTTGTGCAACTTAGGATAAGAGGAAAAGTGGGCTTTTTATTTATTAAAAGGGGAGGAAATATTCCTTTTAAATAAATAAAGACTTAGGATAAGATGGTTAGCCCATAGAAAATAATCGAATAAATGATAGAACTAGGATTTGATCAAGAATAAGCAATTTATGATTTAGCAAAAGGGGCTAATAGTCTAGGTGACCATTTTTAGGTGTATACATTTGCCCCTCTTTGACTAATGTGTGATCGATCTGGGAACACATGTAGTCAAAGAATAGATCAGCCAAGAAGGCAAGCAGACAACCAAGAAAGTAAGCAATAGCGATTTGACAGATGTGAGATCGATTTGGGATCACATGCAGTCAAAGAATAAAATAGCCAAGAAGGCAAGCAAGTAGCCAAGAAGGCAAGCAATAGCAATCTGACTCCAAAGAATGAAGTACAGAGAGATAGAAAATCCTACATGGTCAGCCTGGTAGCGACAGTACTGAACACTTAGGAAAGAGATAGCTAATAAGACATGATGTGTCTGCCCCCTCGGGATCGAAAGCGAAATCCAGGGTAGAGGGAATGCAGAAGCAAGAGCAACATGATCAAATCACTAGAAATCATAAGCGAAGAGAGAGAATGGAATAACCATCAAGCAGTGAAGATATGCCCCACACATGGGACCCGGGGCACGAACCAAGTGGTCCCTCAACCCGAAAACACCATGGAGGGGAAGAATTTGAACTTGGGATTTGAAAGTGAATGAAAGACTAGAAGTTTGAAAGAGATGGAGATGAAGAGGTGAAGAATGCCCCAGTGAAGATCGAAGGATCAGGCCTCAAAAAGGTTAGCCAACTGCGTGGAAGAGGGGGAAAAGGTGATTTGGATGATCAAGGTGAACTTGGATTTTGGTTTCAATCCCGAAATGAAAGGAAAATGATGTGATATGAAAGACAAGAAGTGAAAGACATGATCAGGAAGAAGTGAAAGGTGAGTGCAGCTGATTAACAAGTCCATGAAAAATGAAAGGAGAGCTCTCTCCATATGCAAGATGCAAAACTAAACTAACATGAACCTAAGAATGCAAGCTACATGAAAAGTGGTTTACTTGCAAGGTCACAAAGCCAATAGACATCTAATATTCATCATTGAGCGTTATTGGTAGTGTCGCAAGATCATACAATACACACTAGCATAACTATGTGAATATGAATATGATCTTTATCAGATAGTAATGTGGAAATCTCACCCAGGCATTAAAGACATGTAGGTCAAGATGACTAGCACAGTGAGATTACCTAAGTTTAATATAGCAAGATTATACTTGCATCGAGACACAAGGAAAGTCAAGATGGCTACAAGTATGCACTTGCACAAAAACAATCAAGGATAATACCCTGTCAATCCACAGTGTCAAGTAAGACCAGCAAAAATGCTCATGACAGTTAGGATCAACAAAATATACCCACAAGCAGAAAAAGCAATAAAACATGTTCTCATACCCTCAGTCTTCTAGCTATGCATCATCGAAAACTTCTCAGGGAGAGACCACTCAGCAAAGAAAGCATCATAGACAGCACACAAAGAAATAAAGTCAAACAAATCTCAGCAAGTCAAGTGCGTGTGTGTAGGTCATAGAGTCAAACTTTGAGTATTGCATCTGCAAATGAGAAATATCGCATCATACTAGACTGCAGGTAGGACATCTGATAAGTGTTGAGAAACACTCGACGCAAGGGTAGTGTTGAAAAACACCATTGGGGTGGTGTTGAAAAACACCATTTACGAGGTGCCTAAGAAACCCAGACGCACAAAGAGACCCAAGATAAGCTTAAAGCAACATATGCCCCCTAGACTTAAGACAAGAGTCAATTCCAGGCTAGGAGAGGCAAAGTGAGAAGTGGAGCGAAAGAGCGCCACGCAAGACTGATAGACATAGGTGCAGAGGATCTCAAGCAGCGCTTGTTTCCAGGTTTTCACCACTTGATAGATTTTTTTCAGGACTTTTTTATAATTTTTTTGTATTTTTGCTACCAAGGCGCCTGTTTCCAGGTTTTCACCAAGGCACTTTTTCTATTTTTTTTGATTTTTTGAATATTTTAATTTTTTTGGTGAGACATCAAAGTGCCTATTGCTAGGTTTTCACTAGGATGCTCATTTTTTCAGTACTTTATATGCTTTTTAGGATTTTTTCAGCATCATATATGATTTTTTTTTTGGAGTTTTTTCAGGATCATAAAGTATATACAAGGAATGCCCCAGACAGGAATGGGCATTAAAGATCTGCTTCCTTTGATGTAGAGAACTGATAGGCCCCAGGCCCAAATGCTGCAACTATGACAATAGGAGGTCTCAACCAGTTCGACCAATAATAACCTACCCTAAGCAATGTCTGAGCTAGTGGAGGATCATTAGAATGTGATCCACATACGCCATCGTGGATTTTAGCTAGCACTTTTTCTGACTCCTCTATTTCTAGACACCTAAGGAGAGTTCCATCTAGACCCTTCCTATACAAGCCACCAGAGACAAAGGCAAAGTGTAAGGGATGGCGGAAAGAATGGCATGGAGGAGTATGAGGTGGAAGACATGCAAAGATGGTAGGATTGTAAGATTTGTGAGCAGGATAGCGTAATTCGTCCACCAGGAACTTGAAGTGAAATTTATGGTTTTTCATTTGTAAGATGGATATCAAAGTAACCAAGGCATTAGCAACTCTTTTCTCAGCTTTAGGAATGGGCTGAAGTATAACAGTTATGAGATCATGCTTGAAGTAATGCACCATTTGTTTGTAGAGAATCAGCTTCTCATCTTTTATTTTGGAGTCATTATTTTTGAGCAAATTTTTATCTTTACTTTTCTTAGGTTCGGATACCACCACAATGTGGTTTTCACCACCTGACCATTGCTCTTTTCTTTTGACTTGATGACTGTGATGCTTGATTTCTGATTCAATCTTTTTTGTTGCTAGTTCGCTGGTGGAAGAAGTAACAGGTGTTGATGCGAGATGAAATGAAGTGACTGGTTCAATAGCATTTATGTGAGGGATGTCATCTCTGGTGACAAGAGAGGTTGAGCCTATAGGGTAGGCTCCAAAAGTAGCTAGATCTAGAGTTGTCATAGGAGGACCAACGTAGTCCACTAAGGCAATATGAGGAACAAACTCATTAGACCCCACACAAGACCCATCAACCACGTTGGGATGGTTACTACAAGAATGAACCATATCAACATCCATATCATCAGTAGATATACATTTTTCTCTCCAAAGAAGTGAAGTAGAGGGAAGATCATCTCCCATGTGAGCCATAGTGTGTATCGGTGATTCATCTGTATCTATGTCTGAATTACTGAGCATGGGAGTATTTCTCAAATCATCTCTATAGATCCACTCTTGGATAGCTTGTTCTTCTCTGTCTGCTTCTAAAGGAACGGATGAAGGAACAAAAGTATCAAAGATCACCATAGCAGAAGTGGAAGGCTTCATGTGATCAGAAGGTCTCCCATATGACCTAGGAGAAACAGGTATAGAAGCAAAGGAACCCATTTTATATTCACCCATACCAAGGCTCATCATCTTAAGTGATTTCTTAGCAGCAGCTAGAGATGTACTAGGATCAACAAAAGGTTCATTATGAGGAACAAATTTTTCAGTAGCAGCAAGAGCATTGATAGCAATAGTATGGTCTTCAGGAATCACAACCTCAGTGCCATTGTATGGAAATTTGACGCACTGATGATAAGTGGAAGGAATAGCCTGCATGTCATGGATCCAAGGATGACCCAAAAGAATGTTATATGCGAGTGGGATGTCCAACACTTGGAAGCTAATATCTTTCGTGATAGGGCCCACTCGGATAGGCAGCGTGACAAGACCTTTGGAAGATCGTTCCACTTCATCATAAGCTTTTATAGTAATCTTCTTCTTAGAATCCACAGCAAATTCTGACAAACCCAACTGTTGTATGACATTGAAAGAAACAATATTTAACCCTGCACCATTGTCTATCAGGACTCGGCGGACTCGGGTGTTGTAGACTAGAACTTCAATGTGTAAAGCCAAATTATGTGGGTGAGCAATAGATATGTCATCTTCTGCAGAAAAGGAGAGAGATAGCGGAGATGAAATGTGGTTGACCATAGCCTGAAATTGATCTGGATCAATGTCTTTGGGGACATGTGCTGTATGCAAAGCTTTCTCAAGGATTTCTCTATACGAAGGGGATAACCGAAGCAACTCAAGGATAGATATCTGTGCTGGTGTCTTTTGTAGATGTTGGACAAGATCATAGCTAGGGGTGGCTGAAGGAGCCACTTGTTTGGAAGGCAAAGCTTGCTTGGGATCTTGCGCAGTTTTAAGGACAATCTTGGCTTGCCCCCTAGTAACAGCATTCAGTGTCTCACTTTGGGAAGATGAACTACCACATGTTTGCAAGACTAACTTTGGCTTACCATGATTGGTGTTATTATCATCTTGAGACCTCGTCATTAGAACACTCTCAACGGGCTCTACCATGTTAATCACAGGTGCATTAGAAGGATATGTATAATTGATCTTTGCATCATGATTCTTCTTATGTGTTTGAGAGGTTTCCCCCTTATCATGCTTAGGTAGAGGATCTTTGAAAGCTGTGTGATCAGAATTTTTAGTTAAGCCATCAGTGGAGATTGTGTCGTTCTCAATAAGATCTTGAATATCATCCTTAAGCCTAAAACAATTGTCTGTTGGATGTCCCTTGTTTCTATGATAATGGCAGTAATGATCCTCTCTCCACCAATCGGGCTTATTTATTGGATCCCAATTACCAGGTTTATCAGGAAGCGTAAGATATCCATTGTCAACCAAAGTCTTAAGGATCACATCGTAAGGTTCTGCCAACTTGGTATAGACTCGCTTTCGAAATGACTTCTTAGGCTTATCTGCATATTGAGGTTTAGGAGCATTGTGAGCATTGGCAGCTTCTTTTTGTTTTGCTGCATAGATAGCATTGGAAAGATTGAAAGTAGGCTCTTTAACTTTAGGAGTGTCAACAACCCCATCATTAACAACATACTTGGTCTTATTCCAAGGTTTGTTCTTGTCTTTGCCATTGCCTTTAACATCTTTATTAATAACAATATCCCCTTTTCTTATAGCTACATCCTCAATTCGATATGCACTTTCAACCATGTCATTGAAAGAGGAGAACAATTGTTTCCTTAGATCATAATACAGCTCAGGCACAAGTGTGTTGACGAAAATGTCAATCTTTTCTCTTTCGGGTAGCTGACGAGGATATCGAGAATACAATGACCTCCAACGTTGTAAGTAAGTTGCAAATGGCTCACCTTGATATTGTCTTAGATTACCGAGATCTATCACAGTGATAGGTTGTTGGATGTTGTAAGAATAATGTTGTGTGAAGCGCATAGCCAACTCATCAAAAGTCTTCAAAGGAGGTGTCAACTTTGCAAACCATTCTAAAGCTTGTCCTCTTAAGCTTCGAGGGAATAATCGTAGAAGATATGTGTCTTCATGAAGAAAGTCCATACTAAGAGCATAAAAGTGACGCACATGGTCATGAGGGTCACCATTTCCATCATACTTGTCATATTTAGGAACCTCAATATCCTTAGGAAACGGGACCATGTATAGATCTTTATCAAAAGGAAGAGCACAAATTGATTCTACAAAAGAGACCTTTGGAGGCTCTCTTTCTAATGCCATTTGGGTAAGGCGTTGATTTGTCCGACGTAATTCTTCTTGAAGGACTTCCAATTCAGTTGGTACTCTTTGTTGGACAATTTGTCTGACATCATACCCGGGAGGAAGCTTGTATCCTCTAGAAGTCATATATTGAAAATATTGATCACCATTACGCTCTAAAAGCTTATGCATCATTCGTTGGAAATCCACATCTTGTTCACATCTCATAAGATCCTCACTAGAAATCTCATCATTAGCCTCTGCCTCATGTTGAGAGGGAGGAGGTCTAGGTGGTGAAGAAGGCATAGCAAAAGTTGGCCTTGGAGGAGATCTTGGTGGCGTGTTGTTGCCATTGTTGCCATTAAAAAAAGGTCTATGCTCATGATTACTAGTCTCAGGTTGCTCATGAAATGTCCCTCTATAAGCCATGCGCCTAGTAGCATCCATCCTTTGTTGATTGTGTTCTTTGTCTAAGCGCGCTTGATTATCCTTACGCTCAAAGTGTTCTTGCAAGAGTTGAAACTTTTCTTGTTCAGTCAAAGTGAGTGAGACACTATCTGTGTTTTTGGGGGTCTTGAATGTGGAAAAGAGGAAACCTCCTTTATACCACGGTGTAGCCTTAGAATTCTCAGATTGGTCAGAACTAGAACTGTTGTTGCTAATGGGTACTTTTGAATGTCTAGTTGGAGAAGGTAACTGTGTATAATTGAACGGAGGATGACTCTCCTGCTCAAATTGAGACCGAGTTGTAACCGGCATGAAAAGAGATGTTGGTTGACTAATAGAATGAGACAAAGTTTCTCAGATTTGAGATAAGCAAGGCTAATAAAGATCACTTGTCAAAGTAGAACAAATAGAGAGATGGCTCATCAAAAGTGCTCAAGCACTTACAGCAATCAATTGACTAAAGCCAAGCAACGAGCAAGAAGCTCAATAAGCAAGTAGCTAGAGAGGTAACCGTGATGCGACAAGTGATCAAGAGTAGCATTTGTTAAGCTCAAATCCAATAGTTTTAGCTCATTTGTTTCAGTCTAGAACAAATCTAAACATGTAAGTAACAAACCAGTTTCGAGTAAGAACAGAAAAGGACATTATACAGCAGGTTAAAGTGCAAGTTTAGCAACTCCGAATTGTAGCAATGACATGACAGTAGAAATGACTCAGGATTCTTGGTTGAGGGTATGCAAGGATACTTCAATATCATATGACTCTTGACCAGTGAACGTGAAAAACTCAGTTTTGAAGCGCTTGGACCAAATTTGTAGATTGAACAGTGCAATTTTTTAGTTTGACAAGTAGTAGCAGCAGATAAAAGACAGGTTTGCAAACAGTGTAGGATCAAACATGTCATAGAACACTTGAAACAAGGGCAAAAGAAACCTTGCCAAGACAAGCACTTGTGATATCAAAATAGAAAACCTTATGAATGCTACCGTTTGTTTGAATGTTGAGAACGTTTACATTGGTATAGCACAATCGAAGACAATTCAAGCAATTACTACCTAGAAGGACAAGGCTCATTACTTAGCAACGTGGCCCACAACTTGATGCTCCCTTGCCTCACACCAAGTGGTTGCCCACAAGAGATATTGGCGTTGTCATGGAAGTGTCAAAGACACAACCAAAGGAACACATATGGTGAGTATCTTGGGGTGATCCGGGTAAGTCCACTTGGATCAATCCTTGCACCAAGAAGCTAAGCGGCTAAAATAGGGTGGCCTCTATCTAATGGTTCATAGTAAGGGTTTCCGTTCATAACACCCCTCTTGCTCCTCATAAAGGACTAGGACCTCGCGGCCTCAAGAGTACCTTAAGCATTCTTGCTCAATGCTTTCCCCATGGTCGCAATCCCATGAGCTACTAACATCAAGCGAAGACAAGTGTTATGTCTACCAAGGTTTTGTGTCCTTGATAGCCTTGAGATTATAGTGAGTTGGAATCACTCGCCACCAAGGAAAATGATGACAAGGTTGTCCCCACTTGGGTCGTTCCTCTTGATTTCTCAAGAGCAGGCCCGCTAAAGGATCCTAAGCTAAACAAAGAATGGATGATTTTTGAGGTTCAAGGTTTTTGATTCACCACAAGGGTGAAGAGCATACTCCCCTATCTCAAAAACTTCTCCCAAACACACCAAACAAGATCCAATTACCCCTTTGCTTCCAAAACCTCAAGATGGGTCAAGATTTTCTGATTCACCTAAAGGTGAAGAGCATACTTCTCCTACCACCCCAAGATTCCTTTCACAAAGTATTAAGTGCCTAATGAAACAACTAGTATATGCCGCACTTAATAAAGAAAGAAATTAAACAAGCACTTGATTTGGTTTTTATGCTTAGGGAAGCCCTGCAAAAACCATTAGTAGCCCTCTTTGACATGCATTCTTTTGGCAAAATATCTCAAGCAAGTGCACCTACAACCACAACTTGTTAGACCCACAATGGTTAGCACATGAAAAATCTGATAATCTGCAAAAATAATTGATCAAATGATAAAATCTGAAAATGAAACCATCATGGTTGGATTGGGCTCAGAAAGACCTTTCCAACAATATATCACACTTAAACTTTTGATACCATTTGCAAAATTTCAAAAAAAATGGGCACCCGTTCAGACACAGTATCGCGCGATACTTCCAAAAATAGCTCTCTGCCAAGTTCAGACACAGTATCGCGCGATACTTCGCCCGAGACCAGGCGATACTTATCAGTCCGCGCGATATTTCACCCAACACCAGGCGATACTTCACCCGAGACTAGGCGATATACCTCAATACTGCCGTGCGATTCTTCTCTGGCGCGAAGTATCGCACGCGTATAGTAAGGTATATCGCGCGATATACCTGAGAAGTATTGCGCGATATTCTGAGACAAAAAACCAGAGACCAAAAATTACGCTAAAAACTTGCCGAAAAATTGACGAAAATTGACGAAAATGCAAAATTTAAAGGACAAAGTCTATCTACTCTGCCCCACGGTGGGCGCCAAAAATGTGTGCAATAAATGTGTCACACTTCTATGGATCATTACATGCAAGGAAACTCAAGAATGAGCCCTCACAAATCGATCCATAGCTCCCTAGGCATGGAGTGCAAGGGTTTTTAAGAATGCTCTCAGCTAGAGCTATTTAGCCAATAACCTTGCTAGTAAACCATGCAATGGGAGATTCAATGAAGACAAGGGCAAGAATGCCAATATCCCCAAGAATCAAATGAAATGCAATGCAATGCAAGCTAGCTAAGAATGAAGATGCAAGCTAAACTATGAAAATGAAAGATGCAAGTATTACAAAGCCTTCTAGTTAAACTAGATGAATTAATCTAAAGCATAAAGGAAATCTAAACTAAGAATGCCATGAAAATGAAGCTACTATGCAAGAAATGAAATCTAACTATGAAGCAAGAAAGCCATGATGATGCAAGAATGAAGACAAGAAGATAGAGTGTTGATGAAGATCCAAGATGAATGCCAAACAATGCTCCAAATCTTCAAACCCTAGATGCAAGAATATCTCCAAAAGCTCCAAGATGACCTAGAAAACCTGTAGCATAACAATAGCATAAAAATTGTGTGTCTAGAATGAAGAAGAGAGCTCTTCTTTTATAGGAAATGAGGAGAAATGGACCATGGAGATTAAGAGGCAAAAGATTTAATCAATGGTGGAGCTTGAAAGAGGAGCAATCCATGTGCACAAGTATCCTCCAATAGGAAAATAGGAGTTGACTTTTGTGTCCATATGAGACAAAAAGTGCTTTTTCCCTTTTTATAAAATAAGAATAATGCTTTATTTGTGCAACTTAGGATAAGAGGAAAAGTGGGCTTTTTATTTATTAAAAGGGGAGGAAATATTCCTTTTAAATAAATAAAGACTTAGGATAAGATGGTTAGCCCATAGAAAATAATCGAATAAATGATAGAACTAGGATTTGATCAAGAATAAGCAATTTATGATTTAGCAAAAGGGGCTAATAGTCTAGGTGACCATTTTTAGGTGTATACACTATTACCTTCAAGGCATTATGTGAAGAGTTTGATCTCTCTTTATTTGTTTTGTTGTTGATATTCACTATGTTGTACTCCCTGTTTATGATCATTTCATGAGGAAATATCTTGATGGCTTGCAGGCTGCAAACTAGGGCATCATGCATTGTTTATGAGCTCATTGTTTGAGCACCTCATGTCCCTATTTGATTGGCCAGTGCTCTATTTGTTATATTGAGTTTAGATCATATATTTAGTCTTAATAAATGTCTTATAAAAAAACATAAAACTAACCCAAAATACTTTGTCTTAATAAAATCTTAATAAAACAATATATTTAGTCTTAATAAAATCTTATAAAACAACATATATTGTGTGAAGTGTTTGATCTCTCTTTATTTGTTTTGTTGTTGATATTCAATAGCTATGTGGTACTCCTCATTTATGATCATTTCATGAGGAATTATCTTGATGGCTTGCGAGCTGCAAGATAGGGCATCATACATTGTTCATGAGCTAACTATTTAATATTGACATTGTTTACATCTTTTTATTTGGAATGCTTGATGACTCATGAGCTTTGAGAGCTAGGGCATTGTTTCTATTACCTTCAAGGCATAGTGTGAAGTGTTTGATCTCTCTTTATTTGTTTTGTTATTGATATTCACTATTTGGTACACCCTGTTTATGATCATTTCATGAGGAAATGTCTTGATGGTTCACAGGTTGCAAGCTAGAGCATCATGCATTGTTTATGAGCTCACTATTTGAGCACTAACCAATCAAATAGGGACATAAGGTGCTCAAACAGTGAGCTCATAAACAATGCATGATGCTCTAGCTTGCAGCCCACGAGCCATCAAGATATTTCCTCATGAAATGATCATAAACGGGGAGTACCACATAGTGAATATCAACAACAAAACAAATAAAGAGAGATCAAACACTTCACACAATATATGTTGTTCTATAAGATTTTATTAAGACTAAATATATTGTTTTATTAAGATTTTATTAAGACAAAGTATTTTGGGTTAGTTTTATGTTGTTTTATAAGATATTTATTAAGACTAAATATATGATGTAAACTCAATATAACAAATAGAGCACTAGCCAATCAAATAGGGACATGAGGTGCTCAAACAATGAGCTCATAAATAATGCATGATGCCCTAGCTTGCAGCCCGCAATCCATCAAGATATTTCCTTATGAAATGATCATAAACAGGGAGTACAACATAGTGAATATCAACAACAAAACAAATAAAAGGAGATCAAACTCTTCACATAATGCCTTGAAGGTAATAGAAATGATGCCCTAGCTCTCAAAGCTCGTGTGTCATCGAGCATTCCAAATGCTAAGATGTAAACAATCCCACTATTAAGATTCATATTGTGCCATTAAATCAACAAATGCCATCAAAATGAAATTGAGTTAATGAGAAGACAAAGCTCAAATGCCTACCTCAAGAGCTAGTGCCCTCTTCTATAATGATGGAGGAGTGAAAGGTAATGATCAATGAGGTTATTGCTATTAGATCATACATTAATACACTTACTATTTTGAATTTGAGCTCGGGCATCATGCAATGTTATTGTTGTCATTGCATGTTGTTGTTGTTGTGCACCATATATTGTTTTATAAACTATTTATTTCATTGAAACTGTGAGCTTGGCATTTGTAATGTATTTTTTGTTATTGGATCAATGCTACCATGTTGTTGAGGCTGTAAATGCATTGAATCACCACTGCCATTCTATTTTGATAGCAGCAATATAACAAATAGAGCACCGGCCAATCAAATAGGGACATCAATAAGACATTTAATGCATTATTACTTCATCATGATGATAAAAATTTCATTGGCTCAAAGAACATAGAATGTGGGTAGATACATTGAATCACCACTTCCATTATATTTTGATGAAGAGGATCTATGTTATAAAATTTCAAGGCATGAAATTTTATAACTGTACACATATTTTATGAGTATAACTATACAATAGAAGAGCACCCACATGCCTTGGTTGTTATTTGTCTATGAAAATTTTTGGTTTGCCTTTCCCAATTGAGATGTCATCCTAAGATTCAAAAGAACCAAGGTAATAATAAGTCTTGAACATAAATGCATAATTGTGGATCCTCAAGTAGGAGTTATGATGCAAAGGAAGAACACTTATATGGGTTTACCCACATAAGGACAATGGTTTCATTCATCTTTCTTTCAAGTTCTCTTTGGTACTTTCCTTGGCCTCTAGGCTTGGGCATCCTATAGGGGTTGAAGCAAAATTATGAAGGCAATAAGAACACATAGAACAATAGGTTTGGGGACTTAGACTTATGTTTAATCGTTAGTAATGGTTTGTGGAACTAATTACTAGATGAGTGACTACAGTACCCTAGTTTGCATTATTAGATGATCTTGTTTAATTTCTGTTCATTTCATGCAAAGATACATGTAAAGGAAAATAAATTTTTGCATCTAAAGATTACATGTATATAAAATAACTTGTACATACTATACAAGGAAAATAACTTTCAGAAAAAAATGCAAGAGTACAGGCATACATAAGAGGATGAACATAAATAATAAGGGTGCCAGACATTGCTTGAAGTGATGAATTTTTTACCCAGGTATGAATCTAGTGTGCCCCTGTGTGATCCAGAACCTACAAAGAAAAGAGAGATGGGGGTTAGATAAAAAAATAGCTAAGCAATGAATGGCATCCTATTACTGATCCTCATCTACAATTATGCATGTGAATATTCAAGCCATACACTTCTAAAAGAAAAACCATGCTACAGGGCATGTGCACTCAGAAGAATGTTGCAAAGAGTAAATGGCTGCATTTATGTTTGCAAGAAGACCTGGTGAGTCACTATTGTGACTATATCATTCAAATAGTGCAACAACAACACTAGATGTTGTTGTTTTATCTGGTGTTCCTGTGACATCATTTCCCAATTATGCACCCACAACAATCACACACCATGCCCATCAGCACAAGGAAGTCATGAGAAAGCATGAGTAAGCAATGGAAGGGGCATACATCATCATCAAATCAGAGGAGAAAAGTATCAAATCTGCATATTAAGGGAGGAGTACATCATAGATTTCAAGTAAAGATCATAACATCACAACATGGTTGGCAGCCCCAAGGAGGCCCCATTGCATGTAGTGAGTAAGCTACATCAAAACAAAGAGGTACACAAATCTGCATCATCTATACATTGATGTTATGGCATGAAGTATATTTGAATTTACATTTTAAAGGATAAGTAAGAAAGCTACATGATGCTAGTGAAATTAACAAAGGTACAGATCTAATGAAGTAATGAAGCTACCCACATTCTATGTGCTTTGAGCCAATAAAATTTTTATCATCATTATGAAGTAATAATGCATTAAATGTCTTACTGATGTCCCTATTTGATTGAACGGTGCTCTATTTTTTATATTGCTACTATCAAAATAGAATGGCAGTGGTGATTCAATGCATCTACAACCTCAACAACATGGTGACATTGATCGAATAACAGAAAATACATTACAAATGACAAGCTCACAGTCTCAATGAAATAAATAGTGTATAAAACAATATATGGTGCACAACAACAGCAAGCATGCAATGACAACAATAACATTGCATGATGCTCGAGCTCAAATTCAAAATAGTAAGTGTATTAATACTGATGTCCCTATTTTCATCTTTTCATCAAATGACCCAAAAACATAAAAAATCATCCTATATGGTCACTAATAGCCAACTTTCAGAAGAATATAAATGAATATGAAAACATACATAAGTGGATGAACATAAATAATGAAGGTACCAAACATTGCCTAAAGTAATGAAGTATTGACCCAGGGTTCAATCCAGTATGCTCTTGTATGATCCAAAATTTGCAAGGAAGAAAAAGATGGGGTTAGATCCAAAGGATCTACACAATGTTTGACACCCTATTACTAATCCTCATCTACAATTATGCATGTGCATAGTCAATCCATACACTTCTAAAACAAACTATGCTACAAAACATGGGTGTGTGTTAATGTGATTCAAAAGCTATTATGGAAGATTGTTTTATTATTGAGATAAGGATATCTTAATTCTACAAGAATAAATGTTTTGAGAAATATTTGAATTTAATTTTGACAATAACATGAGGAGTGATATAGTTTAAGCTTTGGTGAGACTTCATACCAAGCAGTGTTCGTAGATTACATTCAATGCGTTATTTACGCTTGTATTGGTGAGAAAACTCTTGAAAATGCACAAAAGAGATTGCATTCAACCATGTTTACATGACACATGTAGTTTACGTCCAGCCTAAATCAGTGTTGTGTACAAATCTACGGATGGTGCGTGCTATGAAGCCTTGCTCAAGCTTGAAAATGATAAGCATTATGATGCTGAGGTATGGTGTGGTAAGCATAAGTATAGTGAATATCAACAACAACAAAAATAAAGAGAGATCAAACACTTCACACAATGCCTTGAAGGTAATAGCAACAATGCCCTAGCTCTCAAAGCTCGCGGGTCATCAAGCATTCCAAATGCAAAGATGTAAACAATGCTAGTATTAACATTCATATTTTTCCATTAAATCAACAAATGCCATCAAAATGAAATTGAGTTAATGAGAAGACAAAGTTCGAATGCCTACCTCAAGTCATGGCTGCCATATAAAGATCAAATGCTAAGAAACTATGTTATAAAATTTCATGCCAAATTTCATCAAGAATGGTCCTATATGGTCACTAATAGCCAACTTTCAGAAGAATATGAATGAATATGCAAACATACATAAGTGGATGAACATAAATAATGAAGATACCAAACATTGCCTAAAGTAATGAAGTGTTGACCCAGGGTTCAATCCAATATGTTGTTGGATGATCCAAAACCTACAAGGCAGGGAAAGATGGGATTAGATCCAAAGGATCTAAGAAATTCCTAGCATCCTATTACTAATCCTCATCTACAATTATGCATGTGCATAGCCAATCCATACATAGACTCAAAAACATGGTAGCATTGATCCAATAATAGAAAATACATTACAAATGCCAAGCTCACAGTCTCAATGAAATAAACAGTGTATAAAACAATATATGGTGCACAACAGCAGCAAGCATGCAATGACAGAAATAACATTGCATGATGCCTAAGCTCATATTCAAAACAGTAAGTGTATTAATGTATGATCTAATAGTAGCAACCTCATTGATCATTACCTTTGACTCCTCCATCATTATAGAAGAGATAAGTGCCTACAACTATATTTCATAATTCCTCCCTTGAAGTGATAGGTTAGTTTAACTATTGGACAATGAGCTGATAGGAGTTTCGAATAGATTTGAATAAAAACTAAGAGTATTGAATTATATTTTTTCCTATTGTGATTTCAGGGGAGAAGAAGGCTAATACCTTTTTAGTGGATCAAGGTGGTGTATATAGCTTGTAAGTTTATAAGTTTGCACTTTTTTTGTTTGAGGCTTAATTATGTTATTTTTTAAATAGAAAGAGTTTTCTTTCTTATTTCAACTTCATTCATTCATATGTCATACCTAATGCACAGTGAATTCATAGGAGTTTCAAATAGATTTGAAGAAAAACTAAGAGCATTCAATTTTAACTATTCTTATTGTGAATTCAGGGGAGAAGAAGGCTAAGATCTTTATAGTTGATCTTGTGTGGGCAAGGTATGAAATTTGTGTGGGCTAACCTCCTTGTTTTGTTAGCATCCTCTATGATTTCAGTTGCTATATTTTCCCGAGTCTAGTTGGTTCCTTATTTTTACCTCTTTGGTTCCATGCAAATTTACATTAAGATTTCATTTTACTTCTAATTAGGGCACTATTTCTCGTTGACTATATTCTTTTGGGGTCTGATCTATTGTAGTTGTTTCTTTTTTCTTTGAATCATTATTTACAATTACTTTTGATGCAATATTTGTGTGAAGAACAAGAACAAAATGGTGAACAAGTGTATTTGACAAAGATAAACATGACAAATTTTGTTGGGCTGATTGGGTTGGCCTGGTACCATTTACATGGCCTGGCCAGATATTAAACAGTGAGCTCATGAACAATGTATGATGCCCTAGCTTGTAGCCCGTGAGCCATTAAGACATTTCCTCATGAAATGATCATAAACGGGGAGCACCACATAGTGAATATCAACAACAAAACAAATAAAGAGAGATCAAACACTTTACACAATGCCTTGAAGGTAATAGAATCGATGCCCTAGCTCTCAAAGCTCACAGGTCATCAAGCATTCCAAATGAAAAGATGTAAACAATTCCAGTATTAAACAATGAGCTCATGAACAATGTATGATGCCCTAGCTTATAGCCCAAAATCCATCAAGACATTTCCTCATGAAATGATCATAAATGGGGAGTACCACATAGTGAATATCAATAGCAAAACAAATAAAAAGAGATCAAACACTTCACAAAATTCCTTGAAGGTAATAGAAATGATGCCCTAGCTCTCAAACCTCGCAGGTCATCAAGCATTCCAAATGAAAAGATGTAAACAATGCTAGTATTCAATAGTGAGCTCATAAATAATGTATGATGCCCTAGCTTGCAGCCTGTGAGCCATCAAGACATTTCCTCATGAAATGATCATAAACAGGGAGTACCACATAGTGAATATCAACAGAAAAACAAATAAAGAGAGATCAAACACTTCACACAATAATTTGAAGGTAATAGCAACAATGCCCTAGCTCTCAAAGCTCATGGGTCATCGAGCATTCCAAATGCTAAGATGTAAACAATGCCACTAAAATTGGGTTAATGAGAAGACAAAGCTTGAATGCCTACCTCAAGTGCCAGTGCCCTCTTCCCACATGGTGCCGACCTCTTTGTGAATGCCAAACTCGAATACCCTCTTTGCACCACACAAAAGTGCAGTACCATCTTTGCTACAGCTCTTCCAATTTCACAAATTACAAATGACATTTTCTTTTTCTTTTTTTTGTTTATAACCAAATGGGTGTCGCAATTACGACATCATCATCACTATTAGGACACGATCAGGGGCACTTTCAAAAAAATTACAAAAAACAAACACAAATTGTAGTGACTTCACAAATTGGCATTGAAATTCTACCCCAAATGTTGTAGTGCCTCCATCTTGGCTATAAGAATAGTAATATGATCATTGGAGGCTTTAAGGATACTAAAACTCTGCTAAGCAATGCCCTTGAGGGTGCACTCAATGCTTGACACCTTATTCTCAATTTCCAGCATCCTGGCCTCCAACTTGTAAAAGTCAGCCATGTTGAGGACGGGGTCAAGGGTAGGCCTATCCCTGTCAGTATTCTCACCTTTTTTCTTGTCCATCTTTCCCATCCTGGTTTTCAAATTGCCAACTTCAAAGAAAAGCCATTTGATGGATCTATAATTATCAAGCATACTGTTCCTGGCATTATTAAGCCATTTCATTCGGTATTGTTGAGGAAGAGGATATTATTATTTATCGATCTCCATGGAATCATAATGTAGATAAAGAAGTTGTGACTTCCTCTCATGATTTTTGAAACTTCCAGAGGCTTAACAAATTCTATCAGTTCTTCATCCTCTGATTTCTCTCGATGCTCAATCGATTGCTTCTTGTTGCCTTTGGAACACACACAATCCTTTTTTTTTACTGTGATTTCCTACAAATATTTTCAAAATAAGAAAAAAAATTTGGAAATTTGGAAAATATTTTTGAAATAATTAGTTAGAAACCATCTTCCAAAATCATATAATTTACAATACCCAAACAATATATAAAAAACATGAATAAATTACTTATTTGGAGCAACATAAAAATGGCAAGGAGGAATCGCAAAAATGGCACCACATGAGCACCATAAAAATTTGAGGTAGGAATAATGTGCAAATGATAGAATAAGAGCATAGAAATAGGATTTAAAACTATATTCAGAGGGAGATTGATTTTAAATTGTGGGCAAAAGAGTATTCTAAGAAAAAATACGACCAACTAAAAAGTCCACATCTATTTCATTTCTCTCTGTCAAATGCAAATGTCATCACATTTTAAATGTGATAGGTATGGATATGCTTGCATGTGGCTTATACTAGTAGATGCATACATAACATGCACGATTTGTCGAGAGATGAGCTAGTGGCTTTTTTAATAGCCTACCTTTATATATCTACATATATTTTTATATACTTTTAAAATCTTCACATTTATAAAGATGTAGGAAATGACAAGTTATATGTTTCATCTATATATATTCATGTGATAATTACTGTGAAATCTATAAATATCTTCTATAATTTAATAATTGTAATTATAATAGAAATATTATTATTATTAATCAAACAAGGAGTTTTCTTAATACTTATGTTGTTTGTGTCTCTTATAGTGGTGTATTACAATATTTTAAAATGAAATTAATATTTTTTGTTGCAAGAGTAGTTAATTTTAATCCTCAATATTTCTTTGTAGTACTCTAAATTGTGCAAAATCTTGAAAATGAAAAATTTGAGTTTAATTTAGCAATTCACAACCTATTTGTAAGAAATGAATTCACCATTTTTTCTAAATAGTGAATTTATTTTGACTATTGTGATTAGTGAAAGATTGATCATTCCTCATGGTTAATTCAATAATTATTTAATATTAAACTATTAAAATAAATAACAAATAATTATTAATTATATAAATATATAATTAATAATTATAATTATATTTATATTTATTATTTATATATGTATTATAAATAAATAAATTTTTTAAGCTGAAAATTTAAAATGTATAGCTTTTTATTAAAGATATATCTAATGTGGACTTAATGGGCACCGTGGCAATAACTTGTAAAACATATTTTTAAAATAAAATTGTTGATAAGGAAAATCGAAAATGTATTGGGAGTATTGAGGATAATTTTGTTTTGGGGCACTATCGGCACGGTCGTCATGCTAAAATTGATGAATAGATTAAAAATTGTAGGAAACGGTTGATGAAAGGAGAAATTGGTGGGAAATTAGTTTGGCATATGGGGAAAACGGTGAAAATGGGTGAGATCAAATTTATCATCTTCATTTCTTCTAATGAAGATTTTGGAAATTAGGTAATCCATCCAAAATAAATAATGTGGGCTCTTTTGAGGTAACATGATGGACAATGACACATTCATGGAGTTATTTGACTGTGGGCTTGTACACCAAAATCACATTTGGGAAGACGTGATGGAGCACTGATGTTGCTCTATTAATGAATGGAATCTCTGACTCAATAATATCTTAGGGATTCTTCTAACATTGGGGTGGATAAAGTTGACATCATTCTACTTAGAAACCATGGAGACCTAACAATGGGTAGGCTACAAAATACAAATTGATAAAACTTGGTGACACTTAAAGAAGTGAACAAACAATGAAAAAATTATGAACAGATGAGACTTGCACTTTTTAGAAGTGACAACAAGTATTTCATTAATAGGACGGGGTTGGGGGTTAACCATATTTCCCAGACTCGGACTCAACAAGGCCAACTCAACTCGTGACTCGGCTACGACTCGGCAAAAGGAAAAAACCCCTTAAAATTTAGAGATTTTTAATGATTTAAAACTTGTTTCATGCACCTATTATTGAATAAAGCTTGAAGAAACTATAACAACATCAAATATAAGATAATGTGATCACATACATCCATGCAATGCCCATATGAAAATCATCAATATTTGTTGATTCTGAAGCACAAGTGCCTTGATATTTCCTTATCCCTTGTTGCGAAGGCATGTTAGAAATTATAATGTTTATCTTGGAAAAACATGGATCTAACTATAATAGTCATAAATATATTTACTCCTTGTATTGATAATATTTCATTGATAAGTAGGAGATATTCTCCACAGTAAGTCAAATTGTGACATTGCTTATCAGAATTCAACTATTTCATAAAATGATGTTATGTTCCTTACATGGTTATTAGTTGTTTTAGAATCTTCATCATTGTATGTTACTTACTCCTTGATCTTATTATCACACTTATCCTCCCTATATTTATTAAGACATTGTTGTCGTGTGTGGGTCATAGGCCACAAACCCAATGGATCATGGCATGACCTGCTAGCTCAGCGATTCATGTGGGTCATGCTAGCAGGTCATATAAAATCACCAAGGACTACATGGCCCATGACCCACATGAACTCACATGACTTGGCGTGAGCTATGGACCACTGGGATTAATAGCTCCCTTTTTTTTCTTACCCTTACCAAAGGGTGGTGGGCTATTATCATTTCCTTTAGTAATACGCCTAGGAGGTTCATTACCCTTAACAGTATCTAGATAAGATAAATGTATTAATGTCCAATGGAAGACCAACAAGGGTCTATGGGATAGGAATCATACAACCAAAATAGTAAGAAACCAGTGGACCACCAAATAGTGGTCGGGGGAACATGCTAAAAGAACTAGTTAAAGATATATTAGGAGGAGAAATATGTTAGATAAAAACATTAAAAAAAAATTGGTAAAAACTTATAGGCTTCCTTGAAAAGATAGATTATTGAATATTGGACCAGTCACTCTCGTGTTTCTTCCAATAGAAGGAACACTATATAGATTATAGATGAAGATAATGGTATGAAAATTTCATATCCAAAACATTTTATAGATACAACACAAAGTGAATTGTTTAAACAATTCAAGAAAGAAGTTTTAGATTTGAAGATTCATCAAAGGATGTTTGAGAGGTTGAATCCTTGTTTTGTATGCATAAATAAGGTACGTGAAACTTGTTTATCTCGAAATCATGTTGAGTTTCATTTACATCTGCAGTAATATAAAAAAATTATGGTAGTAATTAATCCAAATATAGTCATCCTTGGAAGTACAACACAATAAAAGAAGTCTATTTTATGTGATAAATTAGAAGATTCAGATGAGTTCAATATACAATGTATAAATAGTGCATGCAATGATTGTAGAGTTTTGAATAAATTTCCAATGAAAATTGAGGATATTGATGTTTCAATGTCAGTTATGTGTAAAAGATTTGAATATGAGACATGCCTCACTAAGATAAGAGATGAATCCAAAATAAATTGTCTTGAAGGAGGGTGAATTGTCCTACATTGAGTTTATGACTAGATTTTGTAATATCATTTATCCAAATATCCAACATTGTCATGGTGCACAATGGAAAACTAAACAGTTGCGTGATTCAAAAAAAAAAATTCCACCAGGTTGTATTCTTTTAATTGTATATTTCTCTGAGAACTATACACTTTCCCCTTAATCATAGATTCAAGCTCAATATTATCATTTTGCTCAAGTTGTAGTATTTATCCAAGTGAGCTATAGGCATGCATAGTTTTTTGTTGATGGTATAGAAAGTAGTCCAAATGAGCACATTATCTTCAAGGAAGTTTGTTTCTATATTAGCGATGATAAGGTTCATGATAGGAGCTATGTAGCCCATTATTTTGGAATATTTTTTGAAGATATTAGGAAATTTGGGATAGATGCTTCACAACATTTGATTTGGTCTAATGGATGTGCTAGTAAGTGTGCTTCAATTGATTTTCATTTTCTATTTTTTAAAATTATTCTTTACAATTGAATTGGTATATATAAATGAAATATATGATTTTATAATTGATTTTAAATTCATTTTTGGATTTGATTATAACTTCATGTCAGGACAACTTAAGTCTACAGAAGCTTTTAATTGGCTATCCATGCAACATGTTAGACACAACATAAAATTTTTGTGGAACTTCTTTGAAAGTGGACACGAAAAAGTAGAGTGCGATGGAGCATGAGCATGTGTGAAGTGGACATTTTTCAAACATGAACTTGCAGGTACAAATGGTTCTAGATAGATCTAATTCTCAATTTAATTTAAAACTAAGTGTACATATCTTATATATATGGCTTATCCATTTACTAAATTAAGATCTTGTTCAAATAAAAAATTTCACTGATGCAAAATTCATTTTGGTAGTTGTGACACAAGATACAACAAATGTTATTTTGGGGAAGTGAAAGGTGAAATATTGTGTTCAAATTCCTTAAAAAAAATAATGCATTTGAATGTACATTAATTTAATTTTGTTGAAATATGTGCATACATTTACGTATATTGACTTCTATTATAACTCTTGATCTAAAAATATACATTTTATTTCATATTTGTAATAGATATTGATCGATCTAGTCCTTATAACTGTCAAATAATTACTATTATTAGATATTTACATCAAGTAATGACTATAAGACACAACAAGCCTCCTGTGATTCAAGTAAGACAAAAGTCATGTTTTTGTTCTTACTACATTGAGAACAATGCAAATAGTCAATGTGAGAACAATGTAGATGGATATGTTTCACAATGTGAACTAAAATAGTTAGTCGCAATGCCTCCTTATGAAGATAGTGACACTAACATAGATATTCATGATCCTATATATTTAGCTGATTATGAATGTGTTTTTGATTTAGTTGTTACAAATGTGTCTACACACATGTTCTTTTCAAAAAATACATTTTTTTTATCAAGTTGAATAATTTATCTTACTTTTTAAAAAACAATTATGGTCTACAAGTGATATTTTTCTATGGTTACGGATCTTGACAATGTAGAAGGTGTAGATTATTATCAACTAAGATGCACAAAACCAAAATGCAAACTATCAAAATCAACTGAAGATGGTGATGGGCAAACATATCCAACTAGATCAATTGTTGTTGAAGGTACCTGTTATCAGCAAACAAATATAGATAAAAATGGTGTTCAATTTATTTATTACATGTCAAGCCAAAACGTTATACATTACAGTCACTTGGTTATAGGAAGAAGATTGTAGTAGGAAACATTTCTAAAAAGAGGACGTGGCAACCAAAAGTGGAGGTTACCTATTGAAGATCATGAAATGTTTTTGGAGATAATAAAAGATAAAGAGAATCCAGACTACATGTACTAGGATCTTTAAGTTAAACTTGTTTTTTCTAGCTCGTACTTTCATATTTTCTATTTTGAATTGGTATTTTCTAGGGCCATATATATTTTTTAGGACCATATTCAACTTTTGAGAATTTATATTCATATTGTGATTTGAATATTGGATTTGATGTGGATAGTTATTTTGTTTTGATGTTTCACTACTATTTTAAAGTGACACATTAATATTGTTTGTTTTTGGGTTGTTAAATTTATAAATTTGCATTTGGATTCACTTACATACCTATGACATTAGTTAGATATTGCTTATTATAAGTTAATTTTCATATTATTTGTTAAATTGCTTTGGAACCTAGATTTTTTATTGTACATTCAATTCTGCTAAATATTTAAAAGATATATTTTAATTTACAATTAATGGTTAAATGATATCATTGGATTAAAATTGCTCATAGTAGTGGTTCATTCATGTTCAAAGAGATTAACTAGGAGATTAATTAACTTATTTAATGAAATTTATATTGTCATTTTATAAGACATTGACCATACATATGACATTAGCATCATTCTTCAAATTAGTATTCTAAAAGCTAATTTTCATGTATCTCTTTTAAATTTAACTTGTTCAATTTTACAATTAGATTAATCTTTAGTTTTACAATTAGATCAACTAAATGTTTGAATGTACTCCAATACCACTAGTCTTTCTAGACATGGATAGTAAAGTTTCAAAGCAATTTAAAAGTGATTAGTAATGGTTTTGATGGTCCACTATTAAATTTTAAGTGGCACAGTAACATAATTTTTTTCTAAGTTGGTGAATTTATAAATGTGTATTTGTGTTCACTTTCATACCGGTGATATTAATTAGATATTTCTTATTATCTATTATTTTTCATCTTATTTGTTAAAGTGCTTAGGAACCTAGAGTTTTTATTGTACATTCAATGATGAATATTGGTCTATTATTAAGACTATTATCTTTTCTTTACTGTCCATTGGTTAAGGTTGTAATTATCAAATTCATTTAACTAGTAATAAATTGTGTCCAATAATAAAATTTAGTTTAATTGAAGATAGTACTACCTATCAGTATCATTACTTGTTATCAAGTACTACTTACCGCTGTCATTAATGTATTTAAATTAGATTAACACAAACATGAGCATATTTAACAATCATAAATAAAGCAAATCAAATCTAATGTAAAACACACAAAAATGAACATGTGAAATGTCTAAAATATACATGTAACACATGAAATATCTAAAATATACCTGTAACACATGAAATGTCTAAAATATACATTTAACACATGAAATGTCTAGAATGTATAAAATAAGTCTAGAAAATATGTATGCATGTATGCATAATTTATATGTCCTGGTAACATGTCTGGAATGCTAAGCTATCTACAAATATTGAGCTAAGTTAGCGCAGGCCCTGACTTGATCCATGATTGGATCCTAATACATGATCTTCTTGAAGGACCTAATTGTACACAAATTATGTTAAAAGACTTGTCATAAATACATGGTATACATGTAATGAAATACTTAAGAAAAATTAACAAATGTATAGTATTTATCTAATATTTTTAAATTTTCCCGAGTATCACAATGAACAAGATCGCCAGGTGAGTCCAAATCTCCATATGTCGTAACTATCATAATACCCTAGCATATACAAAATTCAAAATTTATACATGTTGGGAACTTAATTTATATAACAATCAAAATTAAAATTATAGCAAGTCATACTTCTTAAAATCAAAATTTGAATTTATACTCTTTTCTTGTTAATAGTTGTATTGACTATTTTACTTATTCTAGTTTTAGGATTTATAAATAGCCAAACAAAAATATGATGTTCACATCCTTAATTTTAAAAAATGTACACCTGCACTCTTTATCTTTTCAAGATTTTCTCCACTGTCATACATTTTTTTTACGTACATAGTCTAGGGTTTCATTTTAAGTAAAAATATCTTTACGGGTTCTTCATCTTAGACTTTAATAATGAGAATTTGTTGTAGTATAAATAAATCTATATGTGCATAGTTCTTCTTAAAACAAAACCATGGGTTAAACCACCTAAAAAGTATCATTCCTATTTCAGGAGACCCACCTTATAGAGGTGATAACATTAGACTCAAATGTTTGATTGCTGAACTATTTAAATTGTTGGAAAGATTGTGAGATACTTTATTAAGCTTTAATAAGCTACAGGTGTTTAAGACATTTTTAGCTCATTCTGTAGCCTCTAAGGTCCTCAAAATTGATTTTGAAACTATCATTTGCAAGTTATATAGTCCTCGATGTTAAAATTTGCAAACAATAAATGTTTAAGAAAACTAGCCTTAAAAAAATATAAGATTTGGCAAATTAAAAAATTCATCAATAATTTTTAAAATAACCAAATAAAACCCACTTGAAATTGGAGGGTCATTAGTGTAAATAATTCTTAAAATTTCATTTTATTTATTTACATCACTAGGATAAAAAAATTAAACACCATGTGATTTATTTCCTAAGACATTTTTATAATCACTACATTGTTAATAGGGGAAGCTCGGAGTTTTAGATCATACTACACTCAAGAAAAGTTACACCCACATGAGTCATCTCGAGAGCTTAATGAAGTACAAGGATTAGGAGATCTTTAATCTTTAGTTCCACAAATCACCATGTGGTGTTCTTAATAGACAAATCTAGTTTCATTCTCAATCCATTTACATTTAATTCAAGGAAGAAAATTTATCATTGAAAAAATTCTAAGCAAGAAATTTAAAAGAGTTTTGACATCAATGGAACTTGTTATCGATATTCAAACTCAACCTTCAGCAGCATGAAAAGATCATTATTGGTACGTTTTATGCATAATTAGGGCCTGTTTGGGTGTTGGAATTAGACTAGATATTCCCGAATTAGATTTTTGAATAACATCAATTCCATGTTTGTGTCCATCCAAAAAATTGGAATTGGAATTTTGAAATTCCAATTTTGCCCCCAAAATGGGCATTTCATCTTCCACTCTATATCGTCTTAAAATGGAAGCACTTTAATGATAAGAGCATTTAGCCCTCTGAGTAAGTGGTCTGGGGTCATGTTAAGCTCCTTGATTGGCTCTTTACATGTTTCTGGATTTCTCCCCCCATTTTTCTTATCTCTGCATCTATTTTCCACTTTATTTTTGCATTTCTTAACACTCTGGATTGAGGTCCTAAGGTTTTTGACCTCAAGGTCAAAGACAACCTTGAGGGTAAAAGATGACCTCAGCCCTCACCTAGGTTAGGGATGACCTCGACCCTAACCTAGGGTGGGGTCTACCTCATTCTTGATCCAGATTTCAAATTTTAGATTCCCATGATTTACGGGTGTTGGGTTTCAAAAATATTTGTTTTCCCACTTTCGAGTCGGCCATTTCAAGTTTCAGAACGGTAAATCTTTAAATTGCATTTATTATGGGTCCATTTCTATGATTTAAGGTTAATTGAGATTTAATTCCCCAATGTCAGCCTTCTCTAGAGGATTGTGCCCTAGATCACTATAAAATGAAGCCTTCTTCTCTCATTTTCACATACATTTTCTCGTTAAGAAATTGCTCAAGCTCTCAAGTGCAATCAAGTGATCAAGAAAGAAAGAAGGAGAAGGAGAAGGAAAGAAAGCAAGCATTCATTCATCCTCAAGCCTAGCATTCAAGCATCCATTCAAGCATTCAAGCATTCATCAAGCAGATCCATTGTTAGCCATTAAAGGATTCAATCTCTTTGGAGCCCCCTTGAAGATTTCTTCATCCATATTAATCCAACCCTCCTCATATGCAAAGATCCATTCAAGATTGGTGTTGAAGATCAAATGCCATTGATTTGAGACATCCTACATTTATTCTACATCCATTGGAGCATCCCTACTTGTGGATTTGAGGATTTGAATCCTCTACAAGGACTTCAACATAAGCAAGGTGAATTGTTTCATTTACTTTGTTTATGCACATTACAATTTCAATTCAATTTCAAGGTTAATTCCTAAATCAGGGTTTGACCAAGGCAAACCCCCCATCCAAACAACAAAAACCCTCTTTTTCTTGCAAGTATAGGTGTGGAACTACAAATCTGAGCTTGGATTTGGATACCCTTTTCAGAGAACTTCCAAGATCTGCAAACAAAGTCAAGGATGACCTTCAAAATCTTGAAGTAGTCTTTGACCTTTTATCAGGGTCAAAGACTACCTATTATCAGAAAGATAAAATTTTTCTGGGTTTTCTTCATCTCAACATTTCCACTCTAAAATAGGTTACAGAATTGTCCGAAACTGCACACAGACATCAGAAATCATCATTTTCCAGATCTCATATTTCCCCCATACATTTTAGGGTGAACACTATTTCATCCTATTCATTTTGGTGAACCCGACGAGCTTACTCTCTTTCATTTTGGTGTTAGATTTCCCTTTGTCTTATTGTGTGTGTTCACCTTCACTATTCATTTTGGTGAACCCGACATACTTACTCTCCTTTCTTTTGTGGAATTAGATGCCCTATTGTGTTTTGTGGTGTTATATTTCCTTTTATCTTGTTAGTATTATATTTCTCTTTTATGTTAAGTCTTGCATGCTAATTAGATTTCAAAAATACAAAAAAATTGCTAAATTTCTTTCAAAATACAAAAATATTCATGTTTTATGTGTTCTTAGTTTAGTTCATTTGCATTGAATTGGTTTATGAGCTTTACTACTACTAGTCCTACTTATAACATTTCGGTTAGAAGAAGTCGTAGACTCATGGGTGCCTTTGAGCCTAAAACTTCCTCTCCTTTCCTTCAGATCCTGGATGATAATTTGATTCTTCATAATTCCAATCCTATTATGGAGCAAAAATCTTCTCACTCATCTCATTATGATGATGATGCTTTAAGAGTTCCTCCTGAACAAGTCCAAAAAATTTCAACTAAACTTGATAAAATGGGGAATTGGCTTATTCGAGAGAACCATAATCAAGATTCTATTCAAGCTATAGAGGCTCTTCAGAAAGTTCTTCATGATAGTGATCAAGGTGTTAACCTCTTGCATGGTATTACTCACCTTGTGCATTCAAATGTTAAACCTATAACTCAAGAAGCTCAAGATTTAGGGTTGATTCCTCCTATCACTAGTGTAGAACCCTCTTCTAATCCTTTACCTAGTATTCCTACCTATACTCCTTCTTTGGTGACTGTGAAAGTTCCCTCTATTCCTACGAGTGTTCCTCCTATGTCCCTTCCTACATCATATCCTTCATATCATAATGTTTCTTTTACTTATTCCAATCCACTTCCAATTGTAGTTCCTAGTGTTCCTCCAATTGTATCTTCTATTCGTACAGCTTCTTACACTTTACCTAGTGTTTCTAATGTTGCTATTCATCCTATTTCATCTAATGTTTCAACAATCATCAGTTTGGCTCAAACTGTGTCATCTTTACAAAAACAACATGCTTCCCTAACTCAAAACAAGTTTAGTGTTCCTACATGTGACATGGAAAGTCCTTTGTCCTAAGACATTATTCGTACTCATGTTCCTCAGCAAGTTGATATGCCTCGTCTTGTGAATTACAACAGAAAAGGAGACCTTGTGCATCATGTTAAAACTTTTCAAATCCTTTGTAGTGATTATGCTCATGACCATAGGATTTAGCCAAACTGTTTGCTAGAACCTTCCATGACAAGGCCTTACAATGGTATTGTTCCTTGCCTCCTTATTCTATTGATTCCTTTCCAAAACTTGCCAATGCTTTTATTCAACAATTTCAAAACAATATTGGCCCGCAAGTGTCTTTGACTGATTTGATGCATTGTAAACAAAGTGCTAAGGAAACATTAACTAAATTTATTGGTAGATTTAAGCATTTGTATGCTCATATTTCCTATCTTGTTCCTGATATTGATATTCAACGTATGTTTATTTCAAATTTACAAAAGGATATTAGAGATAAGATTATGCTTACTGAATTTACCTCTTTTCAACAACTTTGTGCAGTGCTTTATCATTATCAATTACAAGTTCGTCAATTTGAGAGCAACACTCCAATGGCTCATGTTCCAGTTGATAAAAGTGATGTTGCTCCTAATCCAAACAAATTTCAAACATTCAACAACTATGTCAAGATAAATAAATAAGAGAATGCAGTTGCTGATCAAGTTGTTGTTGCATCTCATAATGCCACTTCTACATCCACTGATTTTTGATTAAATCGTATATTTACTCCTCTTTCTGAATCTTTACATTCTATTATGAATAGGTTGTTAACTGCTAAGATGATTACTTTACCTCCTATTCAACCTCTTTTACCTGCTACAATTGCATCTAAATCTTTTGATCCTAAAGCTTTTTGTCAATATCATCGTCAGAATGGTCATGATACTAAGAAGTGTTATTCTTTAAAACATAAGGTTCAAGACTTAATTGATTCTAATGCTTTATCTCTTGATAATCTTGATGGTAGTGGGAACAAATTTGTCTCTCCTCCTAATCAAAACCTTCAAATCTATACGAATCCTTTACCTATGCATGATACTAATACCATTTCTTAGCCATCTACTATGGAAATTGTGTATGATTCAAAGATGGATGATCTCAATAATGTTGTTAATCAAGTGGAGCATGTTGGTCAATCTATATCTCCACCTCAACCTCAACCTAAACCTCAGATTCAACCTCAAGTTCAATCTCAACCTCAACCAAAACCTAGGCCTAAATTGAAAACTCAACCTAAACCTCGACAACAACCTAAGAATAAAAGACCTCAAATTTTTTTGATTACCTTTGATGACTCTGAGGCTATTAAAGCTCCTGATGGTCCCCTTTATATATATGCTAGGATTTCTTAGAAACCTACTCATGGTTGTCTTGTTGATCCTACATCCTTAGTCAATGTTATTACTGAAGAAAATATTTTTATGAAAAGCTTACAACATGATTCTTATGAAACATCAAATGTGTGGATTCAAACTTGTAATGGTTTTCTTTATCCATCATTTGGTTCTATTACCTTACCGGTTGAACTTTGTGGAAAAATTGTGAACCCTACCTTTGTTGTTATTCCTACTTCTGATCAATTTCAAGTTAAGCTAGGTTTGCCTTAGTTGAATGCCATGCATGTTGTTGCTTCACCTATCCATAAGTGTCCTAAATTTGTTCATGATGAAGAAGTGAAGATATTTAATCATAGTTTATATCAACCTTCTAGGCCTAGAGACTGTACCGTTGTTGATTTCTTTTGGCCTGCATTACCTAATTCATGTCCTCCTCGACCTAATAATCTTTTCCATTCATATCAAGCTTATAAAAATTGTAAGATTCTAGAATTAAGCATACCTCCTATGGATCTTAATCATGGTCTTTTCCTACACCTTATATACCTCCTTTAACTATAGCTTCTAGTTCTATTAATCAAGTTCCTCCTATTGTTGATAATCCTATTGATCTTCCTAAAGAACCTGTGAAGGATCCTGTGATTGTTCCTCCTAGTTCTCAACCTATTTCAAGTAAATTAAAATGTAATCAATCTGCTAATGAACATTCATAAGAAGCGTCATGCTTATACTAAAGCTCACAATTCTATTCCTCAAAGATCTCTACCTTCTTCGGATAAGACTATGCATGATGTTGTTACTAATAATAATGTTAAGATGCATGATTATGATGATTCTATTCATATCTTAGATCCTATTTTGATTAATCTGGATGAAGAAGATACTCTTGATGATACTAATGATGTTAATGATGAATATGAGGCTATTGACATTGACATTGATTTACCTAATATGCTTTCATTACAATTAACTCTTACACCTAGTTTTGAACATTGTGATTCTCAAGAGGATCCTTGTTTGGAACTAGATATCATTCCTATTGTGTTGGATAAAGTCCCTCTTGTGAGTTACCCACCTTCCCCAAATAGTATACAACTAGATAGGGAGAGTAGGTGGCACACTTGATCGGCTTGTCCTTTATGGTAGCTTTATTGTGTGTTTGCCGACTGTACTGTGCTTCTCCTGTCATGTGTTTGCTAAATGTTGTTAGATTCTTTTATACAACCCTTGTTACTCAGTTGGTGCAAGGTGATAATGGAATCAAACCTATTGTACAATCCCTCTATATGTATCTCTATTCTACTATATGTTGTTTCATATTATGTCGTAACTGTGCTATTATTTATTTATGTTTCCTTGTGTAATCTGCTTGGATTCAATACATGGTAGCACTGATTCTTTTTGGTCTCCATGTCATGGTCCAAAAATATTCTTCTTCGTATATCTTATGTGATCTTTCCTCTTTTGTGATTGTAGTTCTACTTTCTTTGGGGAATGATGTCAATTCATTTGCAATAATATCATATATATATTATCTTATGATCATACTGACCCCACGGTAGGTAGATCCCTTCTGTGTTCTCTGTATGTTTTTGTGATATTTCCCTTGATTTGTCTTCATCTGGGGGCATCTCAACATGGAAACGTAATCAGTGGAGTTGTTTATGTTTCTATTAAAGCCATTTCTCATGTTAAAGTGTTAGCAATGACTTTAATGTGGGGGCATATGCTCTACTCACTTGTTGCACACACGCACTTTTCGATACACATATATTATTTTTCAAGATACCTTTTTCTCCCTTTTTAGATTAGTAACTAATCCTTAAAGCAAGGATTTATATTTTAGGATCTCTCAATCACTCTAGTTTCAAATATATATATTTTTGATCCCTTAAGCTCGGAGGTGTACTTAAGACTGGATCTCTTTTGTTTTTGGTTTTATTCTTATGGAATAGAATATTACTAAGGGTAAATCCTTGATGGGTTGACTAGTGAGTAGCCACATTCACTAGGCAGTTTAATTCCATCTTTCCAGTTGCGTTGTTTTCTTGTGTGGTTCACAATGGGACATAAGTTCTCATTGGGCGAGATAATCACACCCTCTTTCTCTCTCTCTAGATATGTCTCTCTTATTGTGATCTTGGAGTTGATGAAGACTTGAGTCCCTGGGGACTTGAGGCTTCTCTTTATCCCTTTGATTATGATAAGATTATCTTTTCATTCTGATCTCCTTTACCAAGAGTTTGCATCGAATCCATACTCTTGCTAAAGTGGGGGCTTAATGTATCATCTTAAAATGGAAGAACTTCCATGATAAGAGTGTTTAACCCTCCAAGTAAGTGGTCTGGGGTCATGTTAAGCACCTTGATTAGATCTTTTCATCTATCTGGCTTTCTCCCCCCATTCTACTTCTCTCTGCACCTATTTTCCACTTTATTTCTGCATTTCTTAACACTCTAGATTGAGGTCCTAAAGTTTTTGACCTCAAGGTCAAAGATGACCTCAACCCTGACCTAGGTCAGGGATGACCTCAACCTTGACCTAGGGTGGGATCTACCTCATCCTTGACCCAGATTTCAAATTTTAGATTCCCATGATTTCTAGGTGTCAGGTTTCGGAAATATTTGTTTTCCCGCTTCCAGGTCGGCCATTTCAAGTTTCAAAATGGTAAATCCTTAAATTTCATTTATTATGGATCCATTTCTAGGGGTTAAGGTTAATTAGGATTTAATTCCCTAATGTCGGCCTTCTCTAGAGGATTGTGCCCTAGATCACTATAAAAGGAAGCCTTCTTCTCTCATTTTCACATCCATTTTCTCATCAAGCAATCTCTCAAGCTCTCAACTGAAATCAAGTGATCAAGCAAGCAAGAAGGAGAAGGAAAGAAAGCAAGCATTCATTCATCCTCAAGCCTAGCATTCAAGCATCCATTCAAGCATTCAAGCATTCATCAAGGAGATCCATTGTTAGCCATTGAAGGATTCAATCTCTTTGGAGCCCCCTTGAAGATTTCTTCATTCATTTTCATCCAAGCCTCCTCATATGAAAAGATCCATTCAAGATTGGTATTGAAGATCAAATGCCATTGATTTTAGACATCCTACATTTATTCTACATCCATTGGAGCATCCCTACTTGTGGATTTGAGGATTTGAATCCTCTACAAGGACTTCAACATAAGCAAGGTGAATTGTTTCATTTACTTTGTTTATGCACATTACAATTTAAATTCAATTTCAAGGTTAATTCTTAAATTGGGGTTTGACCAAGGCAAACCCCCCATCCAAACAACAAAAACCCTCTCTTTCTTGTAGGTACAGGTGCAGAACTGCGGATTTGAGCTTGGATTTGGATACCCTACTTGGTGAACTTCTGAGATCTGCGAACAAAGTCAAGGACAACCTTCAAAATCTCGAAGTAGTCTTTGACCTTTTATCAGGGTCAAAGACTACCTGCTATCGGAAAATTAAAAGTTTTTTGGGTTTTCTTCATCTCGACATTTCTAGTCCGAAATAGGTTGTAGAATTGCCCAAAACTACACACAGACATTAGAAATCATCATTTTCCAGATCTTCCCTATTTTGCAGTTAGTACTTGCCTTTCAATTATTTTAGATTTCAAGTATATATTATCCATAGGGAAATATAAGGTTTTCTCCTTTATTCATATTCTCCATAGATTGATTCTTTTGTGTATTGACCTTTTGGTTGATCAATTTGGATCTTTCCTTTGGGAATTTGGATCTGGAATTAGATCTCATATTTCCCCCATACATTTTAGGGTGAACACTATTTCATCTTATTCACATTCAAATAGGTGGAATTGGAATTTCTAATTCCAATTCCAATTTTTATAAAACCAAATTTAATATTTTGTGGGATCCGTGAGTATAAGGATGTATATTATATTGCTATTAAGGATGCATATATATACATGTGTGTATATATACACATGTGTGTATATGCATATGTGTATACACACACACGTGTGTATACAGACAAATATGTGTATATGTATATACACACATGTGTGTATATTTACATATATATATGTGTGTGTGTGTGTGTGTGTGTACACACACACACACACAGATATATATATATATATATATATATAGATATATGTATATATATATATAGATATATGTACATGTGTGTATATACACATACATACATACATACATACATATATATATATATATATAGATATATATATATATATATATATATATATATATATATATATATGTATGTATGTATGTATGTATGTATGTGTATATACACACATGTACATATATATATAGATATATGTATATATATATATGTATGTATGTATGTATGTGTATATACACACATGTACATATATATATATACACACACACACACACATGTATGTGTATATATATACATGTATGTGTGCATATATACATGTGTGTGTATGCACGTGTATGTGTGTATACATACATGTGTGCATATATATATGTGTGTGTGTGTGTGTGTGTATATATATATATACATATATATATATACATATATATATGTACATATATATATGTATATATATATATACATATATATATATATATATATATATATATATATGTACATATATATATGTATATATATATATACATATATATATATATATATATATATATATATATATATATATATATATATATATATATATATATATATATATGTATATATATGTGTGTGTGTGTGTGTGTGTGTGTGTGTGTATCCTTTACTCAAATTACTTACCTCTATGAACCAATTATGTAGAAGGAAACCCGAAAACCCTATAATGCAAAGAAAGCATAAAGTAGATAATAAAATCCACCCAAATTGGTGGCTAATATATAGAATTAATATGAAGTTAATGGAACTTTCCTTCTCTATGGAGACCATACATTCAAAGATGCACCCAAAGAGTTCTTAAGAAAAGTAAAAATAGAATTTCCAATAAAAAATGGTTAGCCCAAAATTCCAAATGGTTTGATAAAAAATATTGGAAAAAGTTCTCAAAATGGGTAAGGAACTTCATCTAGAATTAAAGGGCTTTCTCAATAGATATGTTAGGATCTCTCTGGTTAGGACTAGGATCATGGTCTTGAGATAGTTGTGATGGCACATAGGATTACCCTTGATAACCTGGATTAATGGTTTGAATTTGCAGGAGACTTTCATAAGTCATTGGTTGAATCTTTTCTTCTTCTTCCTCAGATGATTCCTCACATGTAGGAGTGTTGCTGCTACGTTGGTCAACTTCATGTGTATGATAGCCTACACTAGACCGGTCTTCAAGAGCTTTGATTTAGCGTGAAGAGGTTCTAGGAAATCTTTTCCTTTTCCAAGTGGACTTTGTCCATCATCTCCCATTTTGTGCATAAGTTTGTAACCCATACCATATTTATTAGGCGAGATATCAACATGTTTTATTTGTTTAGCCTCTTTATGTAATAGAACACTCTCTTCCCTTTATAGTTCTAAGGGAGCTTTAGCCTTGACCATGCTAGTGTCATCATGTATAAATGGCATGTCATTAGATCTAAGGAGAACCGAAAGAGTTTTCACTTGATATCCTCCCATGCCATTAGGTATGACTAGGAGTCCCTTCCTACAAGGTTATTTTCCCTTAGCTTGATTAGACATCTTTTCTTCAGAATAAGTGTGTTGGATGAGATTTTCTTGTGAAATAGGATGAACATATTGATTTAGTGGTTTATAGTTTGATTTCTTTCTTTCTAGTCTCTTGCAATACTGGAAGGGTTCATGATCTCTTGGGATGGTGATTTCAGATATATGATGTGTGAATTTTAAACACTGGTGAAACATCAACACGACACCTAAGATATCCTATGTCCATAGTCTACCCAATAGGATATTATAGGGTAGATCTAAATCAAGCACTTGACAGACTATTTCAATAATGATTGGGCCCACTTGTAAGGGGAGTGCAATGAGGCCTTTACTCACCCTTTCTATGTGATCATATGATTTTATTTTTATTCTTTTATTTACTTCAATGAGGTCCTTAGAAAGAATGATATTTCGGATCATACATAATGTGCATAGATTCAGACCAGATCCATTGTCTATAAGGACTCTTTTAATCTAGGTGTTATGGACAATGACATGGATGTGCAGGGGTTTATTATGATGAGGATCAGGACATTGGAAATATTTGTCGATGATTACTAGGTATTGTTGGGAAGCCAAGTTTCCAATCATCACTTGGAATTGAGAGGCATTGATATTTTCCAAGACACGAGACACATTTAGGGCATTTTTGGGGATCTCTTTGTGAATGGGGGATGTGTGTAGAATCCCTAGTATTGATATCTATGTAGGAGTCTTCTTCAATTGAGAAAGTGGGTCATAACATGATGCAAGTCATGTCAAAGTAGATGGTGCAGTGGGTGGATTCGTAGCAGCTTGTACAATCACATGAGGGCAGTAGGTGGTGACATCACAATCTGCACTCTTTAAATTCAATGTATTTACATGAGATTTGGATTGTTCAATATGGCCACACAGTGAGTCAAAGCCACATACATCAGTTTCATCTAGTCTACCGCAAGTGTGTTCATCTCCTGAGATTTTGTTCGTAGACTAATCATAAGAAAAGCCTTTGGATGAGGATGCATTGTTTTGATTATGTTCTGGAAAAGGATTAGAATACATCTTTAGTTGGGCATTAGAAGTAGAGGTATTTTGACCTCCCACCTTGATTTTACCATCATCAATCAAATCTTGTACAAAATGCCAAAATTTTATGCATTTTTTTAATTTTGTTTCCCTTAATGCGATGATAATCACACTATTCATTATCCTTATACCATTTTGGTTTCAGTTGATTGTCATCAAAAGGCTTGGTGTTAGGGTAAACCATCATCCCTCGATCGACTAGACATCGAGAGATGACATCAAGGGAATCTGCCAACTGTGTAAATTGTCATCGTTATTGCTATCTATTGTTGTTATTATTGTTATTGTTGTCATTGTACCATGAAAATAGAGAACCACGATAACCAAATCCTTGATTATGATTTTGGTTGTTCAAAGTATTTTGATTGCTTTGATTATTCTAATTGTTGTTTTGATTGTGATTGTTCTGATCATTGTTGTTGTGATTGCCTTGGTTATTGTTGTTGGATGCTAGAACATTTTGGATAAGTTTAGCATATGTTACTCCATCATTAACAAAACCTTTTATCTTTGACCAAAACTTGGGTTTATCATTAGTGTTGTTAGATGAATTAAAGGTATAATGTTTAATGACTCCTTTCATCAAAAGTCCTTCTTCAATAGACTTCCCCTTTTTAATGAGTGCCTCGAATGAGTCCGGGACAACCATTTTCATTTGGAATGACATCTTTGTAACCATATTCTTAGTGAAAATATCAAAAAGATGTGGATCTAGGATTTTCCAAAGCATGTGATTGGCAAGATGTTGCCATGTTTGGAGAAAGTTAGCAAAGGTTTCTCCATTTCTTTGTTTCATGTTACACAAGTTACTAAGTGATGCTTGATGTTTGATATTATAAGAGTATTGCGTAGAGAATTTCTCAGCAAGATCATGGAAGGTAGATATGGAACTAGGAAAAAGACTCAGTAGCCACTCTAAGGTAGGTTCACCAAGACTCCTGGTGAATAGTCTTAGAAAAAAATGATCATTGTGGGAAATTCCTTGAGCCGCTACATGAAATTCTTTGACATGTTGCGCGGGGCATGAGTCTCCCTTGTATTTATCAAATTTTGGAGTTTAAAAATTAACGGGGAATGGTTGAAGAGTGATTGATTTGTCAAAGGGACAAGGACATATCTCCCTGAAAGAAAATCCCTTCTCATAAAGTTGCATTGTTCTCATAACAAGCATAATTGACCAAATGATAAATTCTAAAAAAAAAATAGATCTAAATTGATCCCAAAAAAAATCATATACATTTTCCATCATTCAATAAATTAATTTCACATCAAAATTATAAAATTCCACTTCTAAAACATGTCTCAAAAATATAAAAAACTAATGAAAAAGATAAACTACCATTAAGGGACTTTTAAGAACACTAAAATTTAGAAGTTCAAATTTTAAAATTCCAAAGATATCCTTTAAGTCTAAATTCACCCAACATTACACTTTGACACTCACATATACCAATTATGCATTATATTAAAATTTCAGAATGGTAATGTCTTAAAAATGAAGTTTTCTCAAATATTTTTGACAACAAATTAAATATGTAATGAAATGAATTAGTTTAGAAGGGGGAAATGGTCTAAATAGTCCATTGATTCATTTGCAATAAATTAGAATAAAAACTTGATTAAAAAATAGAAAGTTATGAGGTTTTTTACCTCCACTTTGCCTCTAAATTTGAAAAGAAGAAAACTCTAAAAACTCTACAAAACCCTTCGAATCCAAAAGAGTAGAAATAAATTGGTCCCAGTCCTATCTCAATGGAGCAATACTCACAAAATATCTCGAAAAAAATCCTAGTCAAATCGCCATTTTAAAAATCAAGTGTATGGAGGGTTTTCGACTTCCATATTTGCAAAAAAATGACCTAGTATAAAAATCAGCAATTTTTCCCTTATAAAACCCTATTGAATTTTATAAAATAAATCATAATTTAAGTAAAACTTTAATTCCCACATTCATAAACTCACCCCAAAAAATGTATGATAAAACTTTAATTCCCACATTCATTAATATCTTTTACTCAAATTACTTACCTCTATGAACCAATTATGTAGAAGGAAACCCGAAAACCCTATAATGCAAAGGAAGCATAAAGTAGATAATAAAATCCACCCAAATTGGTGGCTAATATATAGAATTAATATAAAGTTAATGGAATTTTCCTTCTCTATGGAGGTCATACATTCAAAGATGCACCCAAAGAGTTCTTAAGATAAGTAAAAATAGAATTTTCAATAAAAAAATGGTTAGCCCAAAATTCCAAATGGTTTGATAAAAAATATTGGAAAAAATTCTCAAAATGGGTAAGGAACTTCTTCTAGAATTAAAGGGCTTGTCGTAACCTTTGCTACAAAAAAATGCCAAACTCTAGATCCCCGAAGAAGCCTTACAGAAACTAGGAAGGAAATAAAAAATAAAGCAAATATTTAATGTTCATTAATTAGAATTTAATAGTCTAAAAAAATGTAAAATAGGTAGAAAACCCCACCTAAAATACATGACCAAGTCACTGAAATTGTTGAGAATTCTCTTGCATTAAAATTATTTTATTGTCTCAAACATGAGTGAGCTCCTCATTATTATTGTTGTTGTTGTTGTTGTTACTACCTCAAGTTGACATTTTTAGCCCATTCTATAGCCTCTAAGGTCCTCAAGATTGCTTTTGAAACTTTCATTTGCAACTTATATAATCCTCTATGTTGAAATTTGCAAACAATAAATGTTTAAGTAATTTATGTAATTTGTGTATATGTGATATTGAAACTTTAAAATGTAGTTTTATTTTTTCTGAATATAAATTTTGTTATTAGTCTAAATTGTGACACATTGACGAGGGGAAAGAAAAATGATTACAAATTCAATTATTATCATAAATTGTGATTTATTTAAAAATTAAAAAACGTACAAAAAGAAATAAAAAAGTCTCAGGGTGTCCTCATATCACATGAATTGATTCAATTTCATATTGCTTAATATGCTTTGATTGAAGTTAAAATGAAAACACAATTATGATATTTATGTTACATATACTTATACACCATTGTCTGAATATAAAACTTGTATACAGAGGGAGAGAAAGAAACTGAAAATACAGATTAGCCTCCAGAGGGGAAAAAAAATACCCTGTTCTGATCTAACTAATGAAGATAAAAGGATATAGAATCCCTGTCTTCCTCTAAAACTGAGACCAACTGCCAATTTTATACCTCAGATTATTGGAAGATGGACATAACAAGGGTATGAAGACGAAAGCAATAAACAGGAGCTTTCGTGATCTAACTTATGAAGATAAAAGAATCTAGAACAAATATGCATACTGTTTAGCCATGTTTCATCCCCTGCTCTGAGGAATCCCTGTCTTTCTCCCCCAAAACTGAGACTGAGAAAGGTGTAACAGGTATTAACTACACACACAATTAGTAGTTTAAGCAAATTAACAAATGTAAGGGTGGAATCCTTCCCTATTTGTCAGTATCAGAGTTTCAGCGGGCCCAAAGCGGAAAGGCCCCAATGACAAGCACAGAAACAGGTATGAAGACGAAAGCAATAAAGAGGAGCTTTCGTTTTCCAGTGGGGTAGACTTGTGTTAGCAGGTAAACGAGAGCCCACAGTGTGAGAATGGAAAACATGGCAGAGAGTGCAGAAGGAATCCACCAATTCCTTCGAGAAAGGAAGGAAGTGAGAAGCGTAGATTGTATCGTGGCGTCTAAGCCCAGTACCGCGGATGCTTGTCCCCAGCATTTTCTCTCATTCTCCCTGACTGCAATACGAATTCATAGTAATATAAGTAGGAAACATTGAAATTGTAACATATATAATGAAGTAACATACCAGCAGGTTGTTGTGCTTCGATGTCCATGCCGGTGTCCATCTCAGCTTCTGTTTCCATGCCGGTGTCCATCTCAGGTTCCATTTCTATGTTAATGTCCGTGTCCCCTTTCATGTTAATGTCCGTGTCCCCTTGATACTCGAAGGCAAACTGATACTCGAACAAACAAAAGAAAATTGTGTGGAAGGCAAACTGATACTCGAACAAACAAGGCTAAAGAAAATTGTGTGGAAGGCAAACTAATCCCTGAACGAAGAGGGCTCGGATTAGCCTATGTTATAGGCAAAGGCGGAAATGCCCCTGCCTTGCCTTAGGAAAATGTGGCGGTGGCATAGAGGGAAAACGTAAGTAGCGGAGAGGGGAAAATGGTATCGGAAAAAGTACGTGGCTTAGCCAAAAAAGCTTATACGTGGCATAGAGGGATCCGGTGAGCAAAAACTTATACGTGGCATAGAGGGATTGGCCCTTTTAATGTATGAAGATGAAAGCAGAAGGAATCCACCAATTCCTTCGAGAAAGGAAGGAAGTGAGAAGCGTAGATTGTACCGTGACGTCACGATACAATACCTTTCTAAAACCTTTTTCCCGTAGGAAAATGTGGCGGTGGCATAGGGGGAGAGGGATCGGATTAGCCAAAAAGCTTATACGTGGCATAGAGGGATCGGGTTAGCAATTTGACTAGCGACCAGCCGCGTTTTCACGAAAATTGGTTGAATGCAAACAAATGTTTTCAGAAACTTGACGCGGAAAAAAGTGCAAACAGCGCAAAATTGCAAACAAATGTTTTCAGAAATTTGACGCGGAAAAAAGTGCAAACAGCATAATTCTACTTAAAAACTTCGAATTGCAAATAGAAATGAGGTGCAATCAGAAGGGGCGTATATAATCCGCTTGTTAATTCTAATCCAACTTTGACCAATTATCTCCATTTCCGACTTTGATATTTATGAACGGACACTTATATTCTACACGCCAACAAAAGTATTAATGGATCTCATTGTCTTGCATCCCTTCTTAAAGATTGTCCACTTGATGACAAATTTTAGGTCCTTCATTTGAGATAAATACCATTAGCAATGGCACCTTGGGGTGCGATGGATACTTCGAAAAGACATTGATGTTAAATTACAGATATAAAATTGGTCTATTATTTTGCATATATTTGTGCAACTAATAAGGTTAGTTGGAAGACTATTTAATTATGCTCCATTGACAGTAACCATAATCCTAATCTTACATGAGTTCATAACCCAAATTGTAATGACAACCCTAACTGTAATCATGACATAAACCTAAACTATTATCCTAACTCTAACAATAATAAAGATTAACGATAGCAAATTTCCACAATCAATTAACTAATGTTGTTATGCTTCTGGGCAAGATTGTGTGAAAGAAAATTTACATCAAGATTTCAGATCATACTTCATGATCCATCATCAAGATGAGAGAGTTTAAGAATGCAAAAAGATGATCGATGATGATATTTTTGCATTCTTAAACTCTCTCATGCAAAAAATGTTTTACACAATCTTGCCCAGAAGCATAACAACCATAAACTAACCATATTCCTAAATCTAACCTCAATCGTAAGCTTAACCATAACCCTAATCAAAATTCTAATAAATTTCACCACTTTTCACAATTTAATTATACGTGATCTCATCTGCACATTTTCTACTTTTGTAAAACATTTTTCAATTACAAAAAAATGTATTTGACTTCCCCCCTCCTTGAATCGATTTTTTCCCTGTTTGAGATATAGTTAGAGAGGTGGATATGTCATCCCAAAATATACTAACATAATGCATATAGGTGAATCACATATTTTAATCTTTCATAGTGTATTATTATCATTATGATAAAGCATAGGATCCGATCATAGGGCTCAAAGTTAAGTAAACATTAAGCTAATTATATGTGTTTTTACCATTAGGATAAAATGTGATGTGTTTTCCATAGATTGCACTTTTCAAGTAGGTGTCCAAAAACCTAATTTCTCATACATTTATATCTTGTCTTATTTTGAGCACAACCGTAGCTTTATCTACTACCATTTTTCCAACCCTACATCCATAAATTAATCTTATCCCATATGTAGGTTAATACTTCTCATTTATTTCCTTCATATTCTACGCATGTACATTTGGATACTACCTTCACTTCACCTATCCATCTTGTTTCACCCTATTTTACATTATAACAAGTTGTAACTTCTTGCATAGATCAATTTAGACCATCCACTTCATAATATCCCAACATCAATGTACAATATTACTAAGCATTTAATTCCTACTTCTATTTAATTCCTTTTAGACAAATTGCCTCTTTTCATACATATCTCCACCCTAATATAGTTATTTCCTTATCTTATTACCTCACACTACATTTACATACTTGACATTTTCATGCGCAATATCCTCCACCATTTTTAGATAATATAGTAGATACTACGTTCACTTCTCTCTTATTCCTAAGAGGTCACTATAGGCCTCCGTCATAATCGTTATTCCCCCAATATTTTGTCCCATTCATTTCTACTATATTTAATGTCTCCTCACTTTTCCAAATATATGATGGTAAAGGGAGTGTACCACCCATGTTTAATCATTTAAAACCACATGAAATTATCTTTGATACACTCAAGGTCCATACATTTAGGGTTTAATGTTATGATTATAACTCTCTCTCTCTCTCTCTCTGGTTTTGATATAATTTCCACAAATATTTACTTAACTCTATAATGTAAAATAATTATTTTAATAAATTAATCTTGGACTTAAGTAAATATGAAGCCAATTCAATGTGTTTTCAACATGATGGTAACTATTGACAATTTTATTAAACCATTATTTTTAAATATGTGTTCAAAAACCAAATTTGTTTCTTGTACTCTCTATTTTGATATATTTTCTTCAAATAGTTAGTCAACTAAATAATAGAAAATAAAAATTTATTGAATAAATCTTAGAGTTATGTAAGCATTAAGTCAATTTGATATATTTTTAGGTAAAATGTGATGTTTTTCCCATTTATTGAACCTTTAAAGTAGGTTTCCAAAAACATAATTTATTCTACATATGTATATTGTCTTATTTTGAGCACAACCCTAGTTTTATCTACTACCATGCTTCCAACCTTGCATCCATAACTTTATCTTATCCTATATATAGGTTAATACTTCTCATTTAATTACTTCATATTCTACACATGTACATTGGAATACTACCTGAATGATATGAAATAGTAATTCACCAAAGTGAATGAAGGTGAAATGGGATCACATAAAATGAATGATTGTTGGATTTGAATTGGGGTAAGATGTATGATATAGGGGTGGAATATAGGATCTATCCTCAACTAAGATCCAAACGGATTAATCACAAAGAAGTGATCAATGTACAAAAGAATCAAACAATGGAGAATATGAAGAAAGGAGAAAATCTTATAATCTACTATAAAAAGTATATGCTTGAAATATGAAATAAATAGAAGGAAAATACTAACCTCAAAATAGGGCAGATCTGGAAAATGATGATTTCCAATGTCTGTGCATAGTTTCAGGAAATTCTACAACCTGTTTCAGACTGGAAATGCGGAGACGGAGAAAATAAAAAAAAAAATTCTTTCTGAAGGCAGGTCATCCTTGACCTAGATAGAGAGGCAAGGTCTTACCCCGGGGCAGGATCCTACCCCTGGGCAGGATCCTACCCCTCACTGAAGGTCGTCCCTGACCCAAAACAGCTCCAACAAAAAATTTGTTCATGGATCCTAGAAGTTCGCCGAAAAGGGTATCCAAATCCAAGCTTCAATTCGTAGTCCTGTACCTGTACCTACAAGAAAAATAGTTTTTTTATTTGGATGGAGGGTTTGCCTTGGTCAAACCCTAATTTAGGAATTAACCTTGAAATTGAATTGAAATTGCAATATGTATAAACAAAGTAAATGGAACTATTCACCTTGCTTATATTGAAGTCCTTGTGGAGGATTCGAATCCTTGAATTCACAAGTTGGGATGCTCCAAATGAATGTAGGATGTCTCAAATCAATGGCATTAGATCTTCAACACCAATCTTGAATGGATCTTTGCATAGGAAGAGGCTTGGATGAATATGGATGAAGAAATCTTCAAGGGGGCTCCAAAAAGATTGAATCCTTCAATAGTTAACAATGGATCTCCTTGATGAATTCTTGAATGCTTGAATGCTTGAGAGATTATGAGATGAGATTGCTTGATGAAAATGAGAGGAAGACTTCCTTTTATAGTGATCTAAGGCACAAACTTCTAGAGAAGGCCGACATTGGAGAATTAATTCTCAATTAACCTTAACCCCTAGAAATGGGCCCAAATTAAGTGCAATTTAAGGATTTACTATTCTGAAACCCAAAATGGCTGACCCGAAAGTGAGAAAAAGAAACTTTCTGAAACCCAACATCTTGTAACTCCTGGAATCTAAAAATTGAACCTTGGGTTAGGGACAAGGTAGACTCTAACCTAGGTCAGGGTTGAGGTCATCTCTAACCTAAGTCAGGGTCTAGGTCATCCTTGACCCTACCAGGTCATCTTTGACCTTGACAGTGAGAAACTCTAGATTCTCAGAGAAAATTTTTAGAAAAAGGCTGAAAATAAGGAGGAGAGAAGCAAAACAGGGGGAAATAGCCATATACATGCAAAGACCCAATCAAGGCGCTTGACATGACCTCAGACACTTACTCGGAGGGCTAAATGCTCTTAACATGGAAGTGCTTCCATTTTAAGACAATACATTAAGCCCCCACTTTAGCAAGAGTATGGATTCGATGCAAACTCTTGGTAAAGGAGATCATAATGAAAAGGTAATCTTATCATAATCAAAGGGCCAAAGGAAACCTCAAGCCCCCAGGGACTCAAGTCTTCGTCAACTCCAAGATCATAATAAGAGAGACATCTTTAGAGAGAGAGAGAGTGTGTGTGTGTGTGTGATTATCTCACCCAATGAGAACTTATGTCCCACTGTAAACCACACAAGGAAACGGTGCAATTGGAAAGATGGAATTGAACCGCCTAGTGAATGTGGCTACTCACTAATCAACCCATCAAGGATTCACCCTTAGGAATATTCTATTCCATAAGAGAAAAGCCAAAAACAAAAGAGATCCAGTCTTAAGGACACCTCTGACCTTAAGGGATCAAAAATATTTGAAACTGGAGGGATCAAGAGATCCTAAAATATAAATCCATGCTTTAAGGATTAGTCGCTAATCCAAAAAGGGAGAAAAGGTATCTTGAAAAATAATATGTGTATCGAAAAGTGTGTGTGTGTGCAATAGGTGAGCAGAGTGTATGCCCCCACGTTAAAGTCATTGCTAACACTTTAACATGAGAAATAGCTTTAACGGAAACATAAACAACTCCACTGATTACGTTTACACTACGAGATGCCCCTAGATGAAGACAACTCAAGGGAAATATCACATAAACATACAAAGAATACATAATGGATCTACCTGTCATGGGGTCAGTATGATCATAATATAATATATATGATATTATTGTGAATGAATTGACATCATTCCCCAAAGAAAGTAGAACTACAATCACAAAGGAGGAAAGATCACATAAGATATACAAAGAAGAATCTTTTCAGACCATGACATTGAGACAAAAAAGAATCAGTGCTACCACATCTCGAATCCAAGTAGATTACACAAGAAAAAATTTATGAACAATAGCACAAGTACAACATAACATGAAAAAACATATAGAAGAATAGAGATACATATAAAAGAATTATACAAGTTTGATTCCTTTATCACCTTGTACCAATAGAGCAATAAGGGTCGTATAAAAGAATCTAACAACATTTAGCAAACACATCATGGGAGAAGCACAGTACAATAGGAAAACACACAACAAAGCTACCATAAAGGACAAGCCGATCAAGTGTGTCGTCTACTCTCCCCATCTTGTTCTATATCATTTAGGGAAGGTGGGTAACTCGCAAGAGGGACTACATCCAACACAGTAGGAATGATAGCCAGTTCCAAACAATGATCCTCTTGAGAATCACAATGTTCAATACTAGCTGTAAGTGTAAATTGTGATGAAAGCATATTAGGTAAATCAATGTCAATGTCAATAGTCTTATATTCATCATTAACATCATCAATATTATCAAGAGTATCTTCTTCATCTAGATTAATCAAAATAGGATCTAAGATATGAATAGAATCATCATAATCATGCATCTTAACATCATTATTAGCAACAACTTCTTCTAACACATCATGCATAGGTTTATCCGAAGAAGGTAGAGATTTTTGAAGAGTAGAATTACAAGCTTTAGCTTGAGCACGATGCTTCTTACAACGTTCATTAGCAAATCAATTACGCTTTTCTTTACTTGAAATATGTTGAGAACTAGGAGGAACAATTACATGATCCTTCACAGGTTCTTTAAGAAGATTAATAGGATTATCAGCAATAGTAGGAACTTGATTAATAGATGTAGAAGCCAAGGATAAAGGAGGTATAGAAGGTGTAGGCAAAAGACCATGATTAAGATCCATAGGAGGTGCACTTAATTCGAGAATCTTACGATGCTTATAGGCTTGATATGAACGGAAAAGATTATCAAGTCGAGAAGGACATTAATTAGGTAATGAAGGCCAAAAGAAGTCAAGAGTAGCACAATCTCTAGGCCTGGAAGGTTGATATAAACTATGATTAAGCGTCTTCACTTCTTCATCATGAAAAAATTTAAGACATTTATGGATAGGTGAAGCAACAACATGAATGGAATTTAACCATGGAAAACCAAGCTTAACTTGAAACTTATCAAAAGTAGGAACAACAACAAAGGTAGTGTTCACAATTTTTCCACAAAGTTCAACTGGTAAGTTAATAGACCCAAATGATGGATAAAGAAAACCATTACAAGTTTGAATCCACACATTTGATGTATCATAAGAATCACGTTGCAATTTTTTCATAAAAATATTTTCTTCAATAATAACATTGACTAAGGATGTAGGATCAACAAGACAACCACAAGTAGGTTTCTGAGAAATCCTAGCATAAATATAAAGGGGACCATCAGGAGCTTTAATAGTCTCAGAATCATCAAAGGTAATCAAAATTTCCTAAGGTCTTTTATTCTTAGGTTGTTGTCGCAATTTAGGTTGAGTTTTCAATTTAGGCTTAGGTTGAGGTTGTGGTTGAAGCTGAGGTTGAGGTTGAGGTGGAGATACAGATTGACCAACATGCTCCACTTGATCAACAATGTGATTGAGATCATCCATCTTTGAATCATACATAATTTCCATAGAAGATGGCTAAGAAATGGTATTAGTATCATGCGTAGGTAAAGGATTCATATAGATTTGAAGGTTTTGATTGGGAGGAGAAATAGATTTGTTCCCACTACCATCAAGATTATCAACAGATAAGGCATTAGAATCAATTAAGTCTTGAATCTTATGTTTAAAAGAATAACACTTCTCAGTATCATGACCATTCTGACGATGATATTGACAAAAATCTTTAGGATCAAAGGATTTAGATGCAATCATAGCAGGTAAAAGAGGTCGAATAGGAGGTAAAGTAATCATATTAGCAGTTAACAACCTATTCATAATAGAATGTAAAGATTCAAAAAGAGGAGTAAACGTAGGATTTAATCGAAAAGCAATGGATGCAGAAGTGGCATTGTGAGATACAACAACAACTTGATCAGCAACTGCATTCGCTTGTTTGTTTATCTTGACATAGTTATTGAATTTTTGAATTTTTTCAGATTAGGAGTAGCATCACACTTATCAACTGGAACAAGAGCCATTGGAGTGGTGCTCTCAAATTGACTCACTTGTAATTGATAATGATGAAGCACTGCACAAAGTTGTTGAAAAGAGGTAAATTCAGTAAGCAGAATCTTATCTCTAATATCCTTTCACAAATTTGAAATAAACATACATTGAATATCAATATCAGGAACAGGATAGGAAATCTAAGCATGCAAATGCTTAAATCTACCAATAAATTTTGTCAATTTTTCCTTAGCACTTTGTTTACAATGCATCAAATCCGTCAAAGACACTTGCGACACTACAACATTTGGGGTCAAATTTCAATGCCAATTTGCGACGCCACTACAATTTGTGTTTTTTTTTGCAAGTGCACCAGACAGTGTCATAATAGCAATGATGATGTCATAATTGTGACAACCCTTTAGTTATAAATTAAAAAAAATAAAAAAAAAGTGTCATTTGTAATTTTTGTGAATTCGAAGAGCTGCCGCAAAGATGGCACTGTACTTTTGCATGGCCCAAAGAGGGCATTCAAGTTTGGCATGCGCGAAGAGGCTGGCACCGTGTGGGAAGAGGGCACTGGCACTTGAGGTAGGCATTCAAGCTTTGTCTTCTCATTAACTCAATTAATGGCACAATATGAATCTTAATAGTGGCATTGTTTACATCTTAGCATTTGGAATGCTCGATGACCCGCGAGCTTTGAGAGCTAGGGCATCATTGCTATTACCTTCAAGGCATTGTGTGAAGTGTTTGATCTCTCTTTATTTGTTTTTTTGTTGATATTCACTATGTGGTACTCCCTCTTTATGATCATTTCATGAGGAAATGTCTTAATGGCTCGCAGGCTACAAGCTACGATATCATACATTGTTTATGAGCTCACTATTGAATACTGACATTGTTTACATCTTTTCATTTGGAATGCTTGATGACCCACGAGGTTTGAGAGCTAGGGCATCATTGCTATTACCTTCAAGGCATTATGTGAAGTGTTTGATCTCTCTTTATTTGTTTTTCTATTGATATTCACTATGTGGTACTCCCCGTTTATGATCATTTCCCCTGGAATTATGAAATATAGTTGTAGGTATTTATCTCTTCTATAATGATGGAGGAGTGAAAGGTAATGATCAATGAGGTTGCTTCTATTAGATCATACATTAATACACTTACTATTTTGAATTTGAGCTCAGGCATCATGCAATTTTATTCTTGGCATTGCATGCTTCTTGTTGTTGTGCACCATATATTATTTTATACATTGTTTATTTCATTGAGACTATGAGCTTGGTATTTGTAATGTATTTTCTATTATTGGATCAATGTCACCATGTTATTGAGGTTGTAGATGCATTGAATCACTACTACCATTCTATTTTGATAGCAGCAATATAACAAATAGAGCACCATCCAATCAAATAGGGACATCAGTAAGACATTTAATGCATTATTACTTCATCATGATGATAAAAATTTCATTGGCTCAAAGCACATAGAATGTTGGTAGCTTCATTACTTCATTAGATCTTTACCTTTGTTAATTTCACTAGCATCATCCAACTTTCTTACTTATCCTTTAAAATGTAGATTCAAATATACTCCATTGCATAGCATTAATGGATAGATGATACAAATTTGTGTACCTCTTTGTTTTGATGTAGCTTACTCACTGCATCCAATGGGGCCTCCTTGGGGCTGCCAACCATGTTGTGATGTTATGATCTTTACTTGAAATCCATGATGTACTCCTCCCTTAATATGCAGATTTGATTCTTTTCTCCTTTGATTTGATGGTGATGTATGCCCCTTCCATTGCTTACTCATGCTTTCTCATGACTGCCTTGTGCTGATGGGCATGGTGTGTGACTATTGTGGGTGCATTATTTGGAAATGATGTCACAGCAATACTAGATGAAAAAATAATATCTAGTGTTGTTGTTACACTATTTGAATGATGTAGTCACAATAGTGACTCACCAGGTGTTCATGCAGACATAAATGCAGCCATTTACTCTTTGTAACATTCTTCTGAGTGCACATGTCCTATAGCATAGTTTTTCTTTCAGAAGTGTATGGCTTGACTATGCTTATGCATAATTGTAGATGAGGATCAGTAATAAGATGTCATTCATTGCTTAGATATTTTTTATCTAACCCACATTTCTCTTTTCTTTGTAGGTTCTAGATCACACAGGGGCACACTAGATTCATACTTGGGTCAAAAATTCATCACTTCAAGCAATGTCTAGAACCCTTATTATTTATGTTCATCTTCTTATGTATGCCTATACTCTTGCATTTTCTTCTCAAATTTATTTTCCTTGTATAGTATATACAACTTATTTTTCATATATATACGTGTAATCTTTACATGCAAAAATTTATTTTCCTTTACATGTATCTTTGCATGAAATGAACACAAATTAAACAAGATCGTCTAATAATGCAAACTAGGGTACTATAGTCACTAATATAGTAATTAGTTCCCCAAACCATTACTAAGGATTGAACATAAGTCTAAGTCCCCAAATCTATTGTTCTATATGTCCTTATTGCCTTTGTAATTTTGGTTCAACCCCTATAGGATGCCCAAGCCTAGAGGCCAAGGAAAGTACCCAAGAGCACTTGAAAGAAAGATGAATGAAACCATTGTCCTTATGTGGGTAAACCCATATAAGTGTTCTTCCTTTGCATCACAACTCCTACTTGAGGATCCACAATCATGCATTTATGTTCAAGACTTATTATTATCTTGCTCTTTTTGAATCTTAGGATGACATCTCAATTGGGAAAGGCAAACCAAAACCTTTCATAGACCAATAACAACCAAGGCATGTAGGTGCTCTTCTGTTGTACAGTTATACTAATAAAATATATGTACGGTTGTAAAATTTCATGCTTTGAAATTTTATAACATAGTTCCTCTTCATCAAAATATAATGGAAGTGGTGATTCAATGCATCTACCCACATTCTATGTGCTTTGAGCCAATGAAATTTTTATCATCATGATGAAGTAATAATGCATTAAATGTCTTACGGATGTCCCTATTTGATTGGTCAGTGCTTTGTTTGTTATATTGCTACTATAAAAATAGAATGATAGTGGTGATTCAATACATCTATAGCCTCAACAACATGGTAGCATTGATCCAATAACAAAAAATACATTACATATGCCAAGCTCATGGTCTCAATAAAATAAATAGTGTATAAAAATATATATGGTGCACAACAACAGCAAGCATGCAATGATAGCAATAACATTGCATGATGCTCGAGCTCAAATTCAAAATAGTAAGTGTATTAATGTATGATCTAATAGCAACAACTTCATTGATCATTACCTTTCACTCCTTCATCATTATAGAAGATATAATTACCTACAACTATATTTCATAATTCCTCCTTTGAAGTATATATATATATCAAGTATAATTATGAGTTTACATCATATATTTAGTCTTAATAAAATCTTATAAAACAACATAAAACTAACCCAAAATACTTTGTCTTAATAAAATCTTAATAAAACAATATATTTAGTCTTAATAAAATCTTATAGAACAACATATATTGTGTGAAGTGTTTGATCTCTCTTTATTTGTTTTGTTGTTGATATTCACTATGTGGTCCTCCCCGTTTATGATCATTTCATGAGGAAATGTATTGATGGCTCGTGGGCTGCAAGCTAGGGCATCATGCATTGTTTATGACCTCACTGTTTGAGCACCTCATGTCCCTATTTTATTGTCTGGTGCTCAAACAGTGAGCTCATAAACAATGCATGATGCCCTAGCTTGCAGCCTGCGAACCATCAAGACATTTCCTCATGAAATGATCATAAACGGGGAGTACCACATAGTGAATATGAACAACAAAAAAAATAAAGAGAGATCAAATGCTTCACATAATGCCTTGAAGGTAATAGCAATGATGCCCTAGCTATCAAAGCTTGCAGGTCATCAAGCATTCCAAATGAAAAGATGTAAACAATGCCAGTATTAAACAGTGAGCTCATGAACAATGTATGATGCCCTCGCTTGCAGTCTGTGAGCCATCAAGACATTTCCTCATGAAATGATCAGAAACGTAGAGTACCACATAGCTATTGAATATCAATAGCAAAACAAACAAAGAGAGATCAAACACTTCACACAATATATGTTGTTTTATAAGATTTTATTAAGACTAAATATATTTTTTTATTAAGATTTTATTAAGACAAAGTATTTTGGGTTAGTTTTATATTGTTTTATAAGATATTTATTAAGAATAGATATATGATGTAAACTCAATGCCAACGCCAAACTCGAATGCCCTCTTCGCGCTACGCAAAAAAGTAATGCCATCTTCGTGGTAGCTCTTCGAATTCACAAAAATTACAAATGCCTATAATTTGTAGTGACTTACTAGAAGGATGGGGAGGAGTTATTTTAAAAGGAGAAGATGAAAATTTTATCACCTAGATTGAATTATATATAACGATGGAGAAGGATTAACGACTTTAGTTGACTAAAGTGGATATATTCTCTCTCTCCCCACTACCTTATCCTATTCTCTCTCTCTCTCCATATATTTTAGGCCCTAACTATAATCTTTCTCTCTCCTCCCCCTTATCTCTATCTACCTCATCTCGCACCCTCCCTCTTTTCCCTTTCTCCCATCTCTTTTCTCCTCTCACCATCTCTTCACCCTAATTATCATCTCTCTCTCTCTCTCTCTCTCTCTCTCTCTCTCTCTCTCTCTCATGCACATATTGCACCCTAAACCCTATGTAGAGAGGGATATGGAGAGATAGAGAGGTGATGGCAGAGAAAATAGGATGAGAGAGGCAATGGGAAGGGGTTCAGAAAGGTCTAGAGGGAGGAAGAGAAATGGAGAGGGGGAAAATAAAGAGGCATGAATCCTAGAGGGAAAGACATATATGATAGACCCAAATGAAAAAATACAGTGGTGGATATATTGAGGGTGTATGGTGAAAATGTGACCACACTTCTATGAATCCTTACATGAAAGAAAACCCAACAATGAGCCCTCACAAATCGATCCATAGCTCTCTATGCATGGAGTTGTAAGATTTGTAAAATTGCTCTCAGCTAGAGCTATAAACTCATGACCTTGTTAGTCAACCACACAATGAGAGATTCCAAATCAAAGACAAGGGCAAGAGTGTCAATATCTCCAATGAAACCAAATGTATGCAATGCAATGCAAATCTATATGACAATGCAAGTTAATCTATTGCATAAAAGAAAATCTAAGCTAATATGCCATGATAATGCAACTATGAAAGGAAATAGCAATGGATTACAATTCCCCTAATTAAGCTATGTGAGCTAATCTATTGCAATAAAAGGAAAATCTATACTAAGAATGAAGCTATGAATGCTATGATAATGCAAGAAATGAGACTATGAAAGCATGTAGATGTAATGCAACAAGAAAGCTCCAAATGCACTTAGAAAACCTGCAGCATAACATTAGCATGAAAACTTAAGATATGCAAATGAAGAAGAGAGCTCTTCTTTTATAGGAAGTGAAAAGGAATGGACCATTGTGATTAAGAGGCAAAAGACTTAATCAATGGTGGAGAAAAAAAGAAGCTTGATCCTTGTGCACAAATATCCTCCGATGAGAAAATAGGAGTTGACTTTATGTCCATATGAGACAAAAAGTGCTTTTTCCTTTTTATAAAATAAGAATAATGTTTTATTTGTGCAACTTAGGATAAGAGGAAAAGTGGGGGCTTTTTATTTAATAAAAGGGGAGGAAATATTCATTTTAATTAAATAAGGACTTAGGATAAAATGGTTAGCCCATAGAAAATAATCGAATAAATGATAGAACTAGGATTTGATCAAGAAATTGATATAATCTGAAAAATATTGGTTATTGATAAAATTGATTCAAAGATAAATAAATTAAATAAATGGGGTCCAAAGTCTAGGTGACCATTTTTGGGTGCATACATTTTCCCCTCTTTGACTAATGTGTGATCGATTTGGAAACATATGTAGTCAAAGAATGAAGTTGAAATGTGAGATCGATCTGGGATCTTAAAACAACTCAAATGTCAGGTCGATTCGAGATCACATCCAGACAAAGCATAAACAAAGGCCTTTGAGCATGAGGTCGATTCAGGATCACATTCAAAGTAAGAGATAAGAATCTCAAATTTGAGCAAAAGCTCACAAAAGATGTCTGAATCAAGATAATTAGGGATGAGAATCCCATAGATACTACCCCCTCAGAGTCAAAATTGAAATCAAATAGAGGAGAACAATGAATCGATAAAATATGATCAAATCAAAATGAAATCATAATCGAAGATAAGTGATAATAGGATAACCATAGGCAATAAAACATGCCCTAGTGAGGAAGTAGAAGAATAGAAATAGAGCAAATGAAAGACTAGAAAATTTGAAAGACATGGAAAGGAAAAAATTCCATCAAAGATTAAAGAATATTGCCTCAAAAGGTCATTCAACTGCATAGAAGAAAGAGAAAATGCAATTTTGACTAGCAAGATGACCTTAGATTTCAATTTTGAGTCCAAAAATGGGTCCATGACGTCGAAATTAGCTAGGGGTGCAATTTTCACGCAATTTCGAGGTGTTTTGAAAATTGGTCAAAAAGTCAGAATGTTATAGGAATAGAAAAGGATGTGATATGAAAGACAATAAGTGAAAGACATGATCAAGAAGAATCAGAAGATGAACACAATTGACCAACTAGTTTGTAAATGATGAGGAGTGCTCTCTCCATATGTAAAATGCAAAGAACTAATCTAATCATGAACCTAAGAATGCAAGCTACTATGAAAGTGGTTGACTTGCAAGGTCACAACGCCTATAGACATCTAATTATCATCATCGAGTATTATTGGTAGTGTCGTAAGATCATACAATGCACACTAGCATAATTATGTGGATATGAATATGATCTTTATCAGATAGAAATGTGAAAATCTCACCTAGGCATCAAAGACCTGAGGTCAAGATGACTAATGCAGTGAGATTACCTAAGTTTGATATGGCGAGATTATGCTTGTAACAAGACACATGGAAGTCAGGATAACTAGAAGCATGCACTCGCAAAACAGTCAAGGATAATACCTTGTCAATTCATAGTGTCAAGTAAGACCAGCATAAATGCTCATGACAGTTAGGATCAACAAAATATACCCATAAGTAGATAAAGAAAGAAAACATGTTCTCAGTCCCTCAGTCTTCTAGCTATGCATCATCGAAAACTTCTCAGGGAGAGACCACTCATCAAAGAAATCTTCATAAACAGCACACAAAGAAAAATAAAGTCAACATATCTCAACAAGTTGATTGTTTAAGTGCGTGTGTGTTGGTCATAGAGTCAAACTTTGAGTTTCAAATCTGCTTAGTGAGAAATATCGCATCATACTAGACTATAGGGTAAGACATCTGATAAGTGTTAAGAAACACTCGATGCAAGGGTAGTGTTGAAAAACACTATTTGGGGTGGTGTTGAAAAACACCTGTTGTGAAATGCCCCAAGAGACAAATGCCCCTAAAGGACCTGTGCTAACAGTTATGCCCCCTAGACAAAGATAAAGACCAATTCCAGACCAAGTCAAATAAGGTCAAGGCATGATGGAAAGTGGCTAAGTGTCGAGGATGCATGCTAACAAATAGGGGTGCAAAGGCCTCAAGTAGCGCCTATTTCCAAGTTTTCACCACTTAGATTTTATTGCAATTTTTTCTTTTTTCATTTTTTGTATTTTTTCTACCAAGGCGCCTATTTCCAAGTTTTCACCAAGGCACTTTTTCAAATTTTTTTTGAATTTTTGAATTTTTTGATTTTTTTAAATATTTTTTCAGGACTTTTTATGCTTTTTAAGATTTTTTCAGCATCATATATCAATTGTTTTTTGGTATTTTTTCAAGATCCATAAAATATATACAAAGGATGCCCCCAAATAGAATAGGCATCAAACTCATGAGCAAGATCACATCGTGTAGTCCCAATATCTAGCAATGTGGAGGACAAGATGGATAAGCAAGCTGGCGAAAGAGATGGAAAATATGAGAATGAAGGAGAGTGAAGGGAAGACATCCTCAACGACAAACTCCTCAAGAGTACCCAAGCTAGGGAAAAATTGTCATGTAAAGCATATTTAGACAAGCAATGAAAAGCTAGCATAGGATAAGCCTCAAAAGCGTAATGTAAAAGAAGGAAAGGATGCAGTCCAAAGGAGTAGACATGTCAAGAGACTTCATAGCATCATGTTTTACTCTTTTTATTAGATCAAGACCAAAGGGGAAGAGGATAGCGACAGGCTAGAATGAATGGAGGAAAATGAAAATGAAGGCTAAACACGAAATGAATGAAAGCAAGATCATTGTAAGATAGCTCACAAGATAGCCAAATATTCAAGTATAGGTCAACATTGTCAAGATCAAAGAGAGAAGATGGAATGGATGAAATATGTAGAAGAACTACGTATGATGCCTGATTGCCAAGTTTTCATCATGGTACTTATCCAAGGCACCACAAGGGAGTGGTTTTCACCATAGGATGAATTTATTTCTCTTTACTTTTGCTACCAAGGTGCCTATTTCTAGGTTTTCACCATGGCACATTTTCAATTTTTTCATTTTTTTCTTTCTTTTTTTTGTTTTCATTTTTGAATTTTTTTTTCTATTTTTTTTTAATTTTATAATTTTTATTTGGAAGAAGGCAAGCTTTTAGGTAATGCTCCGTCAAAGGATAAACCATGATATGCCAAGGATTCAAAATGATATGCTCAAAGATGCTGATAGGGAAAGGAAAATGGAAGAGAAAAATGGAGGATAAGGTTTTATGTAAAGAGAGTGAGGTTGGAAGATAGGAGAAATAGGGAAATGAGGAAAAATGATAGAAGGTAGAAGGATAATGAATGGAAGTATTGTGAAAAGGTAGATGGAAAGAAAGGTAAGATCAACGTCAATACACACCTTGAAGGGTGGTGAGAAAAATGGAGGAAACGTAAACCATATTCTAGTCCAAATGTGAAACATATTCTAGTTCATTATTGCTATCTGACTCCTCAAAGAGAGGATTGGTGTACTTGTTATAATTCTCAAATGTGAATGGAGGAATACGAGAAGGAATATGGAAAATGTGTAGCAGAGGTTGTGGTTCAGGCGCATGAAATGGAAGAATATTTTTGGAAAAAGATGAAGTGAAAGCCTTTGGAAGCTTGAATGTCAACTTCACTTTTTTCTCAACATAAGACTCTTTCAAGAGAGATTTTGGAATCCATATAGCTTTAGGTTTTTCATTGTTTTTTGATGATTTAGAGAGAATATCTTCAATGATGGATTTTGGAACCCATACTTGTCTTGTAGTTTTCTTCTTAGATATCTCTTTTGACTTTATGCCTCCATGTTGATTAGAGGAGACATGGTGATCTTTTTTTTTTATGGATTCTTGTATTGCTTCTTTTTCTTGTATTGAACATTCAAGTCACTTCCAAAAGACTTGGGACTTGTGGAAGAAGAAGAAAAATACGACTGGTTTAGATGGGTGGATGGATGAAAATGATTCAAGGGTATGCATCTATGTTGATCTTGAGGGAAGACAGGAGATGGAGGGACGTAAGGACCCAAAATAGATGATGAATTAGAAGATTTAGGAGGGTAAAGTGAAGGGACATAAGGGCCCAAGATGGAAGGAAGACATGAAGCCTTAGCAATGGTAAAAGAGGTCCAATGATGGACATGGAAGATGCAAAAGGATAATCAATAAGTTCATCAGCATCTATATGACAACCAAGGACATCAGTATCTTTAGAGTGAGCATTAGAGTTTTCAACAGGATTGCACACATATTGAATAGGATCACTTTCTTTGATAGGATCATTCAAAGCTTGCAAAGACTTAGGAAGAGTAGAAAGTGGAAGTGAACATGGAGTGGTAGAACAAGAAGATGGAAGACTTTGATCTTGATAAGGAGCTTTGGATAGCATAAGTACATCATTTTTTCCTAAATTTTCAATAGGCTTATCATTGGAAGTAACAACACCATTTTTAATAACCTTAATGGAAGTATTATCTTTGGAAAGCACAAGTGTGGTAAGTTTATTTTGATTATCAATAAGCTCAACGGTGTAAGTAGTAGCTTGATCTTACTTAGGAGATGGTGGAATGAATGCGGAAGAGCGTAGAGGATCAAAAGAACCATGAAATGGAGGAGATACATCATGAAGAGAATTGGATGATATGGAGAGTTCCTGATCTTGATCTTTATTTATATTTTTTTCTTTATCATTTTTAGGGTCCTCTTGACATGGAGCCACTTCTAAGGACAAGGAAGCATGTTGGAATTGTATGGAAGACTTTGGGGGAGATGCTAAAAGACTAGATGAAATAGGCATTATAGCATTTAAAGGCTTAGACTCTTTAGGTTTAGCATTATTGAAAGTATTTGCAGCCAAGTGAAGGTTAGCTTGAGTATCTTTAAGAGGTGGCTCTTGAGAATAACTATAGGGAACTGCATGAAAAGTATTAGGACTTTCATTGGATAAAGGATTTATGAAAGATTTGGAAGACTCAGAAGCTTTGAGAAGTGTATGATTATTGGAGGAAGTAGCGGATGGAAAGGAACCATCACAAGACAAAGGTTCAACATTAATATGATCTTTCTTGAGAGCAAAACCTTTATTTTAATCATGATAACTTTTAGAGGAGAGATTATTTTGACGTTTGAAATCAGCGCGGTAGATTTTCTCTTCCTTAGTAGGAATATTGTATTGTTCACAAAAATCATCAAAGAATTCTTCAAATTTAGAGTCATATGGATCACCAGCACAGTCTACCCAATATGAATCCCCCTTAGAAATCACAAGTGTACCATGAGGATGATGCTTAGGAATAGAAGTTTCATGGGCATCACTACATTGTCCATCATCATAGTCATCATAGTCATCATAGGTGGGTGTGTCACTCTTTGTGGAAGAGACATCATAAGGACTATCATGTTTCTCTTTATGGTATGTCTTCTGAAGAGAAGTAAGACTCTTAGGAAAAGTAGAAAAAGAATGAGATCGTGAAGAAGAGGAAATTGAAGACTTAGTGGAAGAAGAAGACTTGGATAATGAAGAATGTGAATAATGTTTAGAAGAGTCATGGTAAGATTTGGAAGATGAGGAAGAATGAGAAAACTTAGATGATGAAGAACGTTTAGAAGAAGGAGGTTGTGAAATGATCATGTCTATGATCCTAGCAAAGGCATCTGATTTAATCATCTTTTCCTTTATTTTTGCCATAAGTTTATCACACATGAGATATTTGGAAGGACTATTGGAGGAATAAAGATACTCTTCAAATTGAGCAATGAGTTCAAGATCATCTATTCTCAAGAGAGGTTCCTTAACAAGAGAGTTGAAATTCATGGTTCTAGAAGAAGAGGAATCAAACATGGAAGAAATGAATAGAAGAATGTAGACTAGATAATAAGAGGAAAAGAATCAAGAAGAAGAAGAAGAAGAAGAAGAATTTTCCATGGGAATAGAAGACTTCAAAAAAACATGGGAAATGGAGAAGGAAGAAGAAGACTAAGATTCATCTTATGCAATTGATACCATAATGTTCATTGAGATGTTGAGCAACATGATAGCACCTAGGATCTAACAACTGGAGGCCATTTCCCGTGACTAACTTGGTATCTTGACATGAAAGAAAGAAACTCTAGGTGATAAGTCAATCTCTCAAAGTTCCAATGCCAACCTAGGATAATTGAGATTCTCTATTGTCCAAAGAGAAAGTGAAAAGATAGAAAATAAAAAGGCGTTACCAACACTATCAAAGAGGTGCTTCCAACAAAGGGTGAATACCCTAACACTTTTGAATCAGGAGGTTGGACTTAGCCAAAATTCAAATCAAAATTGAGATATATGAAAAATGATTTGGACAATAGTAGGATCAGAATTCTCCAAGGGTGTAATCAACAATTCTAAAGACAACTTTTCACTAGGAATAACTTTCCAACTTGACAAATTATCTCCAAGGTAACCTTATAAATCAATTGAAATGATCCCTAGAAGGCTAAAATCAAAAATTTGCAGTCAAAATAGGTCTCTAACAGCAAGACCAGATATCCCACTCAAAGGTCAGGTCGTACTAAAAGCAGCTTAATGACTGAAACTAAGAACACTGCTAAAAACATTCAGGCAACAGACTCCAGGCAGGTTGGGCGATAAACCTAGGACCAGGCAATACTTTGCATGATACCAGGCGATATACTTCAAAACTACCAGGCAACAGACCTAACAACTATCAGGCGATATAGTTCCAGCGTGAAGTATTGTGTGTTATTTCTCTTAAGTACAGGTGAAACTGATGCCATTTTCGACCAATTGTGTAAAATTTCAAGTTTTTAAGGTCTGATCTCAAGTTTCTAAATCTGAGGGTGAAAATTTCTGATTTCAATCACAAATTTAATAGCATTTGGATAGGTTTGCAAATAGCAGGGGATCAAACATGTCTCCAAACACTTGAAACAAAGGCAAAAGCAACCTTGCCAAGACAAACACTTGTGATATCAAAAATAAAATTTCACCTTATGGAAGCTACCAATTGTTTGTATGTTAAGAACATTTACACTGGTATCACACAATCGAAGACACTTCAAGCAATATCTACCTACAAGACAAGGCTCAATACTTACCAACTTAGCCCACAACTTGATGTTCCCTTGCCTCGCACCAAGTGGTTGCCCACAAGAGATATTGGCTTTGTCATGGAAGTGTCAAACAACACAACCAAAGGGACACATATGGTGAGTATCTTGGGGTGATCTGGGTTAGTCCACTTGGATCAATCCTTGCACTAAGAAGATAAGTGGCTAAAATAGGTGGCCTCTAACCTATGATTCTTAGTAAGGGCTTTCGTTCATAACACCCCTCTTGCTCCTCATAAAGGACTAGGACCTTGCGGCCTCAAGAGTACCTTAAGCATTCTTGCTCAATGCTTTCCCCATGGTTGCAATTCCATGAGCTACTCACATCAAGTGAAGACAAGTGTTATGTCTACCAAATTTTTTAGTGTCTGAGGTAGCCTTGAGATTATAGTGAGTTGGAATAGCTGGCAAAAGGCTTGTCCCCACTTGGGTCGTTCCTCTTGATTGCTCAAGAGTAGGCCCACAAAAGAATTCTAAATCTAAACAAAGAGTGGATGATTTTTGAGGTTCAAGGTTTTTGGTTCACCACAAGGGTGAAGAGCATACTCCCCTATCTCAAAAAATTCTCCCAAACACACCAAGCAAAAATTCAATTACCCCCTTGCTTCCAAAACCTTAAGATGGGTCAAGATTTTTTGGTTCACCTAAAGGTGAAGAGCATACTTCTTCTACCACCTCAAAATCTCTTCCACAAGGTATTAAGATTCCTAAAAAAATTAGTAAATGCCACACTTGAAAAGAAATAAATCCCAAACACTTGAAAAAAAAAAAAAAAATTTATTTTTTTTGCTTTTGATTATGCTTTGGGCAGCCCTGCAAAAACCATTAGTATCCCTTTAGTATGAAATTTATGGCAATCTCCTTCAAAAAAAGCCCCTACAACCACAACTTGTTAGATAATTATGGTTAGGGAAATCCAAAATCTAAATGGAAATGATGGAAAAACTGACTAATCTAGGCTAAAAAATACAAGCTAGATTTATCTAATTGCAATAAAGTAAACCAACAAACTAAGTATGATCAGATTCAAATAATAAAACTCAAATTGCAACTCTCTATCAAATCAGGCGATATACCTCAGACTTCACTAGAATCGTGCGACACAGTTTCCTATACCCGATACCTCGGTCTAGGTGATACACTACAGAATAAGCGGGCGATACTTCTCACGATGCCAAGTGATAGACCTTAATACTGGTGGGTGATTCTTCCTTTGCACGAAGTGTCACACCCATATTATAAGGTCTATCATGCGATATACTTGAGAAGTGTCACACGATACTCTGAGACAGAAAAATAGAGAACGTAAAATATCTGCAAATTAATCCGAAAAATGATGAAAATGTAAGAAACTAAAGGATAAAGTCTATCTACTTTGCCCCACGGTGGGTGCCAGAAAATGTATGGTGAAAATGTGACCACACTTCTATGAATCCTTACATGCAAGAAAACTCAACAATGAGCCCTCACAAATCGATCCATAGCTCTCTATGCATGGAGTTGTAAGATTTGTAAAATTGCTCTTAGCTAGAGCTATAAACTCATGACCTTGCTAGTCAACCACACAATGAGAGATTCCAAATCAAAGACAAGGGCAAGAGTGTCAATATCTCCAATGAAACCAAATGTATGCAATGCAATGCAAATCTATATGACAATGCAAGTTAATCTATTGCATAAAAGGAAATCTAAGCTAATATGCCATGATAATGCAACTATCAAAGGAAATAGCAATGGATTACAATTCCCCTAATTAAGCTATGTGAGCTAATCTATTGCAATAAAAAGAAAATCTATACTAAGAATGAAGCTATGAATGTTATGATAATGCAAGAAAGGAGACTATGAAAGCATGTAGATGTAATGCAACAAGAAAGCTCCAAATCTTCAAAAAGCTCCAAATGCACCTAGAAAACCTGCAGCATAACATTAGCATGAAAACTTAAGATATACAAATAAAGAAGAGAGCTCTTCTTTTATAAGAAGTGAAAAGGAATGGACCATTGTGATTAAGAGGCAAAAGACTTAATCAATGGTGGAGAAAAAAAGAAGCTTGATCCTTGTGCACAAATATCCTCCAATGAGAAAATAGGAGTTGACTTTATGTCCATATGAGACAAAAAGTGTTTTTTCCTTTTTATAAAATAAGAATAATGATTTATTTGTGCAACTTAGGATAAGAGGAAAAGTGGGGGCTTTTTATTTAATAAAAAGGGAGGAAATATTCATTTTAATTAAATAAGGACTTAGGATAAAATGGTTAGCCCATAGAAAATAATCGAATAAATGATAGAACTAGGATTTGATCAAGAAATTGATATAATCTAAAAAATATTAGTTATTGATAAAATTGATTCAGAGATAAATAAATCGAATAAATGGGGTCCAAAGTCTAGGTGACCATTTTTGGGTGCATACAGAGGGGACTAACAAAAGATAGATAATGATATATAGTTAGAGAAAAGGATATGTCATCCTAAAATATATAAAATAATGCATATAGGTGAATCATTTTTTTTAACCTTACACAGTGTACTCTTATCATTATGACAAAGCATACAATCAGATCATCAAGCATATTTGGAAATAAATTTTAAGAGTCTACTAATAAGAGGGTATAAGATCTTATCAATTTAATGAAATAGATCATTTATATAATGATACATGAAATGAGAAAAAAGAGAACATCAAGATGCTAACTATGAACTAAGTTTGTGTAGGTTTCAAAATATGAATATTTCAACCTAAAACTCCATAGCTAAAAAATAGTAATGTTGAGGTGTACATGCCTCTTTTACTTGAAAATGAGCATTTTTTTCATGCCCAAAATCTAAGGGCAAAACACACCAATAATTTTTTTTTTAAAGCCTTGTTAATTAACTAAAGTTACACATTGACATGGTTTAAGTATTTAAAATTTCAAACTAGAGGATATAACGTTGCAGGGTAATTTAATTTCAAGGGGTAACTGGATTAAAGTTGATTGAAAGATCGAGGAGAATCATAAAAAGCGAAGGCTAACTTGTCAAATTCTGGAAGTTTTGGGATGTAGGTATCACAATAGCTAAGAAACATAAATGTAGGAATCATGGTCACAATTGTTTGGAGACACAACATAATTGAATGCTATACCCAGAGGATGCAACACAACCACTACTCTTACAGTTCTAAGTTGACACTACGGGATCCAAAAACCATATATAAATTCCTTATCTTTGGTTTTTGGATCCCGTAGTGTCCACTTAGAACTACAGGAGAACTAATTGTGTTGCATCGTCTGGGTATAGCATTCAATTATGTTGTGTCTCCAAACAATTGTGACCATGATGCCTACATTTATGTTTCTCAGGTGTTGTGTCCCAAGACCCCTTATGACCCTTTATGACCCTTTACGATCCCTAAGAATACATCTTAGAGGTCTTAAAGTGTCATAAAGGGTCACAAGACGATCCTAGGAGGGGCCGGATGAGCTTCCACCTTCATGTGGTTGGGCCTATTAAGTAGAGAATATTAAACTATTATCGAAACAAAGAGAAGCTCAATAATTTAAGATCTCAATCAACATATGACAAATATATATATATATTTTTAAAATAGTGTGAGTCGTCACAATTATGACGGAAACCAAAGAATAACTAACAACAAAACTAAAAGCGATAGCTATCTATCAGAAATATCAATCACTTCAAAGAGCAATGATCACTTCAACTCGCCTCAAGAAGTCTTGACCCAAGATCAAGTCATATCGATCCATCTCAATGGCTACCAAATCAATAGATCTCTGCCAAGAACCCAGTCGCAAAGAAACACCACAGACCACACCGTGAACTTGTTGTGAAGAGGCATCCAATGTCTCATAATTTGCATCAAACAACCCACTTTCTATAATCCAAGTCTCTCAGCTCAATTCACCAAGACACTACTAAATTTGACTTCAAATTTCGATGAAAATTGGTAAAATTTTTGACAGTAATTGGTCGAATTCACGACCAAAACTTTTGTCATTCTTTTTTTGTCAAATTTTCTACGTATTTATTATTGGTCGCAATTTCGACCAAAATACAGGTCAAAATTTTGACTATAGCTCATGCTTAAAGGTATGAGGATCGTCATCATTTTTTTTTATAATGGTCAAAATTGAGACCATGCAATGGTCAAAATTTCTACCAATACATGGTGTCAATTTCGACCATACTATGCATGAAATTGCCATCATTTTTTTCCCAATGGTCAAAATTTTGACCATTGGATTGGTGGAAAGTATCGCAATCCCATCAATTTTTTTAGCCCAATGGTCGAAATTTCGACCAAGCATTGGTAGAAACTGATCATAGCATTGGTTGAAATTGAGACCAATGCTAATTTTTTTTTTTTTTAAATGTTACAAACCGAAGATGCATTCAGAGTTCTTTTCATTGTATTTCGGTTTCAAAGTTTATGTTTTGATTGAGAAATGAGTTAATTTATGGAACAGAATTTTAATGAAACCATTTACTATTCAAAACGATTCTTTTTGAATTTGTAGGTATCTGTTATAGCTAGTTTTGATGTCGATTTTTCAGGGAAGGCTAATTCAAAGTTTGTTGAATCGGTTTAAGATGGGAGTTTGGAAATTTATTAAAAATTGATAACCGAGAACCATTTATGCTTAAGGTATCAGTTTTGTTTGAAGATTATTGGCAACCGATTCCTAAAGATTTAAATTCTATTTTGATTTTATAAGTTGATGCATAGTATCAGAGTTTCGAAGTGACAGGAAATCCGAACATTGACAAAGGATTTTATTAGCAGTTGGAATATATTTTATTCATTACTAAAACCGTAAGTGCATTATCATGTTTTTGGTTTTGAAAGTATTTAAGAATTGTGCTATTCACTAATCGGTTATAATAGTCCCAGTTTGTGATGAAGATATGTGTTGAGTTTGGCGAAAGGATGTTCCTTAATTTATGGACACATCGAGTTAAGTTGCCGATAGCATCCAAGGATCGTACTTTATGATGTGATCTTAGTTTTTGAATCATTGAATTTTACTAATGAAATCATGAAGAGGTGTGTTGTGCTTAAGATTTAATCGAAACCTCATTGATTGGTTCGAACTCGGAAACAATTTTAAAGAACAGTTATAAGATTCTATTTTTATTGCAAATTCCAACATAAATACACAATTTAGCATAAGTTGCCTACTCAAACGAAGGATGTTGAGACTTAATGAAGAGAATTTTTGAAACAATGGGCTAATAATGTTGAAGGAAATTCAATATAAAATCAAGAGTCTACAATTGCCAAATATTTATTTACAAATACCATCACATTTCATGTGACACATTCCTCCTATTTCAAACAAGTTTTTTAAAAATGCAATTTGTATAGATCCCTCATTTGCACCCCAAGGAAACATAAACTAAGCACCAAACTTCTTTATACAAAACCATAGATCATTGAAAAAATATTATGCATTGGCCAACTATCAATATCATAATCACATATACAAGTGGCTCTTATTTTCTTAAGACTATTAGTGGTAAGGGAAAGCATGAGGATGCATGCTTCCAAATTCAAATTATATAGAACCCATTACGAAAGTTGTGGCCTCAAATTTTGTACACGTGGTGGTCATTGATTCAATATTTGTATGTAATTTAGCTGGCATAACGGTGGAGAGAGCTTCAAAGTCCATCTTTTCAATCCATTGTTGTATTTTTGCATATTCATTGAAAACATGGGGAAAATCCCTGGCTGTATGATGGGGTGTTGAACCCAAACATGCCACACAAATTGATGAGGAGAAAATATCCTTTTCTTAGTCATGTGCTCAACTAATCAAGAGTTAGAGCAAGAAGTCACTTATGGAAGGGCTACAAGGGAAAAGTGTAGCAGGTCTAGTACTCTATAGTACGGACTTGAGGAGACCAAACTAGTTGTTGAATCAGTGTTCTTGAACCATATTAGGACCATCCCCATCATTAAATTGAACTAATAAGTCCACTGGTGAAGATTTTTGGTAAAGGGCTAGGATTAGGCCTATAAGAGAATTCCTGCAGAGGTTGTTTGGGATAGAAATTTGTTTGTTTCAAATAAAGCTTGGTTTTCTTCTTTGTTTCTTGATACACACATGGATCCATTGAATACAAAGGTGAAAGATCTCTATAAATACGCAGTCTTCATTAAGGTTTGGGGAGAGAATCATTTTCTTTCTAGACTTCACAAACGGATCCATTGTAAGAGGTTTGGAACTATGTACTATCAGGTAATGTCTTCCTCTATTCTTGTGGTTATTTTTTTAATTCATTTGAATATAGAGAATATGCCTTAAAAAAGCCTTTCTTGGTTGGGATAAGTCTATTATTGGCCTATCCATGGAAGCCTCATTTTTAACCTGTTAAGGGCATTTTGTCCCTGGAACATATCCGGTTTATACTTCCCGAGTCACCACTAGAGTCTTCAAATCTAGATATTTTGCACAAGGTTAGGGCACCATTGCCAGTCATTTAAAAAAAGGTTTTTTCTTTAACATATGATTTTCATCATTAATATTTATGTGCTTACAGACCCTAATGTTGTTGCTCCAAGAACCCTAAATTGGAAATCTATAGATGGGGTTTGGTGTCAAGAAATAATACAAGATTCATGTGATAAGTAAGAGATATTTTCCATAGCAAGCCAAATTGTGATATTGCTATCAGGATTCAACTGTGTAGTTTTTTGAGTCAAACTCATTGACTTGTGATTCATGAGTAGTGGTTTACACGAACCCATCTCTCATGAGAATGAATGGAACACTTAGCACTCATTGGCTCTAGGTGATGCTCACAAAGGTGAAGCACTGGGACTTCCTGGGAGGTCACCCATCCCAGTACCACTCCAGCTAGAGCACGCTTAACTACAGAGTTTCCTCCATGGTTAAACCCACTCTACTTGCATCCTCATTTGTAAAACCTTCACCAAGTGTTGTGCCTTATGAACCATTCATTAGAAAGCCCCTTAAGCTCATCAATTGATAAGTAGGAGATATTTTCCACAGTAAGTCAAATTGTGATATTGCTATCAGGATTCAACTGTGTAGTTTTTTGAGTCAAACTCATTGACTCATGATTCATGAGTAGTGGTTCACATGAACCCATCTCTCATGAGGATGAATGGAACACTTAGCACTCATTGGCTCTAGGTGATGCTCACAAAGGTGAAGCACCGAGACTTCCTAAGAGGTCACCCATCCCAGTACTACTCCAACTCGAGCACACTTAACTATGGAGTTTCCTCCATGGTTAAACCCACTCTGCTTGCATCCTCATTTGCAAAACCTTCACCAAGTGTTGTACCTTATGAACCATCCATTAGAAATCCCCTTAAGCTCATCAATTGATAAGCTTAAGGGGCTTTCTAATGGATGGTTCATAAGGCACAACACTTGGTGAAGGTTTTGCAAATGAGGATGCAAGAAGAGTGGGTTTAACCATGGAGGAAACTCTGTAGTTACATGGACTCAAGTTGGAGTAGTACTGGGATGGGTGACCTCTCGGGAAGTCCCAGTGCTTCACCTCTGTGAGCATCACCTAGAGCCAATGAGTGCTAAGTGTTCCATTCATTCTCATGATAGATGGGTTTGTGTGAACCACTACTCATGAATCACGGGTTAATGAGTTTGACTCAAAAAACTACACAGTTGAATCTTGATAGCAATATCACAATTTGACTTGCTGTGGAAAATATCTCCTACTTATTAATTGATGAGCTTAAGGGGCTTTCTAATGAATAGTTCATAAGGCACAACACTTGGTGAAGGTTTTGCAAATGAGGAAGCAAGCAGAGTGGGTTTAACTATGGAGGAAACTCCGTAGTTAAGCGCGCTTGAGCTGGAGTGGTACTGCGATGGATGACCTCCCAGGAAGTCCCGGTGCTTCACCTCTGTCAGCATCACCTAGAGCCAATGAGTGCTAAGTGTTCCATTCATTCTCATGAGAGATGGGTTTGTGTAAACCACTACTCATGAATCACAGGTCAATGAGTTTGACTCAAAAAACTACATAGTGGAATCCTAATAGCAATATCACAAAGATTCATGTGGCTTTTGTAGATCTAAGATTATTATGGATGGGAATTTATTTTTTGTTTTAAACTGCTCAAGTCCTAATGGTACAGAAGATATTCTTGTTACTAAGCATCCTTTGTTGGATTGATTAAATCAGATTTGGGCCAAAGTTATCTCAATGGTCTCAAAATTTTCTAAACTTGTCCATTATTGTATTAATATTTGTCTAATCTTGATAATCAGCTTGTCATAATTCTCAAAGATGCTGTCCAAATTCATAGTGCCTGAGAGATCCAAAATATGAGGGAATGAGATGCCTCTATAATGATATTGTTGATGCTACTTATCAAATGATCTTGAATATAAATTCACAAAATACCTGGAAAAAAGCTAGATTGTGATTTCTACTCATCATATCAAAGCTACATTACATGATCTCCAATTGATCTATTCAGGTCCATTTAGATGATATATCTCAGAAAGACATAAAAGGCAATCTACAATATTTAACACATATGGCCTTAGTGAATTCAACTGAAGTTGAAAACATAAGTTCAATGAATTTGCTACTGATAAGTTAATCTTGAACTGTGGCATTCCTTTGAGAAATGGCATGCACCATGGAAGCTCATGTGGCCTCAAAGGCCTTAATTTGAGCCTGGTGGGTGATCCACCCCTATGCCACACTCTGTATCACAATAGGGAACGTGCAAGAAGCACTACTGCCTGTGGACCCTCAAGAGGGCAATGTATCTCAGGTTTGGCTCTAATTTTAAGACAAATTAAAATAGTAAATTGAACTGCATAGGTTGGGAAACTTGTATTTTTTATATCTAAAGTTTTTCCTAGCTAAATCCAAGTAAATTAATTATAATCACAAGTAATTGGTTTGCCAAGTTAATTTTGATTCTGTTGAATGCTAGTATGGTTTATCATTTACCTCAACTCGGCTTGTCACACTTGTCCAAGTATTTTTTCCTGGTTTTTCCTCTATATTCCATATGTTCACTTTGCCAGATTAATAAATGTATTTTATCTTAGCAAAGATGAGATAGTTGTCAAGAAAAATGCTGACCAAAAGCATCAATCTAAGTGAATAATTTGGGATTTTTCCAAACTTCTTGGAAATGTGGTTATTTAGGCATATGGTCCTTTAAAGAGACAAGAATCCCAATAAGGTGTCTACCTAGTGCTATGCATTGACACAATATCCACTATTAGGGATTTATAATTCATAGATTTTTTCCTCACTAGTATCACTTAACAGGAGTAATTTTATAGCATACCTTTTAATATAGACATTGAGAAACAGAAAGGTATGCAATGAAATTAGTACCATTGCATGACACCAGATTTGCCTAGAACTCTGACCAAATCTAAACTAGTCTGGGATGGGTATAATCCTGGTTAGTATCTAGTCAGGGTTCACCTAGGGTCTTACTCTTGGCCAAACAATGAGCATTAATACCATACTATGATACCAAGCCCACCCATAAACCTAGGCAAGCCTAGATCAGTCCACACTGGCTATTGACCCTAGTTTGGGTCCAATCAGGATTCACCCAATAAAAAGCTAAATAGATGTAAAATAATAAAAAGAAAATGGACCAGTACCTTATCAACACACTTCATCCAACCAGAAAATGAAAAAATAAATATGAAAGCCATTATAAATGAAAATTTTCCTAGTTTAACTAATGGTTGTGATTGTTTAAAACAATACAATAAGAAACACATTCTTCAAATGCAATATTGTCCTTCTAATGTGCTGAAAAAATATGCTTCTCTTTCTAATAAATCAATATTTCTCAAAATCCCTAAGTAATTCAATATAAAAGTAATTTCTTCAAGTAGGGTAAGGCTCTTTGGTATAGTCATTTTTGTGTCTACTTAGGATTTTGTCTGTGGTCTAACTCTACAATAATGCTAATCCAAATAAAGAATCGGCATGAGTTTTTAGCTTTTAACTTACTCTATATAAAAAATTTATACATCAGTGTTTTGTTTACACTTGTAAAATAGAACTATCTTTGTTGCAAATTCTAAAGCATAAGTTAACATTCTTAAAACAAAGTTTCCTAGGAACAACAAAGGAATTTTCTTTAAAAGAAAGCTCTATGGTTAATACGCATTTCCTCCCTTTTCATAAAAACTACCTTATCAATTTCAAAGAGTTTTGGAAAACATTAATTGTCTAAATGGTTACAGGATTGCAGCCATTGTAATGCACCTATATGAACATGATGAGCAAAATGATATATGGACTGTGGCACCAGCTCCAGATTCATCCACAGTTTCAAGTGCCTAGAAGAAGAAATACATGTTGTCAGTATTCTATTTTTCCAATAAATGAAAATTCTAATTTCCAGAAGTTGAATCATAATCATATACTGTTCATAAGTCATAAGCCGTCGTAATGCTAATGTAACTAGGACCTTAATCAAAATCCTGCAAGAATATTCCATCAATCTAAGAAGGTATTCATCAAATAGCTATAAGACTATAAGGCATTTTTCCATCCATTTATCAGTGTAAGGTCAACTCACAACTTAATAGAATTTTTCTTGTTATTACATAGATATTCTACCTTGAGATTGACATCAAAGTTCATCAAAACCATAAGATACAGGCCAAATAATTAAATGTAGTAATGAAAGTTGATAACAAAAAATTCATTGTACATGATAGAAAAATAATCAAGATGAAGTACTCGCATAAATGTAAGAGTTAGGTACTGGTAATGTCCACCAAATGCACACATAAAGAAAAATAGAGATCATAAAGAACATTTAAAATATTTGGGCCAAGTGTTGAACAACAATTAAACTCTGCGTCTCCTTGTAAAAACATTAAGTGTTTAAACTTCAAAACAAGTGCAAATAAGAGCATGAGTGAGCATTTATATCAATAACCTGTGTTACTAGATTTTCTTGTTTATGTAGAATAACGTATGTAACTGGGTTTGCCCATTTCTGTGGATATGCCCATACCAAACTAGACTTAGGGCCCTGGGTCCACTCCTTCCTAGGTATACTCAGGGTTTATACCTGGGACTCTAAATTTGTCTTGGTATATCCAATGAAACATGAGTACGCGGGTATGTCGGGACAGGGGGACGCCAAGACAAGTTTCAGGTGCAGGAAAAAAAAGGGCCTCAATTTTGGGATGGCAGGGGGACGGCGAGGGGACAGCGGCAGGGGTACGGGGGAGGGGGGGGACTGCATACTATACATATATAACTTGAAATGTTCAACATACCAATTGAATGACTAAGTTACATACTAGATTGAAATACATGAACTAGAACTATTAAACATTCAAGTTTTCAACATAGTAACATAATGATAATCATTTAAAGTAAACATAGTAATATGAAATTAAAATATCAAATTTGTCATATATGATATATCATAAAGATGATCATGATTACAATGAGCAGAGTAGCATGATATGATATAATGAATCATGATCAATCATCTAGTGTCCCTAAAGCCAAATTGGCACCAAACTTTGATTGGATACCCACCTTGCTAAAAGGAGTTTATTGGAACACTATCTTAGTAAATTGAGTGTATCACACCATCTTAGGAGGTTGATAGCACCTTTGAGCATTTGGGTCAAGTGTGAGAGTTGTGAAAGGTAGTAGAAGGACACTCTGTTATCTTGCTGTTGGCTCTGCATTACAAGGAGCTTCATCAAACTTATAGGTCTTATTATCTCTAGGATTCCCGTTGATGTACCTATATCTATAGGGCTATGCTTATGCTTTCTAACCAGCTGCTTATGCTTGCTCAATGATATGTGGATACTCAAAATAAAGTAAAATATTGAATAGCTCCAATTGTCAATGAAGTGTGGACATGTCATTTGCTATGATCCTTGAAAGGTGAAGGACAATAAGGTCAACCATCAGGCTCATTAGCTAGACTTGGTAGACAACATCAAAAAGATGGTATTGCAACACAGATATGGTATTGTAAGCTATTTCTAGAGTGTCATCAATGTTTTTAAATGTAGAATGAAATGGTTGTAAGTATGCATTTCTACCACATGCAAATGATTTTGAGATACAGACCTGTGCAATCTAATCTCCCAAGGAATAGACAGCACCACTTATCGCCATCTCTGCCAAAACATGATTTGTCATAAAGCGATGATAGAATAGTTAGTAAAATGGTCATAAATTATGTTCTTATAGTAAAAGAATACTTTGACTTAAGGAAAAAACTACACAATATTAAAACATGACATTGTGCTTTAAAAACTAAAAAGGTAAAACACCTTACACAGTTCAAAGATCGATTATTTTGTTATAATAAAACAACAGTAGGGAGAAGCCTCAAATGTTATTTCATAGTAAGCATCAAATATGAATTGTTGTATATTCCCAATGTGATGAAAAAACATTGATGATGGTGATATATATATATACATACATACATACATACATACATACATACACTGAATTCTCCAATTAATTTATATAGGAACAAACTCTACAATCAATTTCTACCAGACCACCATGCTAGCAAATTTTGAGAACATTTTGTTCATTAATCATGCTTATGCTTTTACTTGGCTCATTGTGTAATAGTTTTCCCTTTTTTATAACTACTTTGTTTTTAAAGAGCTAACCATATTGTGATGTCTAAATGATCAATCAACTACCATGAAAAAAATCATCAAACATCTACTTTGAATATGGTTAATCACTACAACCATATTAGCAGGAATAAGATCAAAAAAAATATTCAAGTCTCTAAGGGGACAAAGCACTCTGATGACCATGTTATAGAAGGAAATTAAGTAAAATATATGAAACTAACTTTTCTCAAAAAAAGGATAAAATTTGGCTAGATTGATAGCATTCACTCTTAATCTAGTCATACGAGAAGGTACCATAGGCATGACAAGAACTGACAAAGCATTGATCTGGTCTTGGCCTAAGCCCATAAATATTGTGCATACAGCCTGCATGATATTAGAGTAGAAGAAATTGTTATATAAAAATTTTGATTTTCAAATTACAAAACTAACAGAAAAATGGAATGTGTGCATCTGGTAAAGATCTTGGGGTGCAGAGAAAAGTTACCTCTCCTAGAAGTATTTTACACATGGCACCCTCCAAACTCAAATTTACATCTTCAGTCCTTTCTAGGCTTTCTATGATATTAATGGCCTTTTCAATTTGTAAATGCAATAGGATATTCACTGAAAGCACCTAGAAATGTAAGGACAAAATTTTCATCAAAGCATCTCAAATAATAAAAAACAAAATGCATACCAGTTACAGTAAACTATTGAATCCAAGATTTCATTGGTCAATAGTAAACAAAGCTGGTGCAGGAGCACCCAAGGGACACATGAACCTACAGGGTACACCAGGAGTCATGAAGGAGACAATGAAGGTACAAGGGAAATCAATGCCTAATCAAGTCAATTGATGAGGAATCATGGCTATTGAAGCCATTAAATGTTAGGGATTTCATAAAGTTGTTAAAATGTGATGCATTGCCAAGAATGAGCAAATTGGCATAAATGAGGAGTCAAGAATCTTTCAAGTGATGTAAAAGGTCATTTATGTGTTATAAGTTTGTATTAAATGTGTCCAAGGTCATAAATAATGTAATAAGGCTATTAAAGCCTCTAAATGATGTAAAATGCACTAAAGGTGCAAGATATTGTAAATTGCCATTGTTGGCAACATAAGCCAAATAAGGCTTGGATGGGTTAGTTGAGATCATAGGGTGTGAAGGTTGTTTTAAAAATTCTTTTATAAGTCTTTAGGAATGTTATCCAAAGTCTAATAAGTCCTTGTCACAAAGTATATAAAACAAGAAACAATTGTTATCCAAAAGTAATGACTGTCGTTACAAAAAACTGTTTGTTTACTGTCCTATGATAGTTATAAGGAAGTTAATTCGATCCAAGAGGTCTGGAAGATAGTTAGAAGGAAAAGAGTCTTTAAAAAGGAATGTCTTTTGATTGTATGGGAGCAGAAGTCAAGGAGAGGTGAATGTAACAAGAAAAGACATAAATAAAAGAATTCTGTACTTCACTGTCACAGTGACAATTTTCTAATTTGCAAGATTCAGATTGGTAATTCAGTAAGGTTCTTTCCATACTAAAGTTACTATGTTATCTCCTTGAAAGTTTTTTCATGAATTATTAATTCTTTCACAACTTTGATCAAAGACTTTTGTAAGTTTTTTTCGAACAAAACTATTTTTAAGTCCTTTGATGTCACAGGAAATGTGATAGATTGTCACTGTTTTGTAGTCTTTTATGGAGACAAGCCTCTCCCACTTTCTGTGATTGGTATGTAACTTGTGGGAGAGGTACTAAGGCCTGTAAATATTATTTTTTTATCATGATCTGGATGCAAGTGTCAGTGAAAGGAGAAAGGAACAGTAGGTGACTGTTGAATAGGCAGTGAAGGGTGCATTTGGGAAGCACCACGTGGTGAATATGAACAAGTTGAGGGTGGAATTGGTAAATGAGTGTTGGAAATGATTGAGAGAGTTTTTTTGAAGGTGTTTGATCCATTAGAAAGGTTTTGTGAGTTGATTTAGGGTCTTTTCTAGGAAGCCCTAGGCTAGAAACCCTTAAAGGGAGGGTTTGATGAAAAAGTATCTAGGAAAGCTTGGAGGGTCAAAATAATTGAGGAATTATGATGTTTATTAGATTCCTTGAGATTTTATAAAGGTTGGAAGGTTGAGAGTAAGTGTAAATGGGAGTTGCTTTAAAAGAGGAGGACTAATTAGGCCTAATTGCTGATAGGGACAGTCATAGAAGTGTGCAACAGTCACAAGTTGAAGGATTGGTATTAGCAAAGTCTAAATAACTCCATAAAGGGTATCTAGAAAGGTGAAGAAGTCACCATGGTGTTTGAGGAATTTTAGAGAAAACTGCAATTTACTGGCAGGACAGGGCTAATTGGACAGTCCTAAAAAAGGCAGTTTTGAAGATTGGGATAGAGTTAATGCTTGGTAGGGGTTGGAACTCCTTAGTTAGACTATTTGAGGATTTTTGAAGCCTTAGAAGGATCAGGGGAATCCTTGAAGACATAAATCAAGAGGTGATTGCATGAAAGGTGAATTAGGAGTGTTCCCAAGGAGAGAGAAATTGGAACATGGACAAAGTGAATTGATAAGTTGTCTAAAATGAATCAAGGTAGTGAACCTATTGCAGAGGAGTTTTTGGTTGATATCCTAAAGTTGGGGACTTCTTATTGATCCTCGAGTTGAACTCTAGTTCCTTGAGTGGATTCCAAGACGTTGTTGAATCCTCGAGTTGAACAGGGTTCCTTAAGGGGATATTAGAAGGCTCTGCATCTAAAACTCTAAGCTTGTCTTTAAAGTTTGAGCTTCACTTGGTTTCAAGAATAGTTTAATATTCTCTACTAAACAAGGCCAACCACGTGAAGGTGGAAGCTCATTTGGCGCCTCCCCCCCCCCCCCCCTAACATCACTCTAAATTCCCCATTAACATTTAATAACATTCATTCATTCATTCATTCATCCATTCATCCATTTTTGAAATATAACATTCAATAATTATAATCACATGATAACATTCATTAACACATAAAATTCATTAACACACAACATTCATGAATAATTCATTAACACATAATTCATTAACACACAACATTCATGAATAATTCATTAAAATATATTAACACACATCATTCATCAACATTACTAGTACAAAATTGCATCCATTAAGACAATGTTCTTTCATTAGCAATAAATGTTAATTACAATCATTTCTTTTTGGGTTTCTTGCTATTTTTTTTAATCATGTAATTTCTAAGAGGAAGATCAATGTCCTCATCATTCCCCTCCTCTATTGATTCTAATCCCAATGTGTGTCTCCTCCTCATCTGTTCAGGAACACGAGGCCGCTACGCTAAAGGGGGGTCTACTGCAATAACTACTTCATGAGTTAAATTCACACTATTTTATATTATTGAATTACAAGTATTTATGTAATTAAAAGAACTATAAATCAAAAAATTATTTTAAAAGAACAAAACATAGATTTTCATTACCTGAATGTGCCACATGATCTACATGGTGATCAGTCTAAACATCCTCCGGAACTCGTTCAACATGACCTGATTCTGTATCCTCTAAAATATACACAAAAATGTTACACCAAGTTCAATTTAAGATGTCAAATTGTATTAATAATTACATAATTAGTTTTAAATAGAAAATGAGCACCTCCTTGGATAGTACGATGCACATCAGGGGTTTCATGATGCGGCATATGATCTATGTCATGATTAAGAGGCTGCATTGCAATGTAATGGACATTATTATCAAATTGATTGCTGCTCAAGTATTCAATTTCTAATATATTTTTTGGCATATTTACCTATGCACATGATGTAGGAGACTCTTCAGTTGGGCCAGTGGAAGCTTGCCATAGGCGTTCAGCCACAGCTTGATAGCCTTCCTTGAAGGCAATTTTTTTGTGTTCTTCCGTGACCTCTAAATTAAAATCAGAGCCCTGCATTTTTTGATTAAAAAAAATTATTTGCATTTTATAAATAGTTTTTCTCTGCAATTCATTTACTGCTACTTACAATGCGAGCTTTAATTTTTGAATATCCTCCAGCGCCAAGTTTGTGTTGCCCAATCTTTTGCAGCCTGGCCTTTGTTGCCTTTGAAGTGTCCCGCAACCTATGAAAAGTTTGAAAAAATGGTTATAAAACATGTATATGGAATAACAAATGAAACTTTGAAATGCTGAACCTATTGCATTCAATGGTGAAAATGTCTAAAACATCATACCAAGATATTATATTGAAAAATGATGATTGCATTCAAAATTTAATTATCATCTCAAAAGTCCATGCCAAACACCTTATCACTAGTAGTTAATACTATTGCATACCTTCTCACATTTCTTGGTGAAACTCCTCTTTGAGCATCCACTTTCTCCTTTGCATCTAAAATAAATTCATTCCAATCCCTCACTGAAATAAAGGGAGGACGCTCGTACTTTGGGTTCTGGACAAGACTCTTTCTATATGCGTCCCTCATAGTCTTAAGATGTTTGCAAGCTCTTTCTAAAATTTTCTTCTCATCAAAAATATTATTACCAAACTCATGCTCTAAATCTTTGACGAGCTAATCTTTTAAACTTTTTTCTTGCAAATTCCACCTTTTAAGGAAAAACACAAAATTGTTAGATATAGCCACTAAAAGAAAAGACCGGAATGAAAGGAAAAATACTATACCAATTAATGATATGAAAAAAAAATAGTGGGATAAACTTAGTTCACTTATGATGTTCCACCTTGTACATATGGTGGGCCCGAATATATGTAATGTGAGGTCATAAAGCTTCTTATAAAATATATCATTTCCTGCAAAAAATGTCATGGGATAATCAATCCAAAACTTGTTATGAATAGGTAAATGTATATTACAATATAAAAAATAATTATTTAAAGTACTTGGAATCTAAGGACATTTTATAGGCATTGATTCATTATTGTCAATCAATAATGACGTTTGTGTAGCTCTCGTGCTAGTAACATGGGTAGATCCAAGAAATGGTAGTGAATTATCACCAATACATGTAGATTGATCAATATTTGGTGTACCAAACAATGCCACTGGTGTATCTCCTGCTCCAAAAAAATAATCCACTATGTGATGCACCCAAGATTAAAGTACAAATTATGAAATCATAATTAGCACAAAACCAAATATAGTAAAACAATGATTTACCAGCTGCCATATGCCTTGAAGACATTGATGTTTGCATGGCCCTTGTGGCCGACATTGCACTCGAAAATCTTCTATGGACAACCTGGCTAGGAGGAGTCTCCTGCAATTGATGACCTGAACAATACATTGTTAGCAAAGACATTTTGAAATAATAAAAGTAAGATTTAACTTGAGAAGTTTTTGAATGTTCCAAAGAAAAAATTCCTTGTAACTTGTCAACTAAAGGATTATTTTACCTGAGGCAGTCGGAAGTCTACTAGTACTAGCCTCATCTGCACATTGTCCTTGACCAGGTACTAGAGATTCCATAAAATCCTACAACAAGAACACATATTACATATATTTTACTTCACAACATAAAAAAGTATAAAATATTAACCTTTATTGAAATTTTGTTATAACTAAAGATTCATTACTGCTTACTTGATACCGACATGCAAGCGCTTTCAATTCAGTTAGCCTCATCAACATCTCCTTAGTTGGATTTGTTTCATACAAAATATTAATTATTTCTTTATTGATTTGTTTCATTTTTTTCTTCAACATGATTGTTACATTAGGCGAATCTGCAAAATGATCATCATCCTCAGGGGTAGCTATTGCCTCTATTATTGAGGGTGCTTTTCCCTTATCCTGAACATCAAATTGTGACAAGAATATCAATAAACTATCATAAAAACTCCAAAACCATAAATAAAATAATGTAATAATATAACATTTTTCAACTATCTAATTTGTACAATTTTAATAAGGTTTACCCTTGCTGAAGAATGGGTGGGAGGAGCATCCTCGTGGCCTCTATCATGTGCGGGATCCATATCGTCCTGTGACAAAGATTAAATATAAAAACTTTAGCGAACTAAAAGCAATAGACTTAGCAAAAAAAACCTTATTAATAAAATGGTATATAGTACTTACCACCCTCATGATAGTAACTTTGTTTGTATCTATGCGATTTAAATGATAATCTATTAGCAGTTCTTCCCCTGCACTTATTGATTTTATTGCACATACAAAAACTTGATTCCCCTCACGCACCTCAAATATGCAATTGGGTTGCTTATTAGTTGATGAAGGTCGCGTACTATTTATAAAACCCGCAATATTACCTGTTGCTTTTGGTCTCCCATCAATGTACATTGCAAATCTTTTACTTTGATCATTTTCTTTCCTTTGTATATAATTAGCCGATAGTGCATACCTATGCATACTTTTTTTTTATTGAACAATCCACATCCAATCATTGTAATTGTAACACGGACCAACATACTTGAACAATTCAACAACTCTGTTGTAATATACCTTTATCCCATCCATGGAAAATAGGCCCAAACCATGTAATGAGGATGGAGCAATGCGATATATCCTCTCATTAACACAAAAATCAATATTAATTGGAGGTAGCTCATTGGGTACCCATTCTTTCTCAATGTGTGTGTACCGAAAGGGCACCTTGATGTCACCTTTGGTCTCATCATCATAAGAACATGATCCCCCATTAGCAAGGAAATATTGCATGCGTTTATCAAATTTTTTTCTAATCTTTTGACCTCTAGTTGATCTCCCTATTTTAGCCATACTACATGTAGAACTTTCATCTAGCATTCCCTCATTTCCCTCATTCGATGTAGATAGATCTGACAAGTACCTATTTGGTGGGTGCTGCAATCCATCAAATGAGATATTGTCACATCAATATATATAGAATAATCAAGTTGTGACCCATACATATGATTCTTCTTTGTCAATACATGAGAGATATAAAATGTACTAGGTTGCAAGTGATTATATATTATATTTCTATACGGTTCTTCTTTGTCTATATATACATTATATGATTATATAATATGTCTATTTATAACATATGTGCTTAGTGATAAACAAGAAGAATATAAGAAAATTATGTCTATTTATTGACTTATACCTGCTAATCCATGTCACTATGCACGATCCATGCCAAAGGGGTCAAATTTCCTGCATATGTTAATCATTTATCTTAAGTTAGCTAAATATTACATGATACGTATGCTACAAATAACTTAGAAGATAACATGAACAATATGCAACATTGTAAACATGAACAAATTTACCTTATATATGGAATGCAAGATCGTCAACAGAAGGCCGGGGTGATGATGTCTGTAGTCAATTGCCTATTTGCAAAAAGGGTGATAATCAAACACAAATATACATGTATCAATAGAAATTAATTGAGCATCGTAAACAAAATATTGGTAATTATAAATCACATATGTCGTAATCATTAGAATTGAACACAATAAATATGTAATCATTACAATTTAATGTAAAACATAAATATGTAATCATTAGAATTAAACACGATAAATATGTAACCATTTCAATTATGTCATTGATCATCATCATCATCATCATCATCATCATCATCATCATCATCATCATCATCATCATCATCATCACCATCATCATCTCCATCAACAGCATCACCATCATCATCATCACCATCATCACCATCACCATCGTCATCACCATCATCATCATCATCATCATCATCATCATCATCATCATCATCTGCTTCTTCATCATCTTCAGTATCTTCTTCTTCCATAACATTATACTTTATCGGCCTTCCTCTTGGATCATGTCTAACAACAAATGACCAACCTTGTTTATGTGGAACCTCTGAGTAAAACACTTGCTCACACTGGCTTGGAAGAACATAGGGCTCATCTCCAACTGGCTCAAATGACCTTGTATTAATCATTGTAAATCCATTATCATGCTGAATAACAGTTCTATCTAGATCATTTTGATTCAGTCATAGCCTGTACCATTTGACGACAAATAGAACTACTTTGAAGGAGTTAAAGTTGCACTCAATTATATCATCTAAGATGCCATAGTATTGATTTTGAGATTGTTGAGGATGTATGTCATTTCTAGATGATATATTGGTGACCTCAAAAACTACACTTATCCCAGAATCACAAGTTTTCTTTGTGTCATCCAACTTTTTTATGAGAAATTTGTGGCCATGATAGTACATAGCTTTGTGGTGCTTGATCTACAATTTTTCAAGTGTGTAAATTATTTGCATCATGAGTTGATATGAAACATACAAGTCATGATCATTAATAAATTTGTACGTACCTGTCCAGCTCTTAAACCATGTGCTAGATCAATTACCATTGGAGTAACATTGGAATCTCCATTACGATGAGCTTCTCTAACCAATGAAGCAACACCTTCCCATGTTAATGAGAAACCATTTTGTTGACATCATTCAATCCATACCATCATCCAATCAAGATTGTTTGCAATATACAAATGTATTGCATCCCACTCTCAACCAGCTGTATCAAAAAAAATATACCAATTATAAATAACTTATATTGAATATTTATAAGAATTAATTAACTACAATAACATCTTAGATTTACCTCTCACTTTCCTCAATCTACCTTTTCCCATCAAGTACTCCCCTTCAAATTTGTTAATGGAGTTGGGATCCCAAATACAATCTACATGGATCTTTGCTGCAAACTTAGGAAGATATTCACTAATGTACACCATGGTCTGGTATACCATATATCCCTCCACCATAGAACCCTCAGGATGTGCTCTTTGTTGAACCAAGCCTTTCAAAAATTTCAAGTGCCTCTCAACCATCCACATTGACCTAGTTGGTACAGGTCCACACAATTCAATCTCCTCAACCTAATGTATGAGGTAATGTTCTTATGCATTGAAAAAAGTTGAAGGTAGACACTTTTGCATTTCACACATAAGAAGAGGAATTTTTCTCTTCCAGTATTTTATATCTTCTTTATTGATTTCTTTAGATGACAACCACCTCATGTATTTTCCAAGATCATATATAACTTGTTTGCACCATTGTCAAAGTGGTGTGGGAGAGATAGAGGTAGAACGTACTGCAATATTTGTAAAATGATCTTGTCAATATTTTATAAAAGAATGCAATGAAAACCACATGTAGTATACAAATATATGGTGAATACAAAATAATATGAATTACCTTAATAAATATATGCCAATCATGTGTTTTCATCCCTGGCCCAAATTCACTTTTCTTTGATATGAGATCGTTTATGTTTGCAGAAAATCCTATGGGAAATCATATTTTTTTTATAATTTCTTTTATAGCATTGCTCTGCTGCTCCGACAATAACCATGGAAGGGCACTTGTATCAATCTGGTCTCCATTGTTATTTGATCAAATAAAATTTTTCATTGCATGGTTGGATTCTTCAATGTCACTACAAATTTTGATAATTTGGTCTTTGTCACGTCTTCCATCCAATATTTTCCATAATGTCTCTGTTGCATTCTTTCTAATATGCATAGGATCAAACAAATGCACGATTGGGAGTTGCTCATAGTACAACAACCTAGTAAATTGCATAGGATAACTTTTTAGTCCTTTTGGAAGTTGGTCATTGATGCCTTGATGACCTTCACAAGCATCAATTACATCATCAGTAAACAAAACACAATATCAAAATATAAATTTGAAACAAAACCCATCAGATGGAATGACATTACCTCGACGATTTATTTTATTGTATGCCAACTTCCATAGGTGAGGTGTCATTCTCCATGGCTTTGATGTAGTCTCTTCTTTCCCATTGAAAAGATATTTTTCAGTAATTCGGTACTTATGATTTCTATGGAGAAAGTGTCTATTCTCATCGAACACCTACTTTCTTAAACTTTTTGAATGACGAGATTTTGTCTTTGGACCACAAACTAGACATGCAAATTTTCCCTTTGTCTGAAGACCTACAAGATCATGTATAATTGGATTAAATGTGTTAACTTTTTGTTAGCACTATAACATACCAAAAAAGAGGCATTAAGAAGAGAACATACCACAAAAATGTGTTAGCCCAGGGGCATCATGTATTGTCCATACAAGCATTGCATGGAATTGAAATTGTCTTTGTCCTATTGGTCTAGAGATGTCATACATAGTGACCCCATTCCATAACACCATCAACTCGTCGATAAGGGGCTCAATATATACATTGATATCTTTAACTTGGTACTTACCTAGTTGAATGAACAAAAACATTACATAATTATTATGACCATTTTGATGGATTATTAATAATAAATTAATTTAGATGACCATTAAATCAAAAAATACCTGGAACAATCAGTGACAACATTATGTGCTCCCTCTTTATGGACAACCAAGGAGGAATGTTATTGTTGATAACAAAAACAGGCCACACCGAGTAAGTAGATCTCATCTCTCCAAACGGATTGACACCATTTGCTACCAATGAAAGCTTCAGATTACAAGGTTCTTCTTTAAAGTGTGGCCATTTTTCTTCTATTTCCTTAAATGTCGAGCCATCCGCAGACATTCGCATAATGCCATCTTGACTTCTATTGCATGCATGGTAATCCATAAATTGTGCCAAGCTATTGCACTTGAATAATTGTTGCAGACGTGGAACAATGGGAATATGTCAAAGAACCTTGTGAGGCACCTTTTTTGTTATTCGATCTGATTGATATCTACTAATATGAAAACTAGGGCATTCTATTGCAAATTCATGCTATTTATAATATATAATATGATCATTCGGACATGCATGTATTGTTTGATACTCCATTCCAATATCTTTCATAATAGCAGATAATTCTCGGTACGAGCGAGGTAGAATGTTTGATGGTGGTAACAAACACTCACCTATCAACCTACGACCAAAAATATAATTTGTTAATTTAAAGAATATTAATTGCTACACGATTCACCCAATATTAATTGTAAGGGAATTACATCTAAAATAATAAAAAAAGATGACATACCTTAACATACGTGTCATTGCTACATTGGATAAACCATTCAGAACCTTCAAGTTCACCAACAACAATACAGCAGCAAGAAGAGTTGTTTCAGAGCCTTCATATAGGGGCTCGTGTGCCTTCTCAAGTATAGGTACATCAAGCTCTGCATCAACATCATCATCATCTTGATCATCGTGATCATCTTGATCTTCTTCATAATCATGGTCTTCTTCCATGATATCATTACCTTCTACTTCTATATTCACACCTCCATGTTCCCTCATTTGGAAATCCACATTCTCCAGATTGTCATGGTCCATAACATGAAACTGAGGGACGTTTACCTATATGAAAATGATGACCTTATATTAACCATGACCATGTTTTCATCATCAAATCATGTCTTATGTATTTTATAAAATATTAAAATACATACCAATGGACGAAATTCGTGTCCCCCTTCAATGTGACCATGTTGCCTACAATGTTCCTCAGCTGTTTTGATTAGATATCTTCAAGTCTTTAAGCCCTTACAAAGTTTGCAAGGACAATAACATTTTCCATCACCCTTTCTTTTTAAGTTAGAACATAGTCTAGCAATTATCTCCCTATTTTTTTGTGTGTTGATATCATCAGACATGGTCTTTCTTGAATGGAATGACTCGTTGGTGGAAGAAGGATGATTTGTTTGCAACCTACAAATAAAAATCGTTACTGAACAACCATTTTCTCAACCATTTTAATATCGAAAACATCATATGAAATATCTTTATCATTTAGATTTTAATGGTATATTTTAACTTTTAATCAAAATTCTATGTAATATAAGGACCCCTATTCAAAATTATGTCAATACCAATAGATTGCCTCAAATTGTCCAAAATGACTAAAAGCCCTTGCGTAGCAAATATATATCATTTGGAAATATATATCATTGGGAAAAAGAACCAAATTCTCAACCATAGAACAAAAGAAGCTTTTCCTTGAAGTCGGCTGGGATAGAAGCCCTCAAGTTGAGCCTTCCATTATCTTCATTGCTATTTAAACTCAAGATAATTCTCATTATAATGGAAAGAGGGCCAAACAATAGAGAAGAGCTCATGAACTGAAATTTTCCTTTGAAGACATGAACAAGTCTCTTGTTACCAAAGGGAAGCCCTTAGTACCCATAAATGGAACACAAGGGAATAACTAAATTGCCTTATACATAACCAAAATGTAGACACTAGGAAACATACTAAAGCATCAAACAAGAAAGATAACTCAAAACCTAGAATACCATGAGAAATAGAGCAATGACATGTGTGAGAACATAGCAGTGACCGAAATAAATAGCTCTCATCAATACAAATGCCTTCAATACCAACATACACCAAGGATAGAACAAAGAGTCACATCAAAATATAACAAACCAATGATTAAGAGACAACTACCATTTGGAATGACAAGTTGATACTCTTTATTTAAAGTAATCAAGGTGACTTATCATCCAGTAGAATGCTTCCTAAAAAAGTTCATGATTCCACATCATCATTGAAGAAAAAAGAGATGGTCTTGGAGAATCCTCACCGTTAGCTAAGGCATTATTTGCATTGTTACCTTCATGATGAAAATGCACAAAAGAGATGCTAGAAAAATGCTTGCTAAATTCTAAATCTCCATAAAGCAATCTTCAAAGCTTCCATAATCCAATTTATTTTTTAGATGTATCAGATAATTCTTCATCTGGATAGTAAACTATTGGTATTGTTTATCCATACCCAATCACGTTTTACCCATGCCTTCTATGATAATTCATCTCTGCTACAATTGTTCCTCAGATGGCAGGTCCACAACATATTTCTTCCCTTTTAGATACCAACTTTATTTCTTTGGGTTTCCTCTCTCTAAATCAGCATACACTTCCTATGGATTCCTTGCTCTGCTACAAATGTTGAAAGACCAGATTCATCAAGTTTGAGAGAATTGGATGGCACACACTTCAAGGTATGTGGTCTCTATTTATTATTGAATGAGCTATAAAGTGGTTGTAATGGGAATTTCTTTATTGGCATAACTAATGGGGTCTTATTACATCATTAACATAAGCAATAAATGCCTATATACAAAATGTATTTTAACATTAGGTCTACCAGCACGATATATTTAATAGCCACTATTTAAAAAGAAATGTATGTGGCCTCTATTTATAATTGAATGAGCTACAAAGTGGTTGTAATGGGAGTTACTTTATTGGCATAGCTCATCCAAAGCTAAACTTTGCTTGGTTATTCCTCATTGAAATTAGGTCCGTGATAACTCTCTTTGCCTCCATTTTCAGTGGGATTCATTTCTGAACTGAATGTTGACATTCATACTCATCCATTTATCATACTTGGATCTTACTCATTCTCACCTCAATTTCATACCTTGTTCACAATCTAATTCAGACTTGAATTCACACCCATATCAACGCCATTTGGATTTGTTTCTCATAACAACTTTCATGCACCGTCACCATTGATGGTGCATCCTACTTTCTCTTTACCTCTCAATTCTCAAACACTAGATCTTGCTATCCTCTTCACATTTCAAGGTTTGACTCTTGACTCGTAAATGAGGCAAAGTTGCTCAAACTCATCTCTCAAACTTGGAGACTTGAAAATTGGTACCAACTAAGACCACTACTCATACTGCCAAAGCGAAAAGAGGGGGTCCCAATTTGAAATGGGGGTGATGGTGTGAAAACCTCACAATACTGCCAAGTGAAAAGAGGGGGTCCTCATTTTTTGGGTCTTCCTTCTCAAATGAGGAAAGAGTCCAATTGTCTCAAATGTAGGCATAAGAGTTCCAGCCCCAAAAAATGGGTGAATACCATCATGGGAATGGACAAAGAAGAGAAAGAGAGGAAAAAGAAAAAAACTAAAAAGATGACTACTAAAATAGTAGAGGAGATGAAGAAGGTTGAAGTTGTTCCTATGTAATAAGCACTTATAGATGATATTAATTTTTAGGATATACCTTATGCATCCAGACAAGACATATATATATTTTCCTTTGATGCTCCTATGATTGAGAAGGATACAACAAAGAAGAGTGATAAGAAGGATAAGAAAACTGCTCATCCAAAGAGTAGTGGTGCAGAAGATCAAAGTGAAATAGGTGTCCCTCCTTCAAGGAACACAACTAGAAACAAAGAATAGGACATTGTTCCTTTAGAGAAAACTATAGTGCTTAATGAGAAAGAGGAAGAGGAAAATACTAAGAAGGTTCAAGACACTACTAAGACAAGTGATGAATTTAAGTGGTAAACATTGATTCCTCATTGCTTCTAAAACAAAAATTGAAGCTTTTGATAGGTTCCTTCAAGGATCATTCGTCTCTCATTGAGAATAAAAAAGAGTGGGATGCCTTAAGTAAGATAAAAGATAAGAGAAAGGTAGAAGCCTTTAATCAGTATGAAAATGCACACAATTGATATATTTTAGCATCACTTGAAATTATTTAAGGAATGTGCTAATGAAGTTAAGTATGTGTTCTATCAATTTTTCTTGAAATGACCTAGTTTTTCAAAAAAGCATAAAGGATGAGATTGACTCCATTGAGTCATAGATCGCACAATTGGCAATAATATATATAATATTTCAAAGGATAAGGATGCAGAAACTAGAGCTTAAATTGAGAAGCTTAATTCATAGCTTTCATTTCTTTAGGACTATAGGGAGCGGATAAAGAGACAATTATATTAGTTGAGGGAATCAATGAATTGAGGCTTTCCTCATTTGAGAAGGAAGATCTTGTCAGTTTTTGGGTTTTGGTTAAAACAAAATTTTCTATATTGGCCATGACTATGCAAACAAGGGTTTACAATTTATTCAAAAACTTACAAACCCAATGTATAAATTTGTATAAATAGAGCCACACATTATCTAAATTATGACTAACTTTTATTAGAAATCACACCATTTTTACCTCTATCATTGCTTAAAGAATAATTAAGTTAAATTGATTAATTAAAATGAAGGGAAAAAACTCAAACTAAAAAGTTAGCACATTTCACAACACATAAAATTTTGAATTTGATGAAAGTTTTGAATAGTTTAGTAAATTAAATCTATTTTCAGATCAAACTATGTGAAGATTTTGAAATTCAAGCGAATCAAATTTTCCCATTCTCATATTATATTTCGATATTTTTGAGGTCCATATTTGCAAGTAAATAATATTGGAGTGTTGATGTTTGTAACATCGATTAGATAAATAATATTGACTATATGATTATTATGAGAAATAATTTATTATATATATACATACATATCAATATCAATAATTGATATTACTATATACATTGATAAATATGTAAATATAAAGTTAGATTATAATTATTCTCTATTACATTGATAAATCCTATGCTCTCCACAATTGCTAAACATGGAAAAATTTCAGTTAGGTGATCTAGAATCCTATGGGGCCTTTAAATTCAAAGTTTTTGTGTCAAAGGTTCACAAATCACTTCTGGAACACCTATGTTCATATTCATGGAGGAAAGAAGCATTATAACATATTGACTGCACTGAACATTTCACAAAATATGATGTAGCTTCCAAAAATTGTTTCAAGTTGGATTGGGGAAGACTTGTTTCCATTTGGTAAGAATACTCAGACTATCTACATAATTTAAGGATAATGAAATGTTTGATACATGGTCTCACTCATTGTAATGTCCCCTTTCTGAAATAGGATTTAATATTAAATAATAATAATAACAAAATTAAAATACAAAAAATAAAAATAAAATTTAACATAAATTTAATTAAAATTAAGTTAATGAATGGTCAAAAGGCATGAGAGGAAAAGTTGTGACTCCCTCAAACTATGAGGTATAAAAGGGAGAAGGTAGCTTCATTTGAAAGGGGGCAATTTTTTTATCAAGAATGACAAGTGCAGATCTAATCAACAAGACAGCAATGACGAGATATGACCCCTTTAAATGGGTGCATCTTTCCAAAGAGATGTGTCTCCTCAAAATATGCAAGCAAAAATAGGTGTTGAATGGAAGAGGAATACAAGGGAAAATGCATTCTCAAGTTAGAGCGGGTCCACAACACAATTATGGCAGAAATAAAAGCAGATAAAATAAGAATTATAATATTTGAGACGAAATCAGATGTGGAAATAGGGTAATAGCAGAAAAAGGAGATTTAGTTTGAATTATCAGGCAATAAGAATATGACACAGTACTTAATTCAGAGAGGGGTCCATATTTATGGAGAAGAGGGAATGGAGGATATAAATCAAGAGAGGATTAATGAAAGAAGAAAGAAATAAAAAGAAGAAAGCTTGTGACCTTCTCAAAAAATGAAAATTATGAAGGGTTGTGTTGTTTCAAAAATTGGTAATTGTGAAGGGTTGTGACTCTTAATAGACATGAGGAAGAGGAGTAAATTCTCCTTCGTATTGGATGTTATAAAGGGGAGAAGGTTCCATTTGAAGAAGCTGTCAATCATAGAAAAACCCATAACTATGTGTGAAGTAGCTCACGTGCTTGGTTTTTCTCTTCATTTTTGTACATATTGAGAAAGGCACATACAACTATAACCTTTGTTAAAAATCCCCTTAGTGTTCTTTGATGGATGTATATATGTTATTCGAAAGCCTCTGCATTGGTACGGGAAGGGAGGATACGTACAAAGGTTTTGGACTTTATCTTTACATTACCCCACTGCATTTACACAAAATTTTCTACAATATTGTTCACAATAAATTTGTTATGCATGCATATCTAGTGTCCATGCACATTGTGAGGGTGCACTCCATGAGACCACATTTCTTTAAGGGGCCTTATGCGTACAACTAATGCCTCCAAATGTCATCAGTTGCCTGTATATGGCAGATTCAAAAATGGTCTTTAGAATTTCTCTCCTCTTCTATTATGTGCATCATGGCAATAAAAAAATCCCACCTTGTACTACCTTTGCAACTTCATTGATCAACACCTATGAAGAGAAGAGATCAATTGGGAGAATAATATATCACCCTATCAAACCGACATAAATTCAATCCATTAAATTATGTAGCATAGGATTCTAGATTATGCCCTAGCAGGAACCATCGACTGTCGATGCATAGTCGAATTGGCTTAACGCAACTACACTTGTCCTCAGCGGTGGAAGCCTTCAAAACTTTAATGCTTTCTTTTCAGCTTTCCCCACTACTTTGGCGAGGGTTTGCTTGTCTCCTTACCAGATATTTTAATAATGATGGTGTTTTTCAATTGTATATTAGGAGCAGGTATTAATTTGCTTGTTTTCATCAATGAATTGAAGGTCGCGGGACCTTCTTTCTTAATAAACATGGATTAATCTTGTCTTTGATTACAAAAGTGATGGCAAGAGGTAGTGCAGAAACAAAATAAAATGGAACCTATAATCACCCACCCGCTCGCTTCCGCCCACCCGCCCGCGCTAAAAAGGATAGTTTAAATGAAGATGCATTTTCTTTTTTTTACCTTTATGCCCGTGTTGGTCGAAATTTTGACCAACATGGGCATAAACGGCCATAAAAGTAAAAAAAGAAAATGAAGATGCATTTTCTTTTTTTTTTCAAACTTTTATGCACGTGTTTGTCAAAATTTCGACCAACACGAGCATAAACGGGCATAAAAATAAAAAAAGAAAATGAAGATGCATTTTCTTTTTTTTTTAACTTTTATACACGTGTTGGTTGAAATTTTGACCAACCCATAGTTGGTCAAAATTTTGACCAACACGGGCATAAAAGTAAAAAAAAACAAAATTTATCCTTTATAATGCGACCAAGTAAAACCATTTTGCACTTTGGTCAAAAATTTTGGTCGAAATTTGTGGTCAAATGCACTAGTGCATGATGTCATTAAGGACTGAAGAGGAAGAGTCTAATATAAATTAAATATCTGGTTGCTTCAACGCCTTTGGATTTTGGAGCTACTGTACAAAACTTTGACATTTGGAAATAAAGCATTAGTTCATGCAGAGGCTACCAATATTCTCAAGGCTCATTCTTCTTAACTAAACAATGCATTAGAAAAAATTTCAAGGAATTTGTGAAAGTGATTGTAGCATCCAGGAATTATAGAGAAAAACTGAGACATCTCTCAAAGAGAAAGAGTCTATGTAGATTGTGATTTGGTTCTTCAATGTGGAGGTAATTTCTTCTAGTGGACTGGAGAGATGTTCATGAATGCTCTTGGCTTTTATGGTACAATTTGACATCATTCTTTGGAGCAACTAATAGTTTAGACTCGAGTGCATCTTTGGAGAGATTTCCAGGAAATATAAAGTGTCTCCATTAGAATTAACATAAAGAGATAAGTACTTTATAAATTTCATGAATTTCATTCATAGTCATTAATTCATGAAATTATATTGATTAAAAAAAAATAGGTATACTTCTAGTATTGATATTTCTCTTCGAGATAAGTTAATTCTATGAACTATGAGTAGTATCTTTCTGAAATGCTCTCGGGACAAATTAAGAAACATGAGACCACATTTCATTGAGGTAATTTTTCAAATAGTTCACTGCCCGTCTATATTACCACATTTTTCATGCATGTCTACAAAAGCCTAAAATGGGTTCTTTTGAAAAAGATAAGGTTTCTAGGAAAATATATATTGAAGCATTAATAGAAAGCAATAGAATATACAAGGAATATAACTATTTGATAAGTTTTCACCAATAAAAGATGAGGAAATCCTAATTACAAATGATAGAAAGAAATAACATAGACAAGGCAATGAACTATCTGAATTACAGAATTCCATGATGATCTAGGGAGTCTATGACTGCAATTCACAATAAGTTTTAGAAATTTCAGAGGTATAGGCACTGTAGCCTACCCAAACCTATAATGCTCAAGAGCCTGACTTCTCAAGGCAATCTCAAAGGGTCCCTAAAAGATGGAATTGAGTTTATTGTCTTCACTTTTCTTGGTTACAATATCCCAACACAACCTATGATCCCACTTCACAAAGTTTTCACAAATTGGACCCCAAAGCCCAATACCCTACCTATTGGCCATGCTGCAAATTTGTAATGAAAATAACTCTTTCTTTTCTCAAAGCACTTAATGAGATAACCACATTTATAGTTACCTTTTACAAGACTCTACAACATACCAAAAGCTTCTATATTGTTATTTTGGACAAACACTAGTAAGTATGACTGATACCCTATTTTTAACACATGAAAATGCTCAAATAACAAAGGAAGTGCAAACTAATGACCTCTTATACACCTCAACTCCTGGACAGTGCCTATTTATGTCCTAAATTGCCCAAATCCTAAAGCAATTAGACTCCAGTGCTCTGCAGATACCAAACCCCCAAATTGGGACCCCAAACCCTTGAAACTTAGGGCTTTATCAATCTCTATGTCCTCATCGACACTTCTGTGTCAAATTGGTCATTGGAAAACCATCAACTCAACATATTAGAATGTTTCCCAGCATAAAATATATGACTTATGTGGTCAAATCACCCACTGTTATACCAAGCCACCATTAACACTACCTTTCTACCACTGCTCTTCACTGTGATCACAACGTTTTCCCATAATCTGCATAAACCATTTGATTCATTCAATGGTTTGAACCGTGTTCTATAAATTACTAATTCACCTGCCCATTTGGTTCATTCAATGTTAGCCGAAGGTTCTATAAATCACGCTAGAACTATATAGTTCTAGCACGATTTATATATAGTTCTAGCATGATTTATAGAACCTTCAGCTAGCATCATCGATAATCTCCCGATGAAGCCTAGGGATGGCTAAAGAAAAGGTTAGAAGGGCCATAAGGTTAGAAGGGCCATCACCAGTGGCAACACGAACTGCTAATTTTTCACAAAGCAAAATGAAACACCAAAGGTTACTATTATCTAGTTGACAAAGCAAAATGAAACACCAGTGGCAACATGAACTACTAATGTTTCACAATGTGGAGATCACTGTCATTACAATTCATAGGAAAACAAAAAGTAGAGAACATACTTGGAATTGTTGATAGTGAAGAGCAGTGGTAGAAAGGTAGTAAATTGCAATCTTCCCTCCCAGCTTCGCTCCGTTCATGTATGATCTTCGCGCGTGCACAACATAAAATGAAATGGTTGTAACTATGAAATGAGTTCAAATGTTTTTTTTAAGGTTATATTGCTGTGTTGGTCAAAATTTTGACCAACACGGGCATGGATTTTTAAAAAAACAAAATTTTCCTTCTATAATCGACCAAACTAAACCTTTTTAATTAATGGTCATGAATAAAGGTTGAAAAATGATGTCAAATGTATTAGTGAGAAGAAGACTTCTCTAAAGTCATCACAAACACCATAGTGATCTACAAATTTCCATTGTGCAAGTTTTGCAAGTCAAGTCACTGCTACACTCCATAGGAACAAAGCACATCCAATTTGGACCAAAGAAGTCAAGAAGTCACTCGAATCAGATCTGAATGCAATGAAGTCTGCATATATCCCACAAACACATCAGGAAGAATGCATCTCTGATCACCGCACTAGCTTCTTGTCATCTACCAAATCTACTGCAAAGTCATCTCCAAATGACATAACCAAATCATGAGCACGAATAAAAGACCTCGACTTACTAAACCACCTTGCAAGTCGATCAAGATCTGAAAGTATTGCAACCAGCTAGAACCAGATCTACAAGAACACCATTCTGAATTGATACAAACTTGATTGACAAATATATATATATATATATATATATATATATATATATATATATATATATATATATATATATATATATATATATATATATATATATATATATATATATATATATATATATTACAAACTTGATTGACAAATATATATATATATATATATATATATATATATATATATATATATATATATATATATATATATTTAAATTGTGAATTTCGTCGCAATTAAGATGTCACTAGAAAAGCGACGACAATTTGTCAGAAACTTCTGACAAAAAATTGTTGCATGCACAACATTTTTGTCGGTAAACAATCTACCAATGACGGTTATATGTCAGAACATTAGGATATTTAACCATTGCATGTACAACATTTCTATTGATAAACTAACTACGTCTGACATCTACCCATCGAAATTGGGATGGCTACAAATAGACACGACAATGTGTTTGCTGTGTTGAAACCCCCTTTTTGCAATGGCTATAGTCGTCATAATTACGATGCCAATCATAGACGTCATTTTTTTCAACTACAAAACTATGATGGTGGGTGGTGTCATAATATCAATGGTAAACCGTCCCAATTCTGATGACTTGCCATTGGAAAAAGGCCTCAAATGTACTAGTGTGGGCCAATGTTGTTTTGAAATTGTTGAATAAAAGCATTGGCAAGTTGTGGAAATGAATCAATAAAATAAGGAGGCAAGGAACAATACCATTGTAAGGCCTTGTCATGAAAAGTTCTAGCAAACAATTTGGCTAAAATCCTATGGTCATGAGGATAATCACTACAAAGGATTTGAAATGTTTTAACATGATGCATAGGGTCTCCTTTTCCATTATAATTCTCAAGACAAGGCATATCAACTTGCTGAGGAACAGGAGTATGAATAATGTCTCTAGACAAAGGACTTCCCATGTCACATGTAGGAACACTAAACTTGTTTTGAGTTAAGGAAGCAAGCTATTGTTGTAAGGATGATACAACTTGAGCTAAACTAATGATTGTTGAATCATTAAAGGAAATAGGAGGAATAGAAATATTAGAAACACTAGGTAAAATGTAAGAAGCTACAGGAATAGAAGACACAACTGGAGGAACACTAGGAGCTCAAGTTGGAAGTAGATTGGAATAAGTAAAAGGAACATTATGATAAGAAGGTTGTGATGTAGGAAGAGACATAGAGGGAACACTCATAGGAATAGAGGGAACCATCACAGTCACCAAAGGAGTATAGATAGGAACACTTAGTAAAGGATTAGAAGAAATTTCTACACTAGTGACAGGAGGAATCAACCCAAATCTTGAGCTTCTTGAGCTAAAGGTTTAACATTTGAATGCATGATGTGAGTAATACCATGAAGAAGATTAACACCTTGATCAATATCATGAAGAAATTTCTTAAGACCCTCTATAGCTTGAATAGAATCTTGATTATGGTTTTCTTGAATAAGTTGATTACCCATTTTATCAAGTTTAGTTGAAAGTTCTTGGACTTGTTCAGGAGGAACTCTTAAAGCATCATCCTCATAATGAGATGAGTGAGAAGAGTTTTTCTCCATAATAGGATTGGAATCATGAAGAATCAAATTATCATCTGAGATCCTAAGGAAAGTAGAGGAAGACTCGAGATCAAAGGCACCCATAAGTTTGTGACTTCGTATAACTTGAATATTATAAGTAGGACTAGAAGTAGTAAAGCTCATAAACTAATGCAATGCAAATGAACTAAACTAAGAAAACATAGAGCATGAATATTTTTATATTTTGGAAGAAATTTTGCAATTTTTTAGTATTTTTGAAATCTAATTACCATGCAATAATTAACACAAAGGGAAAATCTAACATCAACAAGGAAATCTAACACCAAAAAGAAAGAGAGTAAGCTTGTTGGTTTCACAAAAATGAATGATATGAAATAGTAGTTCACCAAAATGAATGAAGGTGAAATGGGATCACCTAAAATGAATGATTGTTGGATTTGAATTGGGGTAAGATGTATGATATAGGGGTGGAATATAGGACCTATCCTCAATCCAAATTACTAAACGGAAAGATCCAGATGGATTAATCACAAAGAAGTGATCAATGCACAATAGAATCAAACAATGGAGAATATGAAGAAAGGAGAAAATCCTATAATCTACTATAAAAAGTATATGCTTGAAATCTGAAATAAATAGAAGGCAAATACTAACCTTAAAATAGGGCAGATCTGGAAAATGTTTATTTCTAATGTCTATGCATAGTTTCGGGCAATTCTGCAACCTATTTCAAACTGGAAATGCCGAGACGGAGAAACCTAGAAAACTTTTATCTTTCTAAAGGCAGGTCATCCTTGACCTAGATAGTGGGGCAAGGTCTTACCCTGAGGCAGGATCCTACCCCTCACTAAAGGTCATCCCTAACCCAAAATAGCTTTGACGGAAAATCTATTTGTGAATCCTGGAAGTTTGCCGAAAAGGGTATCCAGATCCAAGCTTATTTTCACAGTCCTATACTTGTACTTGCAATAAAAATGTTTTTTTTGTTTGGATGGGGGGTTTGCCTTGGTCAAACCTCAATTTAGGAATTAACCTTGAAATTGAATTGAAATTTCAATATGTATAAACAAATTAAATGGAACTATTCACCTTGCTTATATTGAAATCCTTGTGGAGGATTCAAATCTTTGAATACACAAGTAGGGATGCTCCAAATGAATGTAGAAATGAATGTAGGATGTCTCAAATCAATGGCATTAGATCTTCAACACCAATCTTGAATGGATCTTTGCATAGGAAGAGGCTTGGATGAATATGGATGGAGAAATCTTCAAGGGGGCTCCAAAGATATTGAATCCATTAATAGCTAACAATGGATCTCCTTGATGAATGCTTGAATGCTTGAGAGATAATGAGATGAGATTGCTTGATGAAAATGAGAGAGGAAGGCTTCCTTTTATAGTGATCTAGGGCACAAACTTTTAGAGTAGGCTGGCATTGGAGAATTAAATCCCAATTTACCTTAACCCCTAGAATTGGACCCAAATTAAATGCAATTTAAGGATTTACCATTCTGAAACTCGAAATGGCCGACCCAGAAGTGGGAAAAAAGAAACTTTCTAAAACCTGACATCCTGCAACTCTTACAATCTGAAAATTGGACCTGGGGTCAAGGATGAGGTAGAATCTTCCCTAGGTCAGGGTCAAGGTCATCCCTGACCTAGGTCAGGGTCTAGGTCATCCTTAACCCTACCAGGTGGTCTTTGACCCTGATAGTTAGAAACTCCATATTCTCAGAGAAAACTATTAGAAAAAGGCTGGAAATAATGAGGAGAGAAGCAGAACATGGGGGAAACAACCAAATACATGAAAAGACCTTATCAAGGTGCTTGACATGACCCCAGACCAATTACTCAGAGGGCTAAACACTCTTAACATGGAAGTGCTTCCGTTTGAAGACAATACACTACCTTCACTTCACTTATCCATCTTGTTTCACCCTATTTTATATTATCACAAGTTATAACTTCTTACACATAACAATTTAGACCATCCACTTCATATAATCCCAACACCATTGTACAACATTACTTAACATTTGATTCCTACTTCTATTTAATCCCTTCTATATAACTTGCATCTTTTCATACATATTTCCACCCTCATATAGTTATTTCCTTATCACATTACCTCACACTACCTTTATATACTTGATTTTTTCATGCCTAACATACTCCATCATTTTCAAATAATATATTAGATACTACATGTACTTATCTCTTATGAACCTAAGAGGTCACTATAGGCCTCCATCATAATCCTTATTTCCCCAATATCTTTTCCCATTCATTCTTACTGTCTTTAATGTCTCCTCACTTTTCCATATGTATGATGGTAATAGAAGTACCACCCATGTGCAATAATTTAATATCACATGTATAGATCTTATCAATGAAAGTCTCAAATTGGTTAAACTTACCCTTGATACACTCAAGGTCCATGCATTTCGGTGGTTATATTCTCTCTCTCCCATGATACATATAGGGGATAAGTAAACTTATAATATGGATTAAGTTTGTTGTGTCTCCTTATTTGTATAAGTAGGCCTATATTTTAATTTCTCAATTATTGCAGTTATTCTTTGAGTTGTACAAGTGCATATAATTTGCAGTGACTTACTAGAAGGATGGGGAAGAGTTATTTTAAAAGGAGAAGATGAAAATTTTATCACCTAGATTGAATTATATATAATGATGGAGAAGGATTAATGACTTTAGTTGACTAAAGAGGATATATTCTCTCTCTCTCTCTCTCTCTCTCTCTCTCTCTCTCTCTCTCTCATGCACATCTTGCACCCTATACCCTATGTAGAGAGGGATATGGAGAGATAGAGAGGTGATGGGAGAGATAATTGGATGAGAGAGGCAATGGGAAGGGGTCCAGAGAGGTCTAGAGGGAGGAAGAGAAATGGAGAGGGGGAAAATAAAGAGGCATGAATCCTAGAGGGAAAGACAGACATGATAGACCCAAATGAAAAAATACAGAGGTGGATACATTGAGGGGAATAACAAAAGATAGATAATGATATATAGTTAGAGAAAAGGATATGTCATCCTAAAATATACAAAATAATGCATATAGGTGAATCACTTTTTTTAACCTTACATAGTGTACTCTTATCATTATGACAAAGCATACAATCAGATCATCAGGCATATTTGGAAATAAATTTTAAGAGTCTACTAATAAGAGGGTATAAGATCTTATCAATTTGATGAAATAGATCATTTATATAAGGATACATGAAATGAGAAAAAAGAGAACATCAAGATGCTAACTATGAACTAAGTTTGTGTAGGTTTCAAAATATGAATAGTTCAACCAAAAACTCCATAGCTAAAAAATAATAATGTTGAGGTGTACATGCCTCTTTTACTTGAAAATGAGCAATTTTTTCATGCCCAAAATCTAAGGGCAAAACACAACAATATTTTTTTTTTTAAAGCCTAGTTAATTAACTAAAGTTACACATTGACATGGTTTAAGTATTTAAAATTTCAAACTAGAGGATATAACATTGCAGGGTAATTTAATTTCAAGGGGTAACTAGATTAAAGTTTATCAAAAGATCAAGGGGAATCATGACAAGCGAAGGCCAACTTGTCAATGTGCCTCGATCAAGTGCAACATCAAGGTTTTACCCAAGGCCTATGACTGGTTAGGTTTAATTATAAAATTCTAGCAAAGTTTACCTGTTAATGATCTTTTAATAAATTAATTAAATTTTCCAAGAAATATTTCCTTATTACCCTAGTTATCATAATTACTAAAAAATTTCATTCACAAAATAAATAAAACCATCTTTAAAATTAACATCTTACCTAGGTTTAATTAATTAATCCATCTTTATATTAGTTTGTTAATTAATCAATAAATTAACCCACAACATTAGTTAATCATGTCAGGAAAGTTTAATTTGAGTCCTTAAAAATTTAACATTATTTTAATTAATATTACGTCTTACTATTTCAAATCATTAAAAGTCTCATTAAATTATTAATTAAAAAGAAAAAATACTTTTAGCCATTTTATTAAATTAGGCCTACATGTAATTAATAGTATCCATATGATCCAATAAATAAAATATAATGAAAAGAACCATTAAAATACCTTTACAAAATAAAATACCCAAATGACAAATTTAAAAGAAAACAAACTTACACAAAATAACCCCTTTTAAATAAAACCACTATGGAGATAAACATGAACTTTAAATAATAAAATAAAAATGAGCAGCCCTAATTAGGGCATGACCCTAGTGGGGAGGATAAGAGAAAAGAGAAATTCATTTTGAATTCTATTTTCTCCTCCCACTTCTCTCCTCTCCAAGCTCTTCAAACCCTAACCCAAAATTAGGGTTAGAGAACATTTTTCTTCTTCTCCCAACTTCTTCTCTTCCCTCATTCTTCCCTTCTCTTCTTCCCTTTTTTTTGTTTGTGCAAGCTGATATGGAAAGATAGGAGAAGGAGGTCTTCACCAAAAATCAGGTATAACCTTTCTTTTTTGTGTGTATTTTATTTATTGTTATAATTAATATTATGTTTATTTTTATTTTTATTTTCTTTAAATTAAATATTTTAATGTGTCATGGTCCCTCATTCGTAAGGGATGCGGGTGGTGGTGTCACAGGGCCACCACGACAGTGGTCAGGGCCATGACTGTGGTGTCGCCCAGCAGCTGCCATGGCAGTGGTACACAATGTCATGGGACCACCTAGTGTGAACCACTAGGCCAAGCCCATCCCTTGTGGGCTAGGGTTTTGGCCCCAACAAAATAGTTTTTTTAAATTTATTTTTTATTTTTAAATATATGCATAATATATATGGTTATGAATATACCTAGCAAAAAATATATAAAAATATATATTTTTTAAAACAAAAAATCTTGATCTATTACTATGTATATGTTATTATTTTTTAAGGAAGGCACTGACCCAATAATCAAATTTTATTTTTATAAAGCAAATGTATTATATGTTACATGGTTGTAAAGAAAACTACTAAAATATAACCCCTTTTTATTTAAGAAAAATAAAACCAGTATTAAAATGGCTTAGCATAAAGGATGAATTAACCATGATAACTACATATTGTTATTATTAAAGAAGATAACAAAAAGATATTTAGAAAAGATAAATCAGCTTTCTTCTTTTTCAATTTTTTTCTAAACCTATTTATTTCAATTTTGAGAAATGAGACAACCGTAGACACTTAAATTCATCTAGTTAACATTAATTATATTTAATTTAATTAATAGCCCCAAATAACATTAACCTCAGAGTGTTCACTCAAAAAAAAATATTAAAAATTAGAAAAAGTACTAAAACATCCTAGAAAATAGAAAATGTCCTGAAAAACTCATAAAAATCAGAAAAGCAGAAAATCCTAAATAGCATAAAATATTCCTAAAAAAATCATTGTCGTGGTGAAAACTTGGTAAACTTGAACCTTGCAAAAAAAGAGAGAAATAAATTCGTCCAATAGTGAAAACTTGGCAAACAAGTACTCTGGACAAGTATCATGGTGAAAACTTGTTTCAAGCACTGTGGTAGCAGATTTGGATCTATTGTCTTCCCTTGCCCATTGTACATATCCATCCTCATCATGATCCTAGATTCTGTTCATTGCTTCTCGCATTGCAACAAAGGTTCAAGCGCAATTCTCAGCAAGTTGAGCTTAACCCCATCACACTGAACTTTTCCTAGACACAATGATCACAAAAGTGCTTATCAAAATCAACATCAAAATCGAATCTCTGAGTTATTGTTCCTTTGACATCTATTTCTGGTGATTATCCATCTTATTCAATGAATCTTTTCCCTTCAGGATGCATCCTTCCTTAGTCGGCTCAAATCGAATCCATCAATCCTACCTTGTTCATGGCAAGAACTATGGACTGAATGACTACTTGGTCTGGAGTCCTTCTTTGTTGATTTTATCTTTTTGTGTTAATGGATCCTACTCATGATTGCCTCAGTCTTTCATATCTTGTTATATTGTGAATGGTCAAATTTGATACATGTGTCAATTGTGGTATGATCTATTTGTTAATACTTTAAGAGCACTCTTGTTGGTTTCTCATTTATGATTATGTGTATCATACTGGGGGCAACGGGTTATCATACTTACATCCCTTAATAGACATAAGTGTCCCTAGACCTCTCCAATAAGTATATGTCATAGGTTCTATCATAATTAGGAAATCCATATCTTTGTTCCTAAAGCTATTTGAGAGTCTAGTCCATGCAAAGAAAAAATGTCATTTTTTCTTTTATAACACATGATGCATACATCTTGTTGCAACATCAAACTAGGGTTTTCTCTCCAACATGAACACAAGTAATCCCACTAAATCATGTAGTCAAGTTGCATTGTAGTTCAGTTGCATATTAGTTAGTTTCTTTTTTGCATTTTTTCTTAAGACAAGGATCATGTTTATACACCCTACACCTTCCCCTTTTTTGTCCAATGCAAAACCTCTCATCTTGCCTTTGAACATGTCACCCTATCCCTAGATAACTCCCCCTTGGCAAATGGGTTGCTTCTCCTCATCCTCATTCTTCTAGCAGGCGGAGACACCTATCTGGCGATGAGTCTCTCTCTCTCTCTCTCTCTCTCTCTCTCTCCAAGAGGCTCCACCCTGGAGGAGATGCTCATTTGGGGATGGGTGGCTCCGCCTCGACACAGATGACTATACCCATTGATGGGCGGCTCCACCCATTGATAGGCAGCTCTACCCCTCTTCACTGAGTAGAGATGTCTATCTATCGACAGGTGGCTCTGCTACCCTTGGGCACCTCCCTTTGAGAAGTGGAGAAGCCTGTCCATAGCTTCCCATTAGGAGATTGACATTCTTCTACTTCGCCCCTCTCACTTTTCTCCTATCATCTAATCCCCTCGATGCAACCAAACATAAAATGATTATTTAATCTACAAGCATTACAAAACTTAACCAACTGGAGCCAAAACGAAGGTGGATTTTTGAACTCACCAGATTGTTGTTTGTTGGTCGTCAGTCAACCCTCCCCTTTTCCAAGTCATGCACAGTCTTTTCCCTCCTTTTCCCATGAAAATTGGCCAAAAATTTTATTTTGACCTATTTTCTTGAGTAGGCACCTCCTCCTACTAACTTTTCCTCCACATACCTTTTAGGTCCCATTTTTCCTCTGGGGCATCTATATTTTCTTTTCTTTGATGCAATGTCATTTTTGACACCTCATCAAAGAGGGGCAAAATGTAGACACCTAAATTCATCCATTTAATATTAATTATATTTAATTTAATTAATGACCCCAAATAAGATTATAGTTAATTTTTAATTAATTATATTTGTTAAATTCATTTATTTATTAAATTAAATTTATTTAATTAAATAAATTTAGTAACTATAGTATTTAAATTAAATTTAAATACTACCCCTCCTAATATATTAAATTTAATTTAATACATGTTTCTCCGTATTCCCATTTTAAATAAATTTTAAATTTATTTATTCCCTCACATGCTTTATTTCTACTAAAGCATGATTAAATTTAATTTAATCTAATCCTAAACATAACCTGGATGCTATCCTACACACATCACTTTCTATCTAATAGGTCTACTTACTAATTAATTAAGGTTAATTAGGCTAATTTTTAGATTCCTACATCCATTAGTCCTAATTATTTTCTCACACGTGTGATCAAATTTCAAAAAATTGCCCTTTCAAAAATTGCTAAAATTTTCCTAAACAAGTCTCCTACAAATTTTTATGACACCTCTTACACTTACCCAAAACATGAAAATAGACTTTTTCTTACACATCTCTTATGCACACATACACATGTACTTGGAGTACACATTGACCCTTCACATCCCAAGTTTCTCACACATGTGTGAGAAAGTCTTCGACTTTTCATGGCTTATGTGTCTCCTTGGTGGCACCTATGTGGATTCCACATAGATGCCACTTCACCCCAGCCCTCCAAAATCTAATAAAGAGGACCCTTTCCTCAAGCAAATCATTCATCATTTGCATGTATAATTATAATGCTAGTTTCTTTTTTCATTTAGAGTTTTTTAACTAACAATTTAGTAATTGTTAAATTTTCATAGTAGATCTAGTTTACTTCATGTTTTAATTCCATCTTGTTAGTTGCATGCCATTGAGCTTGAGGGTTGCTTCCATCGCTCCTTCTTGAGCTTCTTTGGTTTCTTGCATTGAGTGCTTGAGGGTTCCTTCTATATCTCCTCCTTGATTAGTTCAATCCTTGATTAATTTATCTTTCATTCATAGTGGGATCTATACTTGTGTTGGGAGAGTACACCCACAACCTCTCTAAGATATTAAATCAAGAAATTCTTGGGTGCACTTGCTTCATGCTCATCTGAGGTTATGGTGAAAACTCTTATTTTTACAAGTTTATGAACGTGTTAGATTAGATTGAATATGCTCTTTATTGCTAATGTTTGCATGTTTGAACTTTCTCCTAACATGTAGGTTTTCATCATATACAACAACATTACTAACCAACAAAAAAAAAACTAACATGTTGATCACCTTTTTTGAGAGCACTTTTAAATCAACAAACCTTTAAGTAATTAAAAAAAGATGTAAAGTTTTATAATTTTCTTTTTGGCAAAATATAATATATATTTTTAATACTAAACTACATTTATAAACAACTAAAACTCCAAAAATAACAAAACTCCCATGAATAACTCTTTTGTAAATTTTTAATACAACTTCTCTCTTATTCAAAAATTAAATTTACAATGGAATTTACATCCCTATTCACTTCAATGTCATTTAATTTTCTCCTTTTTTATAAAAGAAAATATAACTATGCAAAATCTAATATACAATGAGAAAATCACAATTGAAGTCCTTTCTCCACACTTTTTGTTTTATCTTTCCATTCACAAGCAACCTACAATATAAAAAAAATACATCTTTTGACCATGGAGGCTCATCTCCCATCCTAGGCCTTTACAAGGCCATCCCCGAGATAGGAGAACTAGATACCAACCAGGTTACACTCATATAAGACACTTAAACACAACAAAAAATTTAACAAGAAAAGAAAACAAAAAATTCGCCCAACCCAGGGCTTAACACATAAAGTCTCATATTGACCCAAATAGTGGGGTGAAGGTGGACCAAGTACTTAGGAGGAGAAAGCAATGATAAAAAAATGAAAATTCCTTCACAAGGCTTACAAACCACATCCGTTTCTTCTTATCACAAAATAAAAAATACCTTATGACCCCCAATGGTAACATGCCCAAAAAACCTCTCCTTATGACCCCAAAAACAAGGGCAACAAAGACCCCATAATATTTTTCATATCCCTCTCCTCCATGAGGAGAGATTATACACTCTCTAAGATATCCTAAATCCCTTCACCCCCAAGGCTACACTTCCCTCCCACGGGTGAGTTTGGCCTTGCACTCCCAAAACAAACAAACAAACAAGAAAACTTACACAAACACCATAAATACAACACAAGAAAAACTATCACAATACATACTACTACAAGATTTCATACACATGACATAGTAACAAAGGAGAGGGTGCAACCAAACTCTACTAAAGTTATGGAAACAATGATGTCTGATGAAGAGCTCCAAGTCCAAATCCTACTCTCTTTCTCCAAAGCCTCTCTAACTCCTTAGTTGTCTCCAAAGTTGGAGAGTGGGTGAACAAGCTCTAGGTCTTGGGAGATCCCACTAAAAAGGCCTCTACACACTTCCCACAACCCTCTTGGAAGAACACATGAAATCCTATTGTTTGGTCTTCTTAACCCCTTACAAGGTTACTAAAAATTGACTTTAAAAGGTAGCTTTTAAAAAGGAACAAGTATCTTGCACTCAAATGGAGGGTTGCCTATCAAAGACCTTGCTTCCAAAAGTTTTTTTTCATCCATCTTGGTAAACCAACTTTTGGATGGGCTCCCAAGTCAACTATGAGTTGTCCCAGGGTTAAAAATAGTCCTTACCAATAGGTATACCAAGTGGGCTTGCTAAAAAATGCCTAACCTCAACCCTAAGTGTCCATTTAACCCCTCAAAAACCCAACTTGAGTTCACCTATGGGTTCCAAGGGATGTGACCTTACTCCAAGCTCTCTAACCAAGAGGTCATCATGAAAGAATGCAACTAGGTACTATCCTAGGTTTGGATGCAACCAATCATCTCCCAAATGGATGTCATTGCCACATATACACAACACAAGTGTCAAGTGACACCACAAAAATACACATCACATAACACACTTGACATGTCCATTTTGCACAATTATAATTTACAATTAACAAATTCACAATTTCACAATTTTCAAATTACAATTGACATACACTCAAGCATTTACAATTACGAATTAAAACAAATTACAATGAGGTTTTGTCTCTTCATTAGACGCAACCTTGTCTTAACTTTTGCACATAGGATTGATTCTAGTTCTCTGAATCAATTCCATGGTCACTTCCTGCACATCTCAATTCAAAAATCAGTAGCTCAAGAAATCATATGCATATAAAATATATAAACATCATTCAGGCAATTACCAATTACTCAACATTTCACATATCCAATTCACATTTCAACATACCATAAATAATTTAACAACCTTTCACGCATTTCCCACATGAAATTGTATGCACTTATTAACAACATTTCAGCACTTAACAATTAATTTTCAATTAGGTCACATTTCATCATAATTCAAATTCCAATTATCATTTTTCCTAATTATTTCATAAATAGCATAAACTCAATAGCATCATCATCATATTCACTAAAGTAAATTAACCATAATGAAAATCATGAATGTATCAGAAAATCATCATCACGAGTATGGAAATCGTCATAAAATATGGTTTTTCATAATCTAATGTAGTCAAATCCCTGTCAAAAAGAGTATAAACCTGTAATGGATCAAAATATAATACCAAATACTAGGTCTATCATAATGATAAAAATGAAATGCTATAATAGGCGTAGGGTAGGGCTTCACAGTTTTGATAGCTAACCTTTAATTTGAGATAACATCAAATAAGATTAGGGTTTATCATTTAGGATTAGAGTTTAGCATTTAGTATTAGGGTTGGCAATAGGGTTTAGTGATTAGGATTTAACAATTAGGGTTTAGTATTTAATATTAGGGTTAGTATTTAAGATTTATAACTATGGTAAGCATTAGGATTAGGGTATGGTTTTACATCATGGTTAGTATTGTATTTACTTAGTAAGGGTTTATATTAGCACTAGACTTGGAATTAGAGTTTATCATTTAGGATTAGGGTTTAGTATTTACCATGTAGCATTAAGGATTCACGTTTAGCATTTAGAATTATGGTTTAGGGTTAAGAATTTAAAATTAAGGTTTAGGAAGTAGAATTAGGCTTAGGGTTTAGCTTTTAGGATTTAGTTTTGTAGTTAAGATCAAGGTGTAGGTGTGGATATACATCATATTTAGAATTATAGTTAGCGTTAGGGTTTATATTTGGGTGAGGATTTAGGGTTAGAATTAGGATCTTAAAGTTTAGCATTTAGGATTAGGTTTTAGTATTTATAATTATACTTTAGCATTTACTATTATGAATAGGATTAAGGTTTACCATTTAGGGTTAGGGTTTAGCATTTAGGATTAGGGTTTACCATATAGGATTATGGTCTAGGTTATGGTTTAGGATTTAGAATTTGGCACTTAGGGTTGGGGTTTAGCATTTAGAAATAGGATTAGGATTCAAGGATTTATCAATTAGGGTGAGGATTAGGGTTTATCATTTATGATTAGGATTAGGGTTAGTGTATGAGTTTACATAATAGTTAGTATTATGGTTAACGTTAGTATTTATATTAGGGTTAGAATTAGGTTCAGGATTTTGTAATTGGGATTATGGTTTATTACTTCAGATTATAGTTTAGCTTAGGATTTAAGATTTAGGGTTTAGTATTTAGGATTAGGATTAAGATTAGTACTTAGCTATTAGGATTGGGATTATGTTTTATTATTTAGGATTTAAGATTAGGGTTAGGATTAGGGTTAGGGTACGGGTTTACATCATAAGTAGTATTATTGTTAGGGTTATAATTTAGGATTGGGTTAGGATTAGGATTTAGTATCTAGGATTAATTTTGAGAAATTAGATTTAGGATTAAAGTTTATCATATATAATTAGGGTTATGATTATTATTTTAGGGTTATAATTAGGGTTTAGTATTTAGGTGAGTGTTTAGCATTTTTAATTAGGGTTTATTATTTAGGGTTATCCCTTTGGTTAGGATTTAGGTCCATACATTTAGGTGTTTATATTCTCTCTCATATGATACATATAGGAGCTAAGTAAAATTATAATATGGATTCGGGTATCCTTCCCTTCTTATCAGTCTAACTAGGTTCATATTTCAATTTCTCAATTGTCTTTGTTCTTTAAGTACAAGTGCTTGTATTTTGTAGTGGAAGGAATTATTTTAAAAGGAGATAATGAAAATTTTATCACCTCAATTGAATTATATATAAAGATGGAGAAGGATTAATGACTTTAGTTGACTAAAGTGGACCTATTGTAAAAATAATGTTGCAAACACTATTCTTACCCCTCATTTAATAGCCACGTAATAGATTCATATGTGTTATCTATTAGAGGGATAGTTTTCCTTATTTTATACCTCTTATATGTTGTTGGAGGAAAACTCTTTTTTTCTCTCTTTATTTATTTTATTTTTCCATTTATCTTTATAATGGTGCAACCATCTAATAGAATATTTCCCACCTTTTAATTTATGATCTTCGCTTCACTTTATTTTTTTAGTGTCCATGTGATCAATAGAATAGGTATGTTATCTTTATTTCTCTACCATCAAAGAAAAGGTTAGGCTCAACAACCTTCCATTTTAGGAAACAAAGATATGTGCACTGAAAAGAAAACTACTTTACCTATTTTATTTTACTATAAGGATCTTATACGATTTCATTAGAGCTATGAAGTTATGGGTTGAATTATGCATTGTACTTTCAAATATGTAGAATCTCAATTAAACATTACATTTCACAACCTTTATCTTCTTATAATAGAGGCAGGTGCACCCAAAAATAGTGTATTCCTCAATTTATTTCACTATAGAGTTGTGATAAGGTTTCATTGTCAAAATAAAGTTATATATTGAATTACACATAAAAAAATTTACCTTCAAAAGCTTTGGTTTTGGTTTGTAGGATATATTTTATCTATTATTTTCTCCATATGTCCACTTGAAACCGTAACTCTAACCAAAATGCTTACCCTAATCCTAATCAAAACCCTAATCATAAAAACTAATCATAAAGCCTAACCCTAATCTTAAAGCCTAATCCTAATGCTAATCATAAATCCTAACCCTTAATCTAACCATAATTGCAATTCTAACCCTAAACCTAACATTAGCCTTTACTCTAACCCTAATAACCTTAACCCTAGGCCTAACCCTAATTATAACCCTAAAAGCATATCATAACTTCAACTCTTGGTCCTAACTTTAATCCTATTAATCCTAATCATAACCCCACTAACCTATTCAAATTCTAACACATTTTTAGCCTCTATTCAAATTTTAACACACTTTCCTAGGTACGTGGAATCATGGATGCCCTATTCTTAGGTACACAATGTCCCAGACATTGTCTTCCCCCATAAAGGAGCCCAAATTTGAATCAGAGCCCCATTTTATTATTTTGATGGGAAAATAGATCTTGTGTTCAGCCTAGCTTAATTTTGAATCCTAAAATATGTGAGAGGTACATAAACATCTTATCTCTCCTTATTTGGTAAAAGTTGGCTATTTTTTCCACCTTTAGTCCATTATAGATAACCGATCTAAGATACCTTTCATTGGGCTAAGTTCTATAATTTTTTGGCATAGGAAGTGCACTATGTTTTCTGCATTTGACAGGTGGGTCAAAAACATTGTGTTTTTTCACCATTGACCTAACTTGACCGATTGTTGGGATATTTTTCAGCCCATTCTGATAGGTAATATTATGTTGATAGCTTCCATTGGGGTAACATCATTATTGTTTTGTTGATGAGAAAATATTGTGTATTTTTTCCATTCGCGTAACTTGGCTAATCGGTAGGATATTTTAGGCCCATCCTGATGGGAAATGTTATGCCAATAGCTTCCATCAAGGTAACATTATTCTTCTTTCCCTAATGAGAAAATGTCATATTTTCAGCTTGTAGGATTTCAACGGCTCAAATTTTATCGCACTTGTACAATTAAATCTAAGGAGCACAAAATGGTAAGTGCACAGGTGTGCTAGAAGGAAAATGTTGTGTGTTTCCGCCATCGAAGATTAATGGTCTAGATTTCATCGTGCTTTCATGATTAAATCTAGGATGTGCAAAATGTTAAGTGTGCAAACACATGGTTGAAAACATCGCGTGTTTTCAATATTGGGGTCCCCAATTACTTTATTTTTAAAGGATTTAAGCAGTGACCATCTTCTCTGAGATCAACATCTTAGTTTTAATCATGCTTGCATAATTAAATATAAGATGGAGGAAATATTAAGTGCGCAGGTGTGGGCAGTGGAAAATGTTGGGTTTTCGACCATTTTGTTGAAAATGTTGTGTTTTTGCATCGTCATTATTATTTTTTTGCATTATTTTTGCACCCGACGAGTTTTTTACCAATAAATGAGACACAACCCGAGGGTAGAGTATTCAATTAAGGATTTATAGGTCAATTATTATAATTGATCATATATTTTTTTATTCTATCAACTACTAATATTTATAAAATTTATAAACATAATAATGACACATTCAACGTATAAATATTTTGATCAATTAAATATATTTTCTCATCAATCTGATAAAAATGACTTCTAAAACTAAATATTGACGTTTTCTCTAATATTGTAATGTAATATATAAAATCAAAATGATCCAATATCTATATTACCAAATTAAAAAAAAATCTCAAAATTGATTGTAAATTTAACATAAAGAAGAGTCAACATTTATTAAATTAGGAAGATTTCTTTCAATAGAATATTTTTTGAAATAAATTTAATAGAAGTGATTTTGCTTCATTTTCTAGTAAAGTAAAAAGAGTTGAAAACAATATATAAAACTATTTTTTGTTGGTTTTTTATTATTCACATAATGTAATTTTAACTAATAAAGTGAAAAAAGTTAAAACAATGTAAAATAACTTTTTCTTGGTTCTTTATTATTTACATAAGCTAGTAACTATTATTTAAAAAAATTTAAAAATGTTAATAGACACTTACTAATTTTTTTTTAAAAAAATCTATTACAAGTCCAAAATATTTCATCTTCAATTGTTTACTTAAAACTGCAGTTTCTAATTTTTTTTTAAAAAGTGTTTTTTTGTAAATCTTAATTATTCAAGTTTCTAATTTTAAAAAACTTTCTTTTTCATTGTAAATTGTATTTCTATTATAAACTTAAAAATTAACTTCCTTTCGTTGGCTTTTTCATTTATCAATTTTAACGAGCAATGAGATTGTTTTTGAAATTTTTTTGTATATTTCTTTCATTGACATTTCCAATCATTTTTAGTGATCAATTAATATGTTTTCAAAACTGTGGAATATATTCTTTACATTGAAGTTTCCCATCATACTTAGGGATTGATAACAAGTTTAGATCTGAATGAACTTTTGGTGTTTTATATAGAAATTTAAGATCTATAAAAAAAATTTGTCATTATTGGCATCATGTAACATTTTATAAACATGTGTTAGCCAACTAGGAACCATTCAATAGACACTATAATGAAAAATTAATCTTAAAATTTGAACTTGAGTCATTAAAGAGATTAAAATGCAAAAATATTCTTAAAATCTAAACTGATTTTTACATGAACAAACTAAATATTAAAATATTATCTTTCACATAATAGATCACATATTAAAAAAATTCAAATAATCAAAATCAAAATTTTTACACAACCCACACCATTTTTACTACAACCACTGCAACCCTAATTGCTAGATACCCATAAAAACAAACATATTTATACAAAACCACGACATATTGGCATCACCCAACATTATCTAAAAACCAAGTCCAATGGCAGCCATTAAAATACAAAATATAAATTGTTCAATATATGAACAAACTGAATCATTAAACATACTCTCATTCTCTTTCTAAAAATGTATCATAAAGTGAAACTATGCACAACAACAACTATATTTACATCAACCCTAATTGAAATACCTATAGCCAGACCTTCTTTCCAAACCAACCTAATTGAGACCCACATCATCACTCAGATTCATTTTCCTTAGTGGAGTAGGAGTAGCCCTAGGGTGAAACAAGGGACTTGGATTGAAATCATGCTGGAACAAAAACCAAGACTAATGTGGGGGAGGAATAGGAACGGAAATAGAAATAGGCATCATGACGAGAATCATATAATTCTTGACTGCAAAATAGAATTATATCAATATTGTTCGCATAAAAATACTTTTATGCCTAGAAGATATTGATCTCGAAGTTTTTAGTCACTCTTTTACTACAAGAGTTTTTCTTTTCTAAGCCCTTTGTAGAGTTTGAACTCATTGTGGCACATCAGCCTGTATGGCCATGGAAACCATGTTAGAAGCCAAAAATGGGATCCAAGTCTATCTACAGGGAGTTCAAAATGAAGGAGGTCTAATTTCATTTGCTATCATTTTTTATTATGTAAAATAGGTTTTGAAGGGTACCTAAACCCTGAACAAGGCTTCAAATTTTACATTAAAGCTCCACAACAAAAAAGAGCAGACATGCAACAAAATAGGGCCAACAACAGGGCCAGTGAAAAAAAGACAACATAAAAGGACAAGAAGAGGACTAGCACCAGAAGCAGGAAAAGAAAAAACAAAAGAGGAACAACTCAAGACATCTTCTTGAGAAAATTGCCCGCCTGCATCTCTAGATGGTCAATTTTGTCAGTCACTTCCTTGATCTGGATTAGATCTTCAGGGGAAGTCATGGCAACCCTTTTCCTCATGCTTGACCTAGTTCTCATCCTTGGCCCCAAGTTCGGGGTAACCTCTAACTCATCAGTAGTCTTCTCTTCAACTTTATCATAGGGGCTAGCCTCCATCTTGGCTCTAATAATATTAATATGATCATTGGAGGCTTTGAGGATACTAAAACTCTACTAAGCAATGCCCTTGAGGGTGCACTCAATGTCCGACACCCTATTCCCCATTTCCATTATCCTAGCCTCCAGCTTGTAAAAGTTAGCCACGTTGAGGAGGGGGTCAGGTGTAGGCCTATCCCTGTCAGCATTCTCACATTTTTTCTTGTCCATCTCTCCCATCCTAGTTTTCAAATCACCAACTTTAAAGAAAAGCCATTTGATGGATCTATAGTTATCAAGCATACTGCTCCTGGCTTTATTAAGCCATTTCATTTGGTATTGTTGAGGAAGAGGATATTATTATTTATCGATCTCCATGGAATCATAATGTAGATAAAGAAGTTGTGACTTCCTCTCATGATTTGTGAAACTTCCAGAGGCTCAACAAATTCTATTAGTTCTTCATCCTCTGATTTCTCTTGATGCTCAATCGATTGCTTCTTGTTGCCTTTGGAACACACACAATCCTTTTTTTTTACTGTGATTTGCTACAAATATTTTCAAAATAAAAAAAAAATATTTTCAAAATTTGGAAAATATTTTTGAAATAATCAATTAGAAACCATCTTCCAAAATCATAGAATTTGCAATACCCAAACATTATATAAATAACATGAATAAATTACTTATCTAGAGCAACATAAAAATGGCAAGGAGGAATTGCAAAAATGGCACCACATGAGCACCATAAAAATTTGAGGTAGGAATAATGTGCAAATGATAGAATAATAGTGTAGAAATAGGATTAAAACTATATTGAGCGGGAGATTGATTTTAAATTATGGGCAGAAGAGCATTTAAAAAACAATAGGACTAGCCAAAAAGTCCACATCTGTTTCGTTTCTCTTTGTCAAATGCAAATGTCATCACATTTTAAATGAGATAGGCATGGATATGCTTGCATGTGTCTTATACTAGTAGATGCATACATAACATGCACGATTTGTCGAGAGATTAGCTAGTGGCTTTATTAATAGCCTACCTTTATATATCTACCTATATTTTTATATACTTTTAAAATCTTCACATTTATAAAGATGTAGGAAATGACAAGTTATATGTTTCATCTATCTATATTCATGCGATAATTACTATAAAATCTATAAATATCTTCTATAATTTAATAATTATAATTATAATAGAAATATTATTATTAATCAAACAAGGAGTTTTCTTAATACTTATGTTGTTTGTGTCTCTTATAGTGGTGTATTACAATATTTTAAAATGAAATTAATATTTTTTGTTGCAAGAGTAGTTAATTTTAATCCTCAATATTTCTTTGTAGTATTCTAAATTGTGCAAAATCTTGAAAATGAAAAATTTGAGTTTAATTTAGCAATTCACAACCTATTTGTAAGAAATGATTTCACCATTTTTTCTAAATAGTGAATATATTTTGACTATTGTGATTAGTGAAAGATTGATCATTCCTCATGGTTATTTCAATAATTATTTAATATTAAAATATTAAATTAATTAACAAATAATTATTAATTTTATAAATATATAATTAATAATTATAATTATATTTATATTTATTATTTATATACATATTATAAATAAATAAAAATTTTAAGCTCAAAATTTAAAATGTATAGCTTTTTATTAAAGATATATCTAATGTGGACTTAATGGGCACCATGGCAATAACTTGTAAAATATATTTTTAAAATAAAATTGTTGATTAATCGAAAATGCGTGGGGAGTATTGAGGATAAATTTTTTTTAGGACACTATCGGCATGGTCGTCATGCTAAAATTGGTGAATAGATTAAAAATTGTAGGAAGCGATCGCTGAAAGGAGAAATTGGTGGGGAATTAGTTTGGCATATGGGGAAAACAGTGAAAATGGCTAAGATCAACTTTATCGTCTTCATTGCTTCTTATGAAGATTTTGGAAAGTAGGCAATCCATCCAAAATAAAGAAAGTGGGCTCTTTTGAGGTAACATGATGGACGATGACACATTCATGGGATTATTTAACTATGGGCTTGTACGCCAAAATCAAATTTGTGAATACATGATGGAGCACTAACCTTGCTCTATTAATGAATGGAATCTCTGACCTAATAATATCTTAGGGATTCTTCTAACATTGGCGTTGATAAAGTTGAATCATTCTACTTAGAAACCATGGAGACAAACAATGGGGCTGACTCTAGAGGGTGTGAAACAAGGGAGCCACCTAACAATGGATAGGTTACAAAATACAAATTGATAAAACTTGGTGACACTTAAAGAAGTGAACAAACAACAACAAAATTATGAACAAATGAGACTTGCGCTTTTTAGAAGTGACAACAAGTAGTTCATTAATAGGAGGGGGTTGGGGATTAACCATAGTTCCCAGACTCGGACTCAACAAAGCCAACCCGACTTGTGACTCGGCTACGACTCGGCAAAATGAAAAAACCCCTTGAAATTTAGAGATTTTTAATGATTTAAAACTTGTTTCATGCACCTATTACTGAATAAAGCTTGAAGAAACTATAACAACATCAAATATAAGATAATGTGATCACATACATCCATGCAATGCCCATATGACAATCATCAATATTTGTTGATTCTGAAGCACAAGTACCTTCCCCATAAAAATATTTTGATATTTCCTTATCACTTATCGCTAAGGCATGTTAGAAATTATAATGTTTATCTTGAAAAAACATGGATCTAACTATAACAATCATACATATATTTACTCCTTGTATTGATAATATTTCATTAATAAGTAGGAGATATTCTCCACAGTAAGTCAAATTGTGACATTGCTTATCAGAATTCAACTATTTTAGAAAATGATGTACTTATGTTCCTTACATGGTTATTAGTTATTTTAGAATCTTCATCATTGTATGTTACATACTCCCTGATCTTATTATCACACTTATCCTCCCTATATTGATTAAGACATTGTTGTCGTGTGTGGGTCATAGGCCACGAACCCAATGGGTCATGGCATGACCCGCTAGCTCAGTGAGTCATGTGGGTCATGCTAGTAGGTCATATAAACTTGCCAAGGACTACATGGCCCATGACCCACATGAACTCGCATAACTCAGCCTGAGTTATGGACCACTGGGATTAACAACTCCCTTCTTTTTATTACCCTTACCAAAGGGTGGTGGGCTATTATCATTTCCTGTGCTAATACGCCTGGGAGGTTCATTACCCTTAACAGTATCTAGATAAGATAAATGTATTAATGTCCAATGGAAGACCAACAAGGGTCTATGGGACAGGAATCATACAGCCAAAATAGCAAGAAACTAGCGGACCATCAAACAGTGGTCAAGGGAACATGCTAAAAGAACTATTTAAAGATATAATAGGAGAAGAAATATGTTCGATAAAAACATTAAAAAAAATTGGTAAAAACTTATTTTCATTTGATTTCATTTTCTATTTTTTAAAATTATTCTTTACAATTGAATTGGTATATATAAATGAAATATATGATTTTATAATTGATTTTAACTTCATTTTTGGATTTGATTATAACTTCATGTCAGGACAACTTAAGTCTACAGAAGATTTTAATTGGCTATCCATGCAACATGCTAGACACAACATAAAAAAAATTTGGAACTTCTTTGAAAGTGGACATGGAAAAGGAGAGTGCGATGGAGCATGAGCATGTGTGAAGTGGACACTTTTCAAACATGAACTTGCAGGTACAAATAGTTTTAGATAGATCTAATTCTCAATTTAATTTAAAAACTAGTGTACATATCTTATATATATGGCTTATCCAATTACTACATTAAGATCTTGTTCAAATAAAATTGTTGATTGATGCAAAAGTCATTTTGATAGTCATGACACAAGATACAACAAATGTTATTTTAGGGAAGTGAAAGGTGAAATATTGTGTTCAAATTCCTTAAAAAAACATAGTGCATTTGAATGTACATTAATTTAATTTTGTTGAAATATGTGCATACATTTATATATATTGACTTCTATTATAACTCTTGATCTAAAAATATGCATTTTATTTCATATTTGTAATAGATATTGATCGATCTAGTCCTTATAACTGTCAAATAATTACTATTATTAGAGGTTTACATCAAGTAATGACTACAAGACACAACAAGCCTCTTGTGATTCAAGTAAGACAAAAGTCATGTTTTTGTTCTGACTGCATTGAGAATAGTGCAAATAGTCAATGTCAGAACAATGTAGATTGATATGTTTCACAATGTGAACTAAAGTAGTTAGTCACAATGCCTCCTTATGAAGATAGTGACACTAACATAGATATTCATGATCCTATATATTCAGCTAATTATGAACGTGTTTTTGATTTAGTTGTTACAAATGCGTGTGCACACATGTTCTTTTCAAAAAAATACATTTTTTTTATCAAGTTGAATAATTTATCTTACTTTTTTTAAAAATTTGTGGTCTACAAGTGATATTTTTCTATGGTTGCGGATCTTGACAATGTAGAAGGTGTAGATTATTATCAACTAAGATGCACAAAACTAAAATGCAAACTTTCAGAATCAACTGAAGATGATGATTGACAAACAAATCCAACTAGATCAATTATTGTTGAAGGCACCTGTTATCAGCAAACAAATATAGATAAAAATGGTGTTCAATTTATTTATTGCATGTCAAGCCAAAAAGTTATACATTACAGTCATTTGGTTATAGGGAGAACATTGTAGTAGGAAACATTGCCAAAAAGAGGACGTGGCAACCAAATGTGGAGGTTACCTATTGAAGATCGTTAAATGTTTTTGGAGATAATAAAACATAAAGAGAATCAAGATTACATGTACCAGGAGCTTTAAGTTAAACTTGTTTTTTCTAGCTCATACTTTCATATTTTCTATTTTGAACTGGTATTTTCTAGGGCCATATATATTTTTAGGACCATATTGAACTTTTGAGAATTTATATTCATACTCTGATTTGAATATTGGATTTGATGTGGATAGTTATTTTGTTTTAATGTTTCACTATTATTTTAAAGTGACACATTAATATTGTTTGTTTTTGGGTTGTTAAATTTATAAATTTGCATTTGGATTCACTTACATACCTATGACATTAGTTAGATATTGCTTATTATATGTTAATTTTCATATTATTTGTTAAATTGCTTTGGAACCTAGAGTTTTTATTGTACATTCAATTCTGCTAAATATTTAAATGATATATTTTAATTTACAATCAATGGTTAAATGATATCATTGGATTAAAATTGCTCATATTAGTGGTCCATTCATGTTCAAAGAGATTAACTAGGAGATTAATTAACTTATTTAATGAAATTTATATTGTCATTTTATAAGACATTGACCATACATGTGACATTAGCATCATTCTTCAAATTAGTATTCTAAAAGCTAATTTTCATGTATCTCTTTTAAATTTAACTTGTTCAATTTTACAATTGGATTAATCTTTAGTTTTATAATTAGATCAATTGAATGTTTGAATGTACTCCAATACCACTAGTCTTTCTAGACATGGATAGTAAAGTTTCAAAGTGATTTAAAAGTGATTAGTAATGGTTTTGATGGTCCACTATTAAATTTTAAGTGGCACAGTAACATAGTTTGTTTCTAAGTTGGTGAATTTATAAATGTGTATGTGTGTTCACTTTCATACTTGTGATATTAGTTAGATATTTCTTATTATCTATTATTTTTCATCTTATTTGTTAAATTGCTTACGAACCTAGAGTTTTTATTGTACATTCAATGATGAATATTGGTCTATTATTAAGACTATTATATTTTCTTTATTGTCCATTGGTTAAGGTTGTAATTATCAAATTCATTTAACTAGTATTAAATTGTGTCCAATTATAAAATTTAGTTTAATTGAAGATAGTACTAGCTATCAGTATCATTACTTGTTATCAAGTACTACTTACCACTGTCATTAATGTATTTAAATTAGATTAACACAAACATGAGCATATTTAACAATCATAAATAATGCAAATCAAATCTAATGTAAAACACACAAAAATGAACATGTGAAATGTCTAAAATATACATGTAACACATGAAATATCTAAAATATACCTGTAACACATGAAACGTCTAAAATATACATGTAACACATGAAATGTCTAGAATGTATAAAAAATTCTAGAAAATATGTATGCGTGTATGCATAAATTATAAGTCCTGGTAACATGTTTGGAATGCCAAGTTATCTACAAATATTGAGCTAAGTTAGCACAGGCCCTGACTTGATCCATGACTAGATCCTAATCTATGATCTGCTGGAAGGACCTAATTGTACACAAATTATGTTAAACAACCTATCATAAATACATGGTATACATGTAATGAAATACTTAATAAAATTTAACAAATGTATAATATTTATCTAATATTTTTAAATTTTCTCGAGTATCATGATGAACAAGATCGCCAGGTGAGTCCAAATCTCCATATGTCGCAACTATCATAATACTCTAGCATATGCAAAATTCAAAATTTATACATGTTGGGAACTTAATTTATATAACAATCAAAATTCAAATTATAGCAAGTCATACTTCTTAAAATCAAAATTTGAATTTATATTGTAGTGGCAACATCTAATGCTTGCCCCATCATACTGAAGTCTGAATTGTATAATGGCATTGCATCTGGATCAACACCCACATCCATAAGTAGATTCGAATAAGGTCCCTAGGGAAACGATCGTATTCATTTGTACCATGAGCTAATTACAGGCTTTACACCTTTCATCTGGCCCTTTGTCCCCCTAAAACCACTATAGTTTATGAGACCCGCATTTTGCACTCCCCCCGCCTACTAATATTATCGATGCTCGAGGGCATAGCCAAAAAATGTATACCTGTCACCCGAGAGCCCTTTAAATTAACTCCAAATCTGGGACCCCTAAAACACCCAATCTTGGTGTTCCACTCACTGAACTGAGTGGACTAAAAAGAAAAGCATCCAAAACTTTGAACACTACCAAATGGAAAAGGAACCCACCCCCTCCCCCCCCCCAGCTAAGAAATCCAAATTATTTGTTCAAGAGGTGATTAGTGAGGAAGAAAATGAGATCGATGAGGAACATAACAATCCGCGTAGGTCTAATAGGCTAGCAACTCACCCAACAAAAAAGTGTAAAACTTAACATGTTGATTATGATTCTAAGGAGGAGGATGTTGATAGAGAGAGTGGGAAGATGATGGATAAAGATGAGAATGGGAAGACGGTGGAGGGTGATAGAGTTAAAATTGAAACTATCAATAGATCGAAGAAATCAACAACTGCTAGCTTCACTCATATCTTTAACAGCACGAAAGAGGATTTGATGGACCTAACTAGGGATATGATACTTGAAGAAGAGAATGTGAACCATATTATTGGTAATTCCATCTATACTAACTGACATAGCACAACCTTGAAGCTAGTCAAACTGAAGACCGAGGTTGGGGAATTCAAAACTAAAATTCTTGATATGAAAAGGAAAATGGGGAGTATCACAAGTTTAGCCTATGAGTCATGCACAGTTTTGCAATGTCTTTGTGTTTGATGTAGTGCAAGGTTACTGACAAGGATAGGAAAAATGAAGACAATTACAAAGACCTATTCAAGTTCTCAAAGAAAACTGGAGCCATGTGCTTTACCAATCAAGTTGTGACATTGAATCTCCTCACGCCCATGTTTAGTTTCAAGCTAGTTATGGTTGTACACTTTTTGCCCCTATGGGGTTTCCAAAAAAAAATTTGTTCATGTGTTCTAATGTTAATATAAACTTTGCTCCAGAAGGAACTCTTTTATTGTTAATAGTTGTATTGAGTATTTTACTTATTCTAGGTTTAGGATTTATATGAATTATTTGATTACCTATGATGTATTGAAAGATAGGGTTGTGCATATGTTGTTTGACCACGTTATTAGTGGTAGCTTATATTTGGTTGTTTCTCTAGGGGTAGTTTTTGATGTTTTTTTGATGTTAGTGTGTTGTTTATCTCTACACCCTTGGGTTGTAGTTTTGTAAGGGTCAACACCCTTGTTTTTCCACTAATTAATATTAAAAACATAATATCTTATTTATATTAATCTTTAAAAAATATAAGATAATAGTACAAACACTAAACGTCAATGCTTTTTATCAATTTCTGTCTAAACTAATCAAATAATTTTATTATTAAATTAGGACTAATTTCATTCTTCTAATTTCTCATAATTAAATAAATTTTAATTATTTAATTATTGCTTCTTTGAAAAGCTTTAATTAAGTAATGTTATATTATTTGATTAGATTCATTTATCCTTAATTAAACATTCTTCATCTACCTAATCACTCTTCTACGATTAAATAATTATCCTAATAAGATAATCCATTTAACCTAGCTAATTATGATTAAATAATTATTTTAATTCTTCATCCATTAATCTCAAATCCTCATAATTATTAAAATTTTATTTAATTATCGCTTGAATTTGGGTTTTTGTTTATTTATTTCCAACCCCACTTAACTCAACTTACTAAGTTTCCTTACTCTAACTTATTAATCTCCTTCCCCACTTAACTCTTCTCTCTTTCCACTTACCAAATTCACTGCTCACTTATGTCACCACCCTCTCCACTTAACTCTACCTCTTGATCAATCTTCTCAATTGGTTTCCCAAGCAATCTTTTAATCTTAGCCATTCATCAAGCTCAATCATCTATTTAAACCATCTATCCTCTCATTTTTAATAACCACAATCTATGATACCTTTTTGATCATCGCCACTTTGAACTTTTGATTATGTTGTGTGCACACTAAAAATCTAAGAGCATTTGAAAAGAGTAAGGGTAATGGAGGATTCACAAGATGGATGGAACATTGTGTTGGTTTGTATTCAATTTATGTTTGCATTTCAAATTCTCTCCATTGATAGATTAGGATTTTGCATGAAATTTGAGTTTTGTGGTTGCTCTTACATCTCATGCATTTGAATGATTTTTCCTAGTCAACAAGTGCAATTTGATTGCCCGTGTATTATTCAAATAAATAATTCAAACTATTTAGGAAGCACACAAATTAATAAAACCAAACTCAATTATCGTAGATTTATAGTTTTTGAGTTCATATGGCAAGTTTTTTTAACTTCGTCTAAATGCTTCCCAATAAATATACAAGGCTTCATAGATAGACTTGAGATTCTCAAACATATTGATCAACATCACTTGGCTCTTTCACTAGTATAATTTAATTGTTGAAGATAGAAATATCAATAAGAATTTTTATATTTATTATTTAAATCCATTTACATCGCCATCTCCATCTTCCTTGGTCTCTCTCTCTCTCTCTCTCTCTTACATGAGCATGTTGGTAATGAAATTTTATATAGCAGAGAGAGAGAGAATAGGGGTAAGATCTTACCCCGGGGTACAATCTTACCCCAAAAAGTTGACCTTGACCTGTACTGTTCTGACAAAAATTCTGTTCGCGAATCCCAGAAGTTTTTTGAAAAGGGTACTCAGATCTGAACTGCAATTCACTGTCCCGCACCTATACCTGCAAGAAAAATGGTTTTGTTTGTTGGATGAGGGGTTTTCCTTGGTCAAACCTCGGTTTGGAATCAAACTTTAAAATAGAATTGAAATAGAGAATGCTAGCAAGTAGTAGAAGTAGATCTAACAACGAAGCTATGATACTCAATAGATATGCAATTGTATTTGAAATGTAAACAAGTATGTTAATATGAAAGTTTGGACACAACATTAACAAATGTAAATCAAAACCTTCATGATTGTATGCTTGGAATCCACCTTGAAGGGAGAATGAGTAGATCTTGAAGATGAACAGAGGATCTTAAAGGAGATCACACCACCATGATGGATAGATCTAGGGTTTGGATGATGAATCCTAAATGTTTGAACCAAATCCCTCCAAAGGCTTGAAAGCTTGAATCCTTTATCTTCAATTGAGAACTTGAATGCTAGAATGTAGATGATGGCTTGAATGCTTCCTTGAGAATGCTTGCTTGATGATGGAGTGCTTCATGAAAAATGGATGTGAAAATGAGAGAGGAAGGCTTCCTTTTATAGTGATTTAGGGCACAAACTCCTAGAGAGGCTGACATATGAGAAATAAATTCCCATTGGGCCCATACCCCTAGAAATAGACCTAGATTAAATATAATTTAAGAGTTTACCGTTTCGGAGACCAAAGCAGCCGACCCGGAAGTGGGAAAACAATTATTTCTAAAACCCAATATCTGAAAATCATGGAATCTTGAAATTTGGACCCTGGGTCAAGGTCGAGGTCGACTTTGACCTAGGTCAACGTCGAGGTCATCCTTGACCTAGGTCAGAGTTGAGGTCGACCTTGACCCTGAGGTCAAGGATCTCGGGATCTTAGTCTAGAATGCCAGAAAAGTGCAGAAAGAAGGTGAAAAAAAGGGTAGAATGAAGAGAAAAGCCAGATTCAAGCCAAGGACCTACCTGAGGTGTTTGACATGACCCCAAACTACCTACTTGGAGGGCTAAACCAGTCCTAAATGGAAGTGCTTCCAATTTCTGATGATAGACTAATGTACATATATCTTACATCTATTGAATTGCAAATAACATTAATGAAAGCATGTGATCGTCAAGTAAACCCTTCATGTCAGTTTGTACAATGATTCAATGTCCATTTCTAGTAAGATTGTACCCCGGGGTAAGAATTTATGTCGAAATAGTATAGGACATTTCTGGATTTTCTCTGTTTCTGTATTTTTAGGCCAGATCCGATTGTAGAATTTCCCGAAACTATACACAGACACCAAAAAATAGTGGTTTCCTAATCTGCTCCTCTTCAAGATAAGTATTCATGTTTGATTAAAGTTTTGCATGTCCATAACATTTTCCATTATATCATTTGCATATCTCATCATTTTGTCCCTCTCAACTATTCATCCATTCATCCCGCCACATTTTATTATCTTACATTTTGGTGAACTCAGGATAGACAACTCTTTCTTTTTGGTGTTAGATGCTTTGCTTTCTTTCCTTAAGATTAGATTTCTTTTATGCTCTTGCATTTTAAAATTCAAAAAAAAAAATCCATATATTCTACAAAATACAAAAATATTTCTTGCATTTCATTTACTATACAGATTTTTAAGATGCTTTGGTGTGTGATTATTTTCTTTATTATCCTCCTCTTAGTGTCTCTTTATCATACTTATGATGTTTATGAGAGTATCATTTACTTCATTATGTTGGTTACTCTTCATTTTTCACTTGCCTATTCTTTTCTGAGATTGACCGATACTAGTCTTCCTACTTTCAAAACTTTCATTAAAAATTTATGTGGCATACTTATTACTTTTTTGGATTATGTGAAGAATTTGGTAGATGATACACCATCACCTAATCTGCCTAATCCTAATCCTATCCTTCCTAATATAGTTCCCAATCTTCCTAATCTTAACCTGATTCCTAATATGCCTAATTCTCCATCTGCTATTCCTCGTTCTTTCCATACTTATGAGAAGGTGCAAACTATGGTTGTTAGAATAACAAAGAGGGGGGTGAATCAGTTATCCACAGTCCCAAATACAAAATGTATATCCAAAAACAATTTACACAAATGTCTACAACTCAGTAACATAAAATAGTAAACTGTCTATGCTTATACTGATTACCAGTTAATAACTGATAGTGATTACCGATCAAATCCAATATGCAATATGTAAAGTATGACAATCAAACAATCACCACAATCAACACATAACACAAGATATTTAATGTGGAAACCCTGTTAAGGGAAAAACCGCCTGGGACCCACAACCCAAAAATTGTTCACTCTTTTGAAGTGAGGTCGGTGAAGACCCAACCCTGTTAAAGGTTACAAAACACATTGTAAGGTGTGACCTTGTTAGAGGATTTAACACTAACCGTTATCGTCCAACCAGCATTCACTATGGGGTTGACAAGATAACAAATGTACACTCTATGAATGACATTACAAGACTTTCAAGTCCACTCGGTTAAGAGATTTATCTGATTACAATGGTTAAATTGTAACAGTAGGTGATCTGATTACAATACAACTTCTATTGCAGATGTTTAGATCTATATTATGCTCATTCAAATCCTCTGATCAATATATCAATTCTGTTTCAACAATATTCAGTAACTTACTGTCTCTCGGTTATAGCTTTCTGACGCTCGATAATCTCTACAGTTTGGTTCTCCTTAACCAGTCTGATCAGCCATGTATGAAGCTCTGTTCACACGATAGTTCTGCAGTCTCCTTCCGATATAAGTTTCATAATGAAACCCTAGTCTCTTAAATAGACATGTAAACCATTTTCTTCTCATCCATCAGATTTTGTCGCTTATTCTCCTTCGTCCATTTTGCCGCTTAAACCTTCCTCAATTGATGTGCCAATAACACGTTTTGTTTCCATCCTTTAGATCTTCCTTGAATTTTGTTAGCCGTTGATCTTCATAACAAACTTTATCTCCAACCTCGTGATCATATACTTTACAGCCCATCAACTTCTATTGGCTAAACTCATCATTAGTTCTTTTCTTCATACTCGGTTAACAAAGGAATGTGTCAATGAACACAAGCTCGATTTATACTGTTCTTGGTATACACTACACTGCTCGGTGTATACTAGAATGCTTCATTAACCGACCACACTGCTTTGTAACACGTTTGCTTCTATCTCCATAACAGATTAATGTAACATAATTAAGTCAACAATATGAATTCATAGACTCATCAATAAGTTACCAAGAGTATTCCTTATCCTCATCTGTCCTATCCATCTTCCTCAATGTAGATATCTCGGTTCTTCATCTTTCTCTTCTCTTCTACAAATGTGTTAGATATTTGTAACTACCATGATAAGTACTGTCAAAACTAGTTGACATCAATGACAACATAAAACTGATTTAATTATCATACATAACACTTCAGTGTTCGGTGATCTCTAATCACTTGTAGTACTTCAATCAAGTTCTCAATCAATTGTAGTTCATCAATCTCTCCCTTTGGCATTGATGGCAACTCAAGCAATATGAAGTATACCATACACATACCAAACATGTATTCAACAATTTTGTAAACATATGTTATAACTCGGTATAAGCTCTCCCTAGCTTAATATGTGTAATCATTGCGTTACTTAATAGCATTGCAAGTGCAGACTATCTTCTACAAATATGATCTTCAATGCTTTCCTTGACTTTCTCTCCCTTGGATAGATGTTTCAGTGTTCTCCTCGATTATCATATTTTTTATCTCTCCCTTTGACAACAATGCCAAAGAAACACATAAACATATAGCTCTGTAGTAGCCATGTAACTCTCTGTTGTCCAGTGCATTCTCGGTATCTCTATATACTGCTATGCAAATCTATTCCAGATCTTCAAACTTTTCACAACTTTAAACAGAAATCCAAAGTGTGAACAATGTTGCATCAACATGAATGATCTTTTGATAAGATTAGGTCGATGCAACCTCCAGATCACATTAGTGACCGGTAGATAGGGGACGGACCCCAAGTCTAGTCCTCAAGTATTCAAATGTATCCTTTGGTAGAGGCTTTGTAAATATGTCTGCAAGTTGTTTTTTAGATGTAACAAATTCTAGCTTTACTTGCTTCTCCTATACTTGTTCTCTTAAGTAGTGATACTTAATAGATATGTGCTTTGTTTTTTAGTGCATCACTAGATTCTTTCAAATGTTTATAGCACTAGTGTTGTCACAATATATAATCACCAGCTCAGTGATTACCTCATTCATACCTTCCAACACTTGCTAGATATATGCAATATTTGAATAGTTTGTAGCAACAACAATATACTCTACTTCGGCTGTAGACTGGGAAATACAAGACTGCTTCTTACTTGTCCATGTAACAAGTCTTTCACCAAAGAAAAATGCTCCTCCGGTTGTGCTTTTTCTGTCATCCACATTTCTAGCCCAATCAATGTCAGTGTAGACTCTGAGTTCAAACTTGCCATCCTTAGGATACCATAATCCATAGTCATCTGTTTTCTTCAGGTATTTTAAGATTCTCTTTGTAGCAACCATGTGTGACTTCCTAGGATTTGCAGAAAATCTTGCAACAATCCCCACAGCATGTGTTATATCTGGTCTACTATGCACTACATACATTAATTTACCAATCATAGATCGGTACAGTGTCTGGTTTACCTCTGTAGTTTCATCTTCTTTAGTCAATTTGCAACCTATGACCATAGGTGTTCCAACTGGTTTAGCATCTTCCATGCCAAATGTTCTCAGTACTTACTTGATATATTTGGATTGTGTGATGAATATATCATCATTCTGTTGAATAACCTGTAGTCCTAAAAAGAACTTAATCTCTCCAAACATAGACATTTCGAATTCTTTTCTCATTTCATCAACAAATGATTTACAGATGTGATCTTGTCCTCCAAATATTATGTCATCCACAAATATTTCAACAATCAAGATAGTATCATCTGAATCTCCTTTCATATACAGATTGTTATTCTCACTAGTTCTAACAAATTCAATACTCAACAAATAATTATGCAGCCTTTCATACCAGGCTCTAGGTGCTTGCTTCAAACCATATAAAACTTTATGTAATCTACATACCACATCTTTCTTGTCTAGATCAACGAACCCTTCTGGTTGTTCTATGTAGACTTCTTCTTCAAGTATCCAATTCAAAAAAGATGATTTAACATCCATTTAGTAAACTTTGAACTTTTTGTGTGCAGCATATGCAAGTAACATTTTAACTCCTAATCTAGCAATAGGTGCAAAAGTTTCACCATAATCTATGCCTTCCTCCTATGCATGTCCCTTGCATACCAATCTAGCTTTGTTCCTTCTTACCTCTCCATTTTCATTAAGCTTATTTCTAAATATCCATTTAGTACCGATAACATTCTTATCTTTAGATCTGGGTACTAAAGTCCATGTCTTATTTTTCTCTATCTTTTCTATTTCTTCTTTCATTGCATTAACCCATTCATCACTTTCCAATGCAAATTTTAAAATTCTTCGATTCATATTCACAAACTAAACATGTACCTTGTCTTGTCTTACTCCTTGTGATCATTCCGGCTTGTCTATCTCCAATTATTTGAGTCTCGGGATGATGTCTTCTGACAAATCTTGCCAAGACTTGATCTTTTCTCTATTGTTCATCCTATGCAGGTTCATTTGTTGGCTCGGTAGGTCCTTCCTGCTCGTCAGTTTCTCTTTCCTATTCCTCGGCTTTGTTTTCCTACTGACCAATTGTCACAGTCTGCGGCTTCGGTAGATACTCTGGTTGTTCAATGTAAGTGAATCTACCATAGTCTTTCAGTTCCTTTATGCTTTCTTCTGCATTCTTATTATCAAACTCATCAACCCTGACATTAGTACTTTCAATCATTTTATTAGTAACTTTATTTAAACACTTGTATGCTTTTCTTTTAGTGGAATATCCAAGAAATATCCCTTCATCACCTTTTGAGTCAAACTTTCCATTTCTTTCAACTTTCAGAATAAAGCATTTACTTCCAAAAATTCTGAAGTAACTTACAGTGGGTTTGTCTCCAAACCATAACTCATAGGGTGTTTTGTTAGCGTCCTTCTTCAGTTGTACTCAATTCAGAACATAAACAGTTGTGCTAACTGCTTCTCTCTAGTATGTCTGAGCTAAATTCTTCTCTATCATCAATGTCCTTGTGCAATCAACAATTGACCTATTCCTCCTTTCAGCAATGCCATTCTGCTGAGGTGTTCTTGATGCAAAGACCTGTCTTTTAATACCATGCTCATTACAAAAGTTAGTAAATTCATCAAAAATAAATTCACCACCTCTGTCAGATCTCAAGCATTTCAATTCTTTACCAGTCTCTTTCTCTACTTTTGCTTTATACCACTTGAACATCTTAAATGCCTCTGATTTTTCTTTTAAGAACTTGATAGTCATTAATCTAGTGTAATCATCAACAAAAAGAATGAAATATGTCTCCATAGTAACTCTAAGTTCTCATAGGACCACATAGGTCAGTGTGAACTAACTCAAGTATCTTCTTTGTTGAATAATCTTTGTTTTTGAAACTAGATTTTGTCATTTTACCTTTCTGGCATTCATGACACATAACATGATCAGGCTTTGATAAGTTAGGTAGACCTCTAACCTTTTTCTTTTTACTAATCTTAATCATGTTATCAAAATTTACATGACATAACATTTTATGCCACAACCAAGCATCCTCATTTTTCATCATTAAGCAAGAAGACTCATCATTGTTAAGATAAAACAAGTTACCTTTCGATTGTGCTCCTATTCCAACAAGTCTTCCTCCATCATCAAATATTTTTACTTTCTTGCTCTCAAAATGAACCCGGTGACCAAAATTGTTCAGTTGTGCCACACTTAGCAAATTATAGTTTAGTCCTTCTACCCAATAAGCATTATCACATTTGATTCTATCATTTATCATCAGAGATCCTTTTCCTCTAACTATGCAGGGTGTATCATTACCCATTTTTACAGATCCTCCATTGTATTGCTCAAGATGATCAAATTTTTCTTCATCACCAGTCATGTGATGTGTACAGCCACTATTTATGATCCATGTATCACTTTTATTAACTTTAGAAATCAGTGTTGTTTCTACATACCTCTCTTCTTCTTCAGAATCATCCTTCATAGAAACAAATACAACTTCTACATCATCATCTGAATCAGTGTCAGTAACATCTTCTTCAGCAATATAACATACATTTTTACCTTTATCATTGTTATCTCAGTTGTCTCTATTGTATTGTTGGTAACTTCTGTTGTTTCTTCTCCCATAGCTTCCTTCACCAGATCAGTCTTTATTTCTATCTTCTTCCTTCCTGTTTGGACATCTAGCAACAATATGACCAACTTCTTTGCAATTAAAACATGCTAAAGGTAATTTACCCTTATATCTACCTTTGCCTTTAGGTAATCTTTTGGCCATAAGAGCTTCAAGTTCATCAAGCTCATTGTCAGTATTGCTATCATTATCATCATGTTTACTACTAGACTTACCAATCTTTAAAGAAGTCATGAAAGCAGATTCAACAGTTGGTACAACACTGTTGTCATAATTGTTAAGCTCAAATGTTGTCAATTTACTAATCAGATTGTCAAGAGTGAGAGTATTACCATGTGCGGATCTCATTCCATGGATTGCAGATATTCTGATTGCATAAACCGGTAATAAGGTTCTGAGAATTTTTCTTACCATAGTATCTTCTTCAATAACACCATCAGATCCTCTTATAGCATTAACAACTTCCTTTATCCAGTTTGTATATTGCACTATATTTTCACCTTGCTTCATCTTCATGTCATCGAATCTTCCTCTTAAACTTTCAGCTCTGGCTCTTTTGACATTTACATCACCACTATAAACTTGAGCAAGTTTATCCCACATTTGTTTAGTAGTAGTACAATCCTTGATATCTTCAAATTTGGCATCTGTCAGAGCAGCAGCAATCTCCATCATACTGACATTATGCTCATGTCTGTCTCTTAGCTAATCAAGAGTCAAAGGTCCAATGGGCGATGCAAGGTAGCCATTCTCCATTAAAGTGAGGGTAGAATTCCCAATTCCAAATACATGCAACTTCATTCAGCTTTGCCATATTGTGAAGTTATCCTTGTTTAGCTTTGGCACTTCCCTCTTATACATTTTGAGATCTTTGTGCTGAAGTCCTTAAAACTCTGTTCCAAGCAACCAAGCAGCTCTGATACCAATTGTTTTTTATTAAGGAAAACAGGTTTTGAAGGGTGCCTGAAACCCTTTACACAACAAAATATTTTCAATGAAGCCCGAACAAAAGATACATCAGACCAAAGGTGAAACAGGTCATCGACCAAAATAAGTTGACCAGGGTGGCCTCACATATAACACAATACACTTCTGCCACCTCATCAAGGGTTTTGCAACAGGCTCCCTCAACCTGGACCAAGCAAAAAACCCAGTAGCCCAGAAACTTCCCACGGACAACAAAAATAAATCCTTCCCGCATAGGTCCAGCTCGCCGAGAAGAAAAGCTCAAGAAATGTCACTTCTTCCCCTTCTGGGAACGAAGGGACATATCAAAAGAGGGCTAAAGAATAAGTTTTTTCTTTTTGCCTTTCACATAAGTCCACCCATCTTCCACTTTCTTAGCCATATCCTGCCAAGAAAGCGAATCAAGAACCGAAGAACCCTCAAACGGAGAGACACGAGACAGTCCCAAGATGGGGCCTAAAGAATCCAAATGAGAGACATCATTAGCAACCAAACTGGAGTGATCCAGCGGAGCTAGATCAGAAAGAGGAACAGAGGTCTCTCACCCAATGAAAGAGGAACAGAGCTCTGATACCAATTGTTAGAATAACTGAAAGGGGGGTGAATCAGTTATCCACAATCCCAAATACAAAATGTATATCCAAAAATAATTTACACAAACATCTACAACTCAGTAACATAAAATAGTAAACTGTATGTGCTTTTACCGATTACCAATTAATAACTAATAGTGATTACCGATCAAATCCAATATGCAATATGTAAATTATGACAATCAAACAATCACCATAATCAACACATAACACAAGATATTTAATGTGGAAACCTTGTTAAGGAAAAAAACACCTGGGACCGGCAACCCAAAAATTGTTCACTCTTCTGAAGTGAGGTTGGTGAAGACCCAACCCTGTGAAAGGTTACAAAACACACTATAAGTTGTGACCTTGTTAGAGGATTTAACACTAACCATTATCGTCCAACCAGCATTCACTATGGGGTTGATAGGATAACAAATGTACACTCTATGAATGACATTACAAAACTTTCAAGTCCACTCGATTAAGAGATTTATCTGATTACAATACAACTTCTATTGCAAATGTTCATATCTATATTATGCTCATTCAAATCCTCTGATCAATATATCAATTCTATTTCAACAATATTTAGTAACTTACTGTCTCTCGGTTATAGCTTTCTGACGCTCAATAATCTCTGCAGTTCGGTTCTCCTTAACCAATATGATCAAGCATGCATGAAGCTTTGTTCATGCGATAGTTCTGCAGTCTCCTTCCAGCATAAGTTTCATAATGAAACCCTAGTCTCTTAAATAGACATGTAAACTATTTTCTTCTCATCCATCAGATTTTGCTGCTTATTCTCCTTCATCCATTTTGCCGCTTAAACCTTCCTTGGTTGATGTGTTAGTAACATGTTTTGTTTCCATCCTTTAGATCTTCCTTGAATTTTGTTAGTCATTGATCTTCATAACAAACTTTATCTCCAACCTCGTGATCATATACTTTACAGCTCATCAGCTTCTGTCGACTAAACTCATCATTAGTTATTTTCTTCATACTCGGTTAACAAAGGAATGCGTCGATGAACACAAGCTCGATTTATATTGTGCTCAGTATACACTACACTACTCAGTGTATACTGGAATGCTTCATTAACCAACCACACTGCTTTGTAACACATTTGCTTCTATCTCCATAACAGATTAATGTAACATAATCAAGTCAATAATATGAAGTCATAGACTCATCAATAAGTTACCAAGAGTATTCCTTATCCTCATTTGTCCTATCCATCTTCCTTAATGTAGATATCACAGTTCTTCAACTTTCTCTTTTCTTCTACAGATGTGTTAGATATTTGTAACTACCATGATAAGTACTGTCAAAACTTGTTGACATCAATGACAACATAAAATTGATTTAATTATCTTATATAACACTTTAGTGTTCGGTGATCTCTAATCACTTGTAGTACTTCAACCAAGTTCTCAATCAGTTGTAGTTCATCAATCGTTCATGATGTCGATGTGCAAGAATTCTTGGACTTACCTTCCCTTTATTATCTGATCCAAGATGATATTAAAGGGAAGAGAAAAGAAAAGAAAATTCTTCTAAACCTATTATTCCACCTTACACAACCTTTACTCATGAACATAATAAACAATCACCTCCTGTGGAAGCTTTACATGATATGTACACTACAGGATATAATATGATGACTAAACAAGGTTATAAAGGTTTAGGGCTTGGTGTTAATGAGCATGGTATTAAATATCCAGTTCATATATCCCCTAAACAAGATATGCGTGGTGTTGGTTGTTCGCAATCTCAATTTAAGGTGGTTGATTTTGATCATCGTCCTCCTCTTCATGTTCTTTTCCCTACACCTATTTTAGATTACCCTGATACTTGTCAAGAGGTGGCTAAGAAGGTGTATGTTTAGTTAATGAATTCTAAGAAAAAATCCTTTAAACCTATCCCGAAAGATACTCTATCCAAGTATAAATGTCCTTTTCATTATAGTAATACACATTTACTTGTTGATTGTGTGCATTTCAAGTTATATGTTAGAGAAAGCGTTGTTTTTGGAATTATATCTCATTCTCGTGCAGTTTTACAATTCCTTCATAATTTCGACATAGGGGATACCCCTCATTCTGATATAGTATAGATCTCTTCTCCTCTTGTCTCTGGACTGGGGGGCAAGAGGTGTATGTTCAACCAGTCCCCTAGGATCCATTAGGCTCTTAGCATATATGTGGTCTTGAGCTTGATTGGTATTCTTTCTATCCTTCTTCTCTATGGTTTTGTATTATGTTTATAATCATCCATAGATTTTATTCAAGATATCTTTTCTAAAGACATTTGTTTTGCAAAGGTATCCCTTGCTTTCATCCCTGAGGGGCAAGGTTCTTCCTTCTTTCTCTTTGTCTAGGGATCTACTTTCCTTAGTTTAGTGGTATTTGTTTATCTTGCAACATTATTTCATTATACTAACTGAGGTATTGGCTATGGATATCCTTATATTAAAGAGGTGGTTGTCCTAAGTCATCACTTCTTCTATATTTTGCAAATTATGTTCTTTATAAATTCTTGCCCTTGCTTTAGGGTTAGAGTTTGATTCCTTCCTTCAAAGATTCTTCTTTCTCTTAAGTACAGGGGCTGGATGATTGAATCTTTGTTTCTTTTTTGAAAGATGATATTTTATCTAAAGCACTCCTCTATGGTGGGGATCTTGTTGATAAAATCTTTCTTTGAGGATCCTTTTTCCATAAGTGACATATCCTTTTCATGATTATCTATACTCTTGGATGTAAGGGTCAATATCCTTCGCTAAAAATATAGTGTACATTGTTGTTAACAGGATATCTCCTTATGTTGTGAAGTAGGTATCCTCCTCTTCCTTATCATGTCTAGTAGATAGCCACAATAAGGAGGGGGGCATATATAGGGTCTCCCTTATGCCGCATTTTTCAATTTTCAATATGCTACATTCTCTAAAGGTAATGCACATAAGTTTCTAAATCCTGAAGAGACACACATTTTTCAATTTTCAATATGCTAAATCCTCTAAAGGTAACACACATAAGTTGTTAAGTCCTGAAGAGACACACATTTTTCAATTTTCAATATGTTAAATCCTCTGAAGGTAACACACATAAGTTGTTAAATCTTGAAGAGACATGCATTTTTCATTTTCAATATGCTAAATCCTTTGAAGGTAACGCACATAAGTTGCTAAATTATGAAGAGACACACATTTTTCAATTTTCAATATGCTAAATCTTCTAAAGATAATGCACATAAGTTGCTAAATCTTGAAAAGACACACATTTTTCAATTTTCAATATGCTAAATCCTCTGAAGGTAACACACATAAGTTGCTAAATCCTGAAGAGACGCGCATTTTATATTCCATGGTGATACAAGAATGTGGATCTATGGGTATTCTAAAAGCTGTCAGAAGATGCATTACAATTGCAAAGCACAATTTATGGGTGAATTATCAGGTTTTGCTACCTATTGGGCTCTCCCTCTTTGGTGATTCATGGTAAGGTAGGCATCTCACTGGGCGAGGTAATCACTTTCTCTTTTCTCTCTTTTCGCATTCATGCTAGTAGCACTAGATCATGAAGCTATGTTATTTATAGTGTTGCTCTTGTCTTTCTTATGTAATCATTTATGTTTTTATGATAGCTTTCCAAATATGATATTAGTATAGGAAGCATTTCTTAGCAAGGTTTCCTCTACTAGTTGATTTGGGTTTGTTTTAGTACTAACCCCTCTCTTTTATGTCTTTTAGTTTTCTCTTTGTTTTCGCACCCTCATGCGTGTATGTTGAGTTAGAACCCTTAGCCTGGGGGCTCGTGTCCTTAACTAAGTGATATTCTATCTCGTTGTGAATCCACTTGGATCTTTCTTCTCCTTTACCAAGAATTTGCATCGAATCCATACTCTTGCTAAAGTGGGGGCTAAATGTATCGTCGGAAAATGGAAGCACTTCCATTTAGGACTAGTTTAGCCCTCCGAGTAGGTAGTTTGGGGTCATGTCAAACGCCTCGGGTAGGTCCCTGGCATGAATCTGGCTTTTCTCCTTATTTTGCACTTTTTTTCACCTTCTTTCTACACTTTTATGGCATTCTAGACTAAGATCATGGGATCCTTGACCTCAAGGTCAAGGTCGACCTTTTAGGTCAAGGTTGACCTTGACTTTGACCTAGGTCAAGGACGACCTCGACCCTGACCTAGGTCAAAGTCGACCTCGACCTTGACCCAGCGTCCAAATTTTAAGATTCCATGATTTTCGAATGTCGGGTTTTGGAAAGAATTGTTTTCCCGCTTCCGGGTTCGCTGTTTTGGTCTCCGAAATGGTAAACTCTTAAATTATATTTAATCTAGGTCAATTTCTAGGGGTATGGGCCCAATGGAAATTTATTTTTCATACGTCGGTCTCTTTAGGAGTTTGTGCCCTAGATCACTATAAAAGGAAGTCTTCCTCTCTCATTTTCACATCCATTTTTCATGAAGCACTCCATCATCAAGCAAGCATTCTCAAGGAAGCATTCAAGCCATCATCTACATTCTAGCATTCAAGTTCTTCATTGAAGATCAAAGATTCAAGCTTTCAAGCCTTTGGAAGGATTTGGTTCAAACATTCAAGATTCATCATCTAAACCCTAGATCTATCCATCATGGTGGTGTGATCTTCCTTCAAGATCCTTTGTTCATCTTCAAGATCTACTCATTCTCCCTTCAAGGTGGATTCCAAGCATACAATCATGGAGGTTTTGATTTACATTTGTTAATGTTGTGTCCAAACTTTCATATTAACATACTTGTTTACATTTCAAATACAATTACATATCTATTGAGTATCATAGCTTCATTGTTAGACCTACTTCTACTATTTGCTAGCATTCTCTATTTCAATTCTATTTTAAAGGTTGATTCCAAACTGGGGTTTGACCAAGGAAAACCCCTCATCCAACAAACAAAACCATTTTTCTTGCAGGCACAGGTGCAGGACAGCGAATTGCAGTTCAGATATGAGTACCATTTTTGGCAAACTTCCGAGATCCGCGAACAGAATTTCTATTGGAATAGTACAGGTCAAGGTCGACTTTTTGGGGTAAGATTGTACCCCGAGGTAAGATCTTACCCCTATTCTAGGTGAAGGTCGACCTTCATCAGAAAGACAGGAGGTTTCTGGGTTTTCTCTGTTTTTGTATTTCTAGGTTAGATCCAGTTGCAGAATACTAGAAAATAGTGGTTTCTGAATCTGCTCCTCTTCAAGATAAGTATTCATATTTGATTAAAGTTTTGCATGTCCACAACATTTTCCATTATATCATTTGCATATCTCATCATTTTGTCCCTCTCAACTATTCATCCATTCATCCTGCCACATTTTATTATCTTACAATTAGTCACATATTTTTGTTAATGATATTGCTTTGTAATGAATAAACATATAGGTGTGTTGTTAAAAATCGAAGCCCCAAAATAAGTGGTTTAAACTTGCATGGATTCTAAGCCAATCTACTTACATCTTTAAAGACAGTGAGGCTGAAAGGATTGAGAAATAAATTGAAACCATTGTCATATAGACCATACATCATCATCATGCATATAGGTGGTAAAGCATTTAAGCTCAACTTGTTCCTCTTTCTAGGCAATAGCCTAACGTGTTCCTACTTCTAGGTAATAACCTATGTTTAATAAAAGATTAACTCACTAATATTTCCCACCACTCTACGGCACACTAAATGTTCCTAATTATCGCAAATGTATTGAATTGAACCCTAACACCATCCCTACAATGCATGTTAATCAAATCCTACTGATATAATAATCGAGGATATGAACAATCAACAAATGTCTCTCCCTTAGAAGGTCAAGGCAGGGCAATTTAGGTATTAAACCAAGTAATTCAAGGGAACCAAATTAAGTAGAAGTTATCTTCTTTGGTTAATAAGAAAAGAGAAGTGGAGCTCATTTCCTCGATTATTATAAAAGACCCAAAGACCATATCAAGTTATCCAAGAAGTTCAATAAAACCAAATCAAATAGATGTTCTCCTATTTAGTACATAAACTAAGTGACATGAAGCTCATTTCATCTTAAGAAATTATAAATAAACAACAGATCAAATCGAGTCATACATAAAAATTTCTAAAAATCTATTCACTTATTGTCACAGGGGAAAACTATGATATTGTTTATTTATTAACATGGTACTAAGACAAGAAGATATACTTTGAAATGTCTCCAATGATCTACTCTCCCACTCTCCCTTCTCATCTTGGTAATGGTGATTCCCTGCAGGGTCTTCTGTCTATCTTTGGAGGTCTTGCTCACAGGGGTTTTGCGTTCAACGACCCTTCCTCAACACTCACGACTTTTGGTGATTGCCTGTGTAGTTCCTCAGGGCCCACCTGCTCTTCCCACTCTTCGTTGGGCACCAACAGCCAATCTTTGGGGATTCTGCCTTTGTTGGGAGTTTGTTCTTGTGTTGACATCTATGACCCCCCTCAAGATGTGTCAGATGCCCCCTCCAGACCTATTGATCGACTCAACATCAGTCTTTGGGTCTTCTACTGAGAATGTTTCTGATGCCAAGCTCTTGTTGCTAGTGGATGTTGTGCAGAATACCCTGGGTGTTGGGACGTTTTCTCCTATTGGTGGTGGTTCTGACCCTATGACTATTTCAAAGGGTCCTCTTCCACCAAAATCTATGGTCATTGGTGAAAGGAGTTATGCTCGGATTGCCAAGTCTTCTTCTACCATCCCTTCTCAGGAGAAAGCTCATCCTTTCACTTGTGTCAAGGCCTCCCTTGCAGTGGTTTGCGATCCTGAGGTGATGGAGAACATGGATTTCTATCAGCGTCGGGGTCTGGTTTGCAGATTTGCGGGTCTCTGGTCCTCTCTTCCAAATTTACATTGTTGGTCATCTAGTTCTTGGGGACCCCTAACTTCGAGTGACATTGAACATACCCTTGTGCAAAGGGTTTTTTTATTGCAGTATTCTCCTCTTCTGAAGATCGTGACCTGATACTGAACAAGTTATGGGTTTGGGCAAATCATTTCCTCTCTACAAAACCTTGGATGGTTTCGTTCAACCCTCTTACTGAACCACTCAATGTGCGTTCAGTATGGGTTTGCCTTCCAAACCTCCCACTTCACTTTTGGGAGATGTCTTGCTTTGAGGTCAATGCAAACTCTCTTGGTCGGTTCCTAAAGGTGGATGGATCTATTGCTACCTTGGGTCATTTTACGTTTGGCCATATTCTGGTTGAAATAAATATCTCCTCTCTGCTTTCTAGGGAGGTGATGCTCATGGTCAATGATAGGCCATGGACCCAAGTGTTGGATTATGAGGGTCTTCTCTTCTCTTGTCGATGTTTCTTCTCTACAAGACATTTGGCTTCTGACTACACTCTTATGCACCAGAAAGGTGTTGGCACCTAATGGAGGGCTGCAAGCAATGACCATTTGACAATCTGTGCTTTTGATTCTTTCTTTGAGGTCTCATAGTTTGTTGATGAAGATGAAACTCCTATTGATAATCTGGATGTTGGGTAAGTGCACAAAGATGGGTGACCAAAAAGGGGGTATAAGATGCTACTTCTTTTCTGAAATTAGCAAACTCTAAAACTTGACGAGAAATTGAAGATAGTTAGACTCAAAATTTCAAGATGCAACAAGAACTAGAGTTGTACTCTTAAACTAGTTTCTAAACTACTAATTTATTTTAAAATGGTAGAGATTAATGCCCTCAAAAAGGGGGAGCACAAAAGTGATCTTGTTTTTTGTGAAAAAATATAACAGCGTGCGATGTGTTCCCCCTAAAATGTTAACTTTTTTTTTTATTTAATCGTTCCAATGAGAAGTTAGCTAACACCATGTAGTTTATCCTAGATTTTTTTGCTAATTTGTTTTATGAATGTATGAATTTTTACGAATTTATAAAGTGCGCACATCTTGAAAATGTGAAATTTGTGTATGCTCCCCCTAAAAATCATTGAAAATTAACTGAAGATCAAAACTTTTTTTTTAAAGTCTGTAGAATGGAGACTAGTTTCTAAAATAGTAACTTGTTTCAAAATTCGACAAACGAGCCAAAATCTATGCCCAAAATACTACACGTTGGTTTTTGACAAAAATTGCACATACTTACAAAAGAAATCAAAGATGAAAAGCTTAACATAATAAGAATTCAAAATAAATTATGTGGTTAGATAGCTAACAAGGAGATCTAGAACATCATGTTGTCTAATTTTATCGTTGTCGAACCACAAGCAAACGTGACAAAGAGCACATAGGAAAAAATGTGAATTTTTTGTATGTTTGTTGGAAAACACGTCTCTGACTTGTCTGAATACTCCAAGCCTTTGGGTTGGCTACCCAAGGCAAATCCAAGCCTTAGGCTTGGTGGATCCCAATGCAGTTAAAAGGGCACACGCCAAATAGCATGCACACCCTACATGGCATAGGCACTATTTGTCGCGCGTCCTAAGTGATAATAAAAACATATAAAAAAACCTTCCAAATAGCGTGCACGCCCTATAGGGCGTACGCGCTATTTGGCATGCACCCTATGTGGCAATAATAACATGTAAAAAGCATTCTAAATGTGGCAATAAAAATCTAACAAACCCTACTAGGCCAATTTCAATAGTAGGACCATACATAAAATGTAACATTTCTTATACTTAAATGTATATACTTTCAAGATGTTTGAGAGTGGTTTCAACTTCATAGGAGTTAAGATAAAGATTTTGGATTTTGAGAGTTTTTAGGAAATTTCAGACTTAGACAAATTACAAGAATCAACACATTATCTTCAACCTTAAGCCCTTGACCTGTGCACGATCAATTGAGGATCGTTGCTCATTATATTGTTTATGCTATGGTTAGTTTGGTAATTAACATGTATGTTTGAGAGAGAGAGAGAGAGAGAGAGAGAGAGAGAGATGCAAGACACATTTTAGGGTACTCAGTGGTTCTAATGTATCATAAGGGGTCATAATCAGTCATAAGTGGTCCTACGGGGTTATGACCCCTTAGGACCCACTAGAACCCATTAGGACCCCTTAGGACACATTAGGACCTCTTAGGACCCCTTAGAACACATTAATCATTGTAGGACACACTAATGGGTTCTAATGTGTCCTAATGTTTCCTAAGGGGTTTTAATGGGGCCCTAACTAGTCCTCGGAACCTTTAGGACCCATTACAACCCCTTAGGACCCATTAAGACCCATTAGGACACATTAGGACCCCTTAGAACACATTAATAGTCGTAGGAAACACTTTAGGGTTCTCATGTGTCCTAACATGTCCTAATGTGTCCTAAGGGGTTGTAATGGGTGGGACCACTTCGAACCCATTAAAACCCCTTAGGAAACATTAGGAATCATTAGGACACATTAGAACCCTAAAGTGTGTCCTACGACTATTAATGTGTCCTAATGGGTCTTAATGGGTCATAAGGGGTCGTGATGGGTCCTAAGGGTTCCTAAGACCAATTAGGACCCATTACAACCCCTTTAGACACATTATGACACATTAGAACTCATTAGTGTGTTTTACACCCCTTAATGTGTTCTAAGGGGTATTAATGGATTCTAATGTATCTTGATGGGTCCTAATGCATCGTAATGGGTCCTAGAACTACTTAGAACCCATTATGACCCTTTTTGATACATTAGAACCACTTAGAATCCATTAGTGTGTCCAACAATGGTTAATATGTTCTATGGGGTCCTAATGTGTCCTAAGTGGTCCTATTGGGCCCTAAGGGGTTGTAGGACCACTTAGGACCTATTATAACCCCTTAGGAAATATTAGGACTCGTCGGGACACATTAGAACCGTTCTAAGGGGTCCTAATGTGTCCTAATGGGTTTTAATGGGTCCTAAGGGTTTGTAATGGGTCCTAAGGATTTCTAGGACCACTTAAGACCCATTAAAACCCCTTAAGAAATATTAGGACACATTAGAACCCATTTGTGTTCCCGACAATTAATGTGTTCTAAGGGGTCCTAAGAGGTCCTAATGTGTCCTAATGGGTCCTAGGACCACTTCGGTACCATTATGAACCCTTATGATACATTACAACCACTTAGTGTCCTACGATGATCTCTCTCTCTCTCTCTCTCTCTCTCTCTCGTGTATTCACTATAGTGTGCATGCACTATAGGGCGTACGCCCTATGTAAAATATTGCAAATTTCATACTGCACCAAATGCAACTCTTCTTAGCATTTTGATTTGCATAGCGCATACACCCTATATGGCGCACGTGCAATGGCTTGGATTGCCCAAGCCTTAGGCTCAGGCAATCCATACCATAGGGTCTACACCCTATAACATGTGTGCCCCATAGGACATACGCCCTATTGGTTTTGGGGGACCAAAAAAAATTTGGCACCTTTTTGGTCCCTCGTCTTCGTCCATATACCCTGTTGCTCAAAACCAAACTTCTACCGCTTGTTCAATTCTTGCTCCTGCGGCAACCCTGGATGTTGCTTCTGCTTCTTTTGTTGCAACGCTCGGTAACCCTGTGGCCCTTGTTGACTTTTCTACTCCTGATCCTCTTCTACGACAAGTTTTTGCTAATAATGCTCAAGCTGTTTTTGCTAATAATGCTCAAGCTTGTCAACACTCTCGCCTTTGTGCTTATGGGTGTCCTAGTGGGGTCACCTTTATTGGTGAGCCTAAAGATAGCATCACCTGGACAGTTGTTAGATGGCGAAGGAAGAACTTTTCTTCTAACTCTCGCCCATCTTCTCATGGGGGGTGAATCTGGCTAAAGGGTTTCTTACCTTTGTGTTTTATTTTTTGTCTTTCTAGTCAGCACCTTTTGTGCTAACTGTGTTGTCGATGGCATGTGTTTCTTCTTTCGGACCTTGTTTTTGTAAGGGACAACCCCCTTGTTTTGGCTTCTGTTATTTTCAAAAACATGATAGTAAGACACACAAAGGTTTATAGAAGTCCTATAGAAATATAATAATATGTTTATAGAAGTCCTATAGAAAGAGAATAATATGTCTATCTTGTGATATTGCTATCAGGATTTAACTGTGTAGTTTTTGAGTCAAACTCATTGACCCATAATTCATGAGTAGTGGTTCAACACGAACCCATCTCTCATGAGAATGAATGGAACACTTAACACTCATTGGATCTAGGTGATGCTCACAAAGGTGAAGCACCGAGACTTCCCGGGAGGTCACCCATCCCAATACTACTCCAGCTCGAGCGCGCTTAACTACAGAGTTTCCTCCATGGTTAAACCCACTCTACTTGCATCCTCATCTGCAAAACCTTCACCAAGTGTTGTGCCTCCATTCATTAGAAAGCCCCTTAAGCCTCATCAATTGATAAGTAGTAGATATTTTTTCCATAGCAAGTCAAATTGTGATATTGCTATCAAAATTTAACTGTGTAGTTTTTGAGTCAAACTCATTGACCCATAATTCATGAGTAGTGGTTCAACATGAACCCATCTCTCATGAGAATGAATGGAACACTTAACACTCATTGGATCTAGGTGATGCTCACAGAGGTGAAGCACTGGGACTTCCCGGGAGGTCACCCATCCCAGTACTACTCCAGCCATGAGGCTTAAGGGGCTTTCTAATGAATGGTTCATAAGGCACAACACTTGGTGAAGGTTTTGCAGATGAGGATGCAAGTAGAGTGGGTTTAACCATGGAGGAAACTCTGTAGTTATGCACGCTCGAGCTGGAGTAGTACTGGGATGGGTGACCTCCCGGGAAGTCCCAATGCTTCACCTCTGTGAGCATCACCTAGATCCAATGAGTGTTAAGTGTTCCATTCATTCTCATGAGAGATGGGTTCGTGTTGAACCACTACTCATGAATTATGGGTCAATGAGTTTGACTCAAAAACTACACAGTTAAATCCTGATAGCAATATCACAATTTGACTTGCTGTGGAAAAAATATCTCCTACTTATCAATATGTCTATCTTTTAAGCAAATGCTCATAGATACTGTTGTTATTTCTATTATACCACAAACTATCAAGTCCTCCTTATATTATTCAACATAAAACACGGTGTTTGTCTCTTTGAACTGTTCAGCCAACAATAAGGATATTTTGCAGACAACGTCGCTGCTACTTGCGAGAAATTACTTCTCAATAGGAGGATATCAAAAAGAGCTTATTGTAGCATATTTCTGTTAATTTATGTTCTCGGTGTACAGGGAAGCCTGAACCATCCTTATTGAATGTAATATATTCTTCATATTTCTCGTGGATCATGTTTAACTTTTCACGTTCAAATCAATTTTTATAGCACCATATATCATATTGCTATGGTGGACGTTCTCTTGTAATTTCACCAGTGCCCATCTTCCAACCTTACAAGCAGAGTGAAAAATCAACTTTTATTTATTTTTTAATTAATACAGGATCATTATTGAATCCCACACGTCGTACAATTCAATATATTTTCATTAACATACCCAACTAATATTTACCATGGGACTAATACATCGTACACCAAGGATCAACCTAGTCCATAACGTCCATCATGGGGTTACCCCTGCACCACACACTCACGCACTTAGAGAGTTTGTCACTCTCTCTGATAAACTCTCTCTATTTTCACTATACAGAAACCATAGTTTGGTACCAACCTTCGCCTGCTGCCTTTACCGCCTTATCCTGGAAGTTAGACAGAGAAAAGCTAAATATCGGTAAAACCAATCAAAATATCATAACAAAGCACACTAATTTGACACATTCCCAAAATTTGAAGTGTTTGAGAAAACTTATATCTGCATAAGATTTTACAGTATACTTCAATCTTTGCCCTAAAATTTCATGGAAGACAACCATTAAATTTAAATCATCAAAAACTGGTGTGCAGTTACTCAATGACTCATACTTTATGATCCTTACTTGGATTGGCAAGAACACTGACAGGGGATTGATTATCTCTTATTTTTATTATGTTTTTTTTTTTATTTGCATCTCACTCTAAAATCTTGGTGCTATTCAGGTGACAGGAACTTTATCACTCCGTGTGATGGAATTCGTTCCAAACGGAGAATCTCATTTTCAAAATGATACCCGTTGTTATATAAATCTTGTTTTTTGCTTCTGCAATTAGAACAAGTAAACATCAGAATCTGTAGAAGTTGCTGCAGGTTTGTGAAACTATCTGTTAAGCATGTTCTGCCATGACGTTCCATCCCACATGCTTGTTCTGATTACCATCACAATAAGAAAATTGCTATTTTCAGTTCATGTTGGAAGTCATAAACCTTGGAAGGATCAAACAAGACCTTAACAGTGGATGGAAACAAGGATCTTCTTTATCAGAACCGAATCTTAAATCTCAAGTGCATGTAAAGCTATGTGACCAAATGTGATAAAAAAGTAATAAATATCACCTGTGTTCATTTAGAAAAGTTCACATGGTCTTTATAAAACTCTATATTTAAGGTATTGTACTATCATGGACGCTCATATGCTATATGCTATAGTTTCTGCCCTGTCCTAGGTCACCATGTTTATGTGATGATGAAATTTTCATGCTATTTTGTTTAGCTGGTTGTTTTTTGAGCTATATTTGTAATCTATATTCCCATATAAAATAAAATGAAAAGTTTCAGACTTCGATCTAACCTAAGCTGGAATCCAAAATAGAGGTGGCCAGACTCTTGCAACGTATTGTTGAAAGCTTCGGTAAACTCTAAAATTAAAGATATTTAAATTCTTGTCTGCAGAAAATGCAAACCTCCATTTTTATCACAGGAAATGCATACCACAAAGACAAACACAATTCAATTAAACTTTTATATCATTATCGGATTTTAATACAGATATAAACATGAAAATAAACTGCTTAGATGATCAAATCATTAAATTTTCCGACCAAAAATATGTAGAATAATGGTATTCTCAATACAGAGAATAATATCATATTTCTAGGTTGGAAACTTTTCAAATTATGGCAACATTATCATAAACATTTATGTTACTCTGATAATCATATTTAGTTTGCTGCACAGTCCTGTAAGTTTATTTTCATTATTTTGCATCTGTGATTTAAATATATGAATTATTTACCCATGATGCATGGAAAACCTACTAGCACGAATAACAACTGAGATATTTTTCAACCTTAAAATTTCCATCGTACTAACCAGGCAAATGGCAAGTCAGATCGATGAGAAGGGCATTGGGCTGATCTAGCCCTTTGTTGAAAGGTGGGTGAGTCAAAGGAATGTGGACACGAGATAATATCTGGGAAGACAGCAAGCTTAGACCTGAAGAGCCTTCATTTTATTATCTTAAACCCTGGTGAATGAAACCTTGCTTGCCTCGTATCTACCTAATCAAATTGGGTGCATTTGGGCTGTTGTCACGATTCGACCCTCTTGACTCCTACTTTTCAGGACTTTTGTGTCTTTTAGACTATAGTTGTTATGTTTACCTAGTGATGGACTTTAGTCAATCATACTTTTATACTTTTTGACTCTGTGATGATGAGTTTATTATCTGGACTGACATTTTTATGTGATGTGCTCACTATACCATGATTATTCGACCTATCCTATGATGATAGTTTTAAAATCAAATGTTTATTAGTGGAATGTTTATTGAAATAATGTAAAAGATGTTTGTAAGATATTAATTTGTTAAATGAAATGGAAAATATGATGCAATTTGGATTTCGATTATGGTTTTTTGGGTACTAACCTACTGATGTAAACTCCAGTGGTTGAGTTGATTCACAAGTTGATGGCAGGGGTGTGACCCAGGTCAAGGAGGCTAGTTCCTTGACAATGGTTGGTACTATGGGTTTGACACACACCACGTAGATGTACTATGCATTTCATATTAGATTTAGAAGTTTTGTTTCTACCCTAATCTCATGTCATTAAATATGTTTGATATGATTTTTTTAATTTCTTTATTATAACAATATGAATGTGTATTTTGATAAGATTTCATGCTTGAAAAGGAGTACTTAAAATCACATTATTTTTTTAAAAAAAAAAGGAGAGATGTATTGCAGCACTATTTTTGTGTAGTTATGTGTATTAAAATAACATTAATGTTGTGTTAAAAAGAAAAAGGAGAAAAGATGAATTTCTTTAAAATTGATTCCTTTTAAAAAATGTATTCATTCTTATTTGTACGACAAGAGGGGGAAAATGCAGTTATAGGGAGGTAGTGGGTATTAAAAGAGGAACTAATTCTTGTTTGAACAAAATTGACCTTTCAAAGAAAGAAATGGAAAAATGAACTGGGAGAACAGGAAGCTCTGGAAAGAGAATTTGGAAATTGAAAGAGATTTCTCAACGTTAGCAAAACAGGTTTTCCTTATTTTTATAATATCGTTTTCAATTATCACTGCTTCTGAAATTTTGAAACATCGTTTTACTCAAAAGAATCTCTTTGATTCCTTACAAATATCATAATTAAAGTTCTGGCGTGTAAATTTTCTCGGCTTCATGAACTTAATTTCCTTGTTTGTCTATGCCTCCGTTGAAATGTGCATCCTTAAATTTTTCTTTCTGTAGTTGCATGCCTCCTTCGCATTCTAGATGCTACCTTACAAGATTTAAAAAATATAGCTTGGGTGGGTAATTTTTTTTAATAAATCTTAGACGCCGGTCGTATAGCAACTAAGCATAGTACAATGGTGGAATTCTGTTAATTCTTTTTGAGAACTGAAGCTGTGGTTACCTTTATGTTTAAATGAGTTTCTTCCTTGACATTCGAAGGAAGAAGGAACTCTTAGGCCCTTTTTAATTCCTGGAAACTTGTCGATAGCTTTAATGTGTAAGCTTGCGTTTGAGAAATCTCGAAAACATTTCTGGATCACATACTCAACAACAGTAAAACCTATAATCCTCAAGAATTCTACTGGATAAAGAGTTCTATTCTATACATGATAGCATCAAACTATTCAGTTGTAAAGTTACTTACAACTGCTCTTTACAATTTTTTTCAGGACTGCGTCTTCGCTTTTGAAACATATCCCTAAGGCCTTGTATAAGACAAGCATGGGGGTGCTAAATCAGTTTTCTTTTCTTCAAATAACGCGGTATACGAATGAAGTAACAGGCGCCGCTTTTCTTTCTTTTCTTTCCCCCAGTTCATGATCACAGCAAGTTGCATGAAATGTCCATAGAATTGGAAATCTGAAGCGTAATGGCTGCTGTCAGTATAAAACCATATGCATATCCGCTACAATATTAGTGGCATTCCTGAACATTTTACAGCCAAGAGATTCAAATTATACTGTGACATTTACCTCTTAGGGTGCTGTTCTCTGTCATTTGGTGTTTACCAGCTTTCTGTTTGGGATTGATTGTTGGTATTCCTTTTTCTTCCTTTTTATTTTGAGATAGCATTGAGTTGTGTGATTCGTGCTTCTTGTTTGGCATGAAATCCACCAGAATACCTAATCTTCTTTGTAACCAAACTCTACGCAGTAAGTGCGTTATTTACTCTAAGGCTGTTCCTGAAGCCCCGTTTGATAACTTGACAGCAAAACCATTAACAAGTGATTGTGAAATTCAAGCCACAGCATGTGGTCAATGACGGTAAATGACATTGCCTGGCGATCTGGAAAACTTGTATTATTTATCCTTGTTGTCAAACCTTTAAGAAAATTAGGTAGAAACAAATAAGCTTACCTTGTATAGTCGTTTTTATAATTAGACTCTGTATAAACCTCTTCTTTCAGGCATTAAACACTGGTATGTTTGCAAGAGTAGACTCCCTGATGCAGAGCATCATGGAAACCCCAAATCACCCATGGAGTTTCAACCTTCAATTGAACTTAACAACATATCAGAGGCATCAAATCATCTTCCACTTCATTTATCCATCACTATGTTCCAAACATTACCAAGCATGACAAGTACTCAATCAATCAGCAATATTTCTTTTACACAATTCAAGGTCTCTTCACAATTCTGATTCTTACAATAGGATTAGGCCCAAGCCTACTCACCCAGCATACCCTTACTGTACTGATCTACTTACCAAGTGACACAAAGCCATTGCCTTCCATCACAAACATTCTTTATACTCCACATTCGATAAGTCCTATTTTCTGATCATAAAACAGTGACTTCAACATTGTTCACACAAACATTAGTTATCATATTAAGCCTTCATATTCCAAACACCATTAATGCATTGTTGGTGTTCATGACTTGATCAAATTTGCCAAAGAGTTTCCATGTATACTAGTCACACCTCTTGATCCATAATGCACTTTACACAAACAACTTTTAACTATCTCTTGCTGTTGTGACTGTCATTTCATGATAGTTTTCTAGACCCGTACTATGATGCAAATCGCTCTGGTGAGAATGTGGAAAACTAGGATTGAATCAACATATCTAAAAATTGTAAAGATTCAACAGTTAGATAAAAAGTTATGCCCTCCGTACAGAGACTGAATTTGAATGTCACAAAATAAACAAGATATGCATACACATCCGTCTAGGGCATCATTTTGCTCACAAATTACATAACCATTCGGTCCCAAACCAAATGCATGTTGAAATGTCCTGATTCTACTTTGAATACACTGAGATTCCTATTTTTCCAATGGTTGAAATTGAATATATAACCAAACCTTTGTCCATGGGTCTGTCTCAGAGGGTTTTTTAACCAGTTTATGGAAAATATCTTCATTCTTTCCTCACAAGCAATGGCCAATGCCCAAACTTGATATAAAACAAAGTTAACTCATTATACAATTATACCAGATGAGTTTCAGAGTTCATTTAATCCATTAACATACAAGGAAATGCATGGAAACAGTGAGAAACCGTGACTGATCAGAATAAGAATTAACAACAGCTGAACTCAAAACTACAAAACTGATCATTTAACCAAAATATGAATACATTACATTCATTGGTGATGGAGTCCAACCTCCATTCCTTTCTTTCCATTCCATCTACAATCTCATTCAAGATGTTTGCCTCCCAAACTCATGACTGCCTTATAGTTCCTGCAGAAACTAGGGCGGCAGTCAGAGATGTGGTTGATTAACCATATCCGCTCTTCCTCTAACTTGACACACACCTTAGATTCGACCAAATGAGCATATTTATAGCCTCCTACATCCATATGACAGTTACAACTGCCCACAAGACCGAAGTATATCCTTTTTGCAACATTTACAACATATTTTGTTGCTTGACAACATTTGCATAATTGACAATTTTTCAAGTTGAACTCCAAACGTGACAAAACATTACAAGGACATCATACACATCTCCAAATGGACCAAATACACATATTACATCTTATTTACCCTTCCATGACACTTTTACACCATTTTGACCTTCTTGACCCAATTAGGACCCTAATACACAACTTTGAGCAACTTGTTACACATGAGTTGCATTGCTTTGCAAAATGACTTAATATGACTCCAAACATATTCAAAAGACCTTAAAGACTCAATACCAATGAAATTGATCTTGTCATGATCCTTTGACCTTCTGATTCTCCTTGGTGCTAGGTGCTCCTGCTCATGATCTTGTCAAACCTTTAAGAAAATTAGGTAGAAATGAATAAGTTTACGTTGTATAGTTGTTTTTATAATTAGACTCTGTATAAACCTCTCCTTTAAGGCATTAAACACTGGTATGTTTGCAAGAGTAGACTCCCTCTATGGGATTCAATTATGCTCAGAACAACATTATATTGAACCTTTTAAATAATACATTGTTTTCCCCAAATAGATTGCTGTCCTTAGCGCTGGTATCCATTGTTACACTTAGCCTGACATTAAACTCTTTGTTTACTGTTATGACCGTAAGAACAGAACTGGGGGATATTCAAGTTTCTCTGCAATCATTTCATTTCATGAAGTAAACTTTTCATTGAGGCATTCTGTCAAACATTCTAGACGCCTTTAAATTACAATTTATTGCAGAGTTGATATGACTTTATGATATTGCTGTGTATGCTACTCTATACAATTTGACTCTCTCTTGAGATAAGGTCATAGTATTTTCTCGCTGGAATATTTAAATACATTTGAGTTACTTATGAAATTTTAGAGAAGCATAAGTCTCCTTTGCATGACTAAAATATCATGAAATTGACTTGTAAGTTAATCATGGATGATTAAGTTGTAGAAATGTTCTAAAAAAGAAACTTTCTTTAAAACGAATCATGGAGTTAGTGTGTTTTTCTTTAACTTAATGGAAGGGTGTCGAATGTGGATTTTATCAAGGAAGGGTACCTGAATGAGAATTATCTTTGATGTATGCCTATCTACTAGTAGAATTTGGTTATAATGCTTTGACCAAAGCTTGTTTGCATATTGTACTGTATATGCTGATTACTGATTCATCTCCCTGCCACATCAATATTTAGTTATTGCATAGTCATAGGTGATAAGTAGTGTAGTTACATTGTTGCACTAGATCCATCCATCCCACTAGTTCCGAGTTGCTAGGTTTTTTGGGCAGGGTCAGCGTACTCAACATGACAAATTGAGCACCGGGGGAGCTAACCACTCCATGGTTTGGTGGTAAAAACGTCTGGAGCACACTCTCGTCTCAAGCACAGAAGATAGAAAGAAGTCTGATGGCTGAAGAAGACAAGGAGTTGCACAGTATTTGTTTCTCATTTATGTATTCATGATTTGACCTGATGATCTATTGTATCACATGTTGTAAAATGCACTTAGACTTAATGTACTAGATGTATTTAAACTATTCTACTATCAATGTATTCGACGAGAAGGTCGACATCTCCTTTCATGTATTTGTCTTCATTCGACAAGTTGGTCAAATTTTGTAATCAATTATGTTGTTTCTTTACATTATAAGTAATGTAACATTAGAAAGAAAATTAATACAAGTTTTCGCCCCATTTAACTTTTCTTATGAATGTTTCGCTAATTATGGTATTTTGCTTGTGTGGCATGTTTGTTGAAAAGTTAATCTTTACAGCTCTCTTGTGGAATATGCTGCCCTTTAAAGCAGAGAATCACAAAAAGGAAGCATTGACGTGAAAGTACCTTGTGGATGTTCCATACACTGAAAGTCATAAACGGAAAAGAGTCACAAACTGCTCTCTAGTAAAAGATGCACATCTGCAAGGTTTCGTCAATTCCAATATGGTCGGTGCTTTGGACAAATGAAGATCAACTACTGTTTATGTATTTACATTTATTAGGGCAGCAATCAGTTGGATTTTCAGAATGCAACAAGTGGTTAGACTCTCCACTATGAAGCCGAATACATTGCTCTCACTGAAGATGCAAAGAAAATAATATGGCTGCAGCGGTTATTGGTGAATTGGGATGCAAGCAACATGTTGCCACTCTTTATTGTGATGGCAAAAGCATTATTCATCTGGCCAAGAATGCTGCATTTCATAGTTGAACAAAGCACATTGAGTTGAGTTATCACTTCATCTAGAGCATTCTTGAAGAGGGCAACTTGAAAGTCAAGAAGGTACATACAAAGGTGATGCAGAGCATCCAAGAACTCAATCAGTATTCTAGGATCCTGTTGATCCGATCATCCTTTCATCAAATAATCAATCAATTAGAGGCATTTCAGTCAGTTTACTTCATTCATGTAATCAATAACATATGAACCATGATAGGTTCCTCAATCCTCCTCGAGAAGACATTCAACATTTAAGGTGATCCTTCATTGGTATGACTGTCATTGACAGTTTTGATAGACCCATACTCTGTCATCAATAACTTTTGTACCAGGAATTAGTTTTGAAATCGCTTCAGTCAGAATGTGTAGAATTAGGTTTGTGAAAACATATCCAAAATTGAGGGAAATCCAATGGTGGAATTCCGAGTTAGGGCCTCCAAACAGAGACCAAAATTTACTGTCAAATAAACAAATTGATTTTTCTGAGTTTTGCCCATTAGGGCATCATCATTCTGCCACCATACTGCATCATTCAGATTGAAACAAAGTACATTATTTAGCCACGTGAATATACTTTAAAATGGAATAGATTTCATAGTTTTCCATCAGTTACAGTATGAGATAATATCAAACCCTCAATGACAGGTCTGGGAACAAGGGTTTTAGACCAGTTTCAAGAAAACTCCATTCTTTCACCGCCATGGTAATTGCCCAAATCTAATCCAAAAGAAAACTCATTCACCATACATCACTTCCACATAAGTTTCAGGTCATATTCAATGCATTTGCTCATAAAGAAATGCTTGGAAACAGCGAAAAAACGTGACTGTTTACAGAATAACTGTCAAAAACTTGTATAAACCCTTACCTTTATTCATTGTCAACACCAAATTAATACTCTACAGTGGTTACCATACATTATCCTTCTCTCCTACATGATGACTGATCATTACATGGAGGGACATGAATAAAACCTCAACCAATCTCCATGACTGTCCTCAAAACTGCAGAAGTAAGAGCGGCAGTCAGAGGTCTGTTATAAACAACCTTGTAGGCTTTCCCTCCAACTTGTCCACTGACTCAAATTTGACCAATGCATGGTTTATAAACACTTCTTTCATCCCTTTTGACAGTTACAACCGACTACCTTCCCTTATATCTTTTGTTTGTAATCTTTTACAAATGTTGCATTATGCAACTTTTCATCAACTTTCACAATTTGACATAATTGATCTCTAGCCTTTGCATGGGGACTTCTAACATCTTAAAATGGACTTAAAACATGTTAATTCATTCTTACCCTTCCTTGGGTTTACAAACACATTTTGACTTCCTTTGACCCATCTAGGTCCTGAATGGGCAATTAGTACAACTTGGACAATCTTTACATCTTATGATTGCATAATGACTTAAACATAGCCAAATGACCTTAATACATAAAGGATTGAAATATAATTCAAATTGTTCATATTGTAATCTTTGACCTCCTGCTACCCTGTGATGCTTAGGTGCTCCTGCACCAAAAGGTGACTCCAGCTGATGCATTGACGAAGATAGTCTCAAGGGAGAAGCTTGAGTTTGCAGGGTTTCTCTTGGCATCGTCAAGATGTGACAATAAGCCTGAGGTGGGGGAACATCTCTGAGCAAGTTACAGTAGTGGTTGGACTTCAAATGGGAGATTGTTGGATAATTAAGTCCAACAGTTGCCTCTTCAGCTCCTTATTGTTTTTCCCTCCATGATTGCCTCTTTAACTTCTTCGGAGATTTCAATATGAATGAATAATGCAATCATTTATTATCATTGTATTGCTAAAGCATATTTGCTGTTGTATGTAAAACTAGAACAGAGATAATAAGAAAAACATTTCCCCCTGCTTCGTGTGGATGTAACTAAATTGGTGAACTACGTAAATCCGATGTTTGTGTTTCCTTTGGTTTTAATCTTGTATCTCTTTAATTCTGAATTTGTTAATTGTTTGTTTATCTCACTTTGAATCAACAAAAGACATGAGAAAATTTCTTTAAGCACCTTTCTAATCTATAACAGAAATATATTTATACATATTGGATTCACAGTATTGATGCTAATAAGAAATCAACAAATATTTACCAACGCTATAACTTTAGGACCAGAAATAAGAGGTCCGGGGTTCGAGTGAGGGCGATATAAAAACTTACCACTTTCAATTTGGAAAATATGCACCAGCCAATCTCAGCAGTCAACTAGTCTGAATCAAATCTGCGTCAAGAAACCTGTAAATATACAAATCCCTAGTTCTTCCCTTGGCCGTACGATATCTCCTGAGGAGCCCTTCCTTGACAAACCCGGCCTTCTCTAAAACCCTCTGAGAAGCCAAATTACAGGGTTCCACCAGGCCATCAATGCGCTCCAAACCCGGCATGTCAACAAATGCCGTAGAGAGAGCCAAGTGAACGGCCTGGGAAGCAACGCCTTTCCCCCACCACCTGCGCGCCACCACTTATCTAATTTCTGCCCTACAGGAGGCAGTTTCTCCGCCTCGAGCGAGGGAAATGGCTCCCACGGGCCTGTTTTCGACGCAGATAGCCTTGTACCAGGGGTGATCCATGGCTGTTTTCTGTATGTACTCTTCCGCTTCTTCCCTTGATCTATATGTCTCCCACATGCAGAATTGGGTCACTTCATCATCGCTCGCCCATACCGTAAAATCGTCCACGTCTCTCAACTCGAAATTGCGGAGCTTCACCACAATCGTCTCCACGCTCTCCTCCATCTTGATTTGAAGGCGGCGAAATTAAGCAAGTGTGACAGATGAATTTCTGCCTCAAGCCCAGATGAAATTAAAATTAGTGTTTACAAGCCCGCTTGGCCATAGGGCACAAGGTCTGCACGGTAGAGAGATTGGTTCATCTTTTGTGGGAAGCCAGTTATTGGAGATCTTGGCTTCATTTGTGCCTCACAGGACATTTTAGTGATACTAGAAATTAAATAAGTAGTGATTCTACAGTGTAGCATTTGATGACGGATCATCTATGTGTGATGCAGTTCAATAGTTGGGAAGTTTTTGTGGGGGAAGCAGGAAAGACAGGGTGAGACAACTACAAGAAAATCAGTTCTCTCTTTCAATATGATCAATAAAATTGAAAGTAAATACATTTTGTAATATATTTTGTTCAAAAGAATTGTATCTAAATTTTAAGAATAATAAATTTATTTTTTGCAGATTAAAAATATCTTCAATCAAAATTGTTACAATGGTAAACATTCCATCTTATTAAATGTAGTATTGATATTATAGAGTTGGGTTGGAAAACATTTCATTTTTAAGTGTAAAAGTGATGATGAGATAGTAAATTCAAAAATTACATAATAGATCATAAAGTGTCACCGACTATGACTCGCACTTGTTTTGGAAAGCATTCGAGATCTATAAGCATGAAAGTGTTGGAAATTAGGTACATAGGGAAATGGAAATATTGATCACTTTGAGTCATCATAAGGAATTTTAAAAGGCATGCTTACAAGGTACTTTGTGGATTCATTATGCTCAACCAAAAGATAGAGGGGGATTGGAAAGCATAAATTCTTTTATTCAAGATATTTGTCTTGAAACTGAATGGATTGTTAGGACCCTCAATAGTGATGTTCTATAGAAATATTTTGGTTCATCATCGTACTCAAACTACTACTAGTAGTTGTTATTGCTACTTGGTCAATTATAAGGATAAGCTTCTTCTTGGTTCTTTTTGCAAAACTTATGGATATGCCACCATGTAAAATGCTTGGCAGACTACTTTTCAAAAACATTATCTTGGTATGACCAAACTTTGAGTCATGGCTTAAGTTTTGCCTTCTCTTTAATAAGACAATAGTCCTCTTGTTAATATCAAAAACCTTAAGGTAGACACCTCTTTAAAAAATGAAATCAAGCTTTTTTGAGACTTGTAGGAACTAATCATTTTTAATTGGAAATCATGGCAACAACTCAAGTTTCAATTTAGAATTTCCTCTTAAAATAAGATTGTGCTCAAGAAAATCCAACAACTAGTTATTCCTAAACTATGGTATCTATTGTTGACCCCTTGTCATAATAACTTCCTTAATTATCATAAACGGGTACAACAATTGAAACTTTCGAGTCTTCCCTCTCAAAATATTTATATGTAACTCCTTCCTTTAATATCCTTCTCCCCATCTTAAACTCAAATGGAATTGCAAATTTGGTTGATCTAGATGGAACAAGATAAGCTCTTTAATATGGAGGTCTAAAGTCAATGCTTGAGTCCAATTGATTGTCTGGAAAGTTCTACAAGTTAAACTGTCAATTGTTGGTCAACTTTCTTTCATCTTTCCCTCTCCTTCATATCCCTTCTATATAAAAAAGAAGTCTATTAAACATGCATTATGAATAAGCACCCAAACCCAACACCTTTAGAACTTTCTCTTCTCCACTCTCATTGCTCTTTTCCCTTAAGATTGGTCTTGGAGAGTGACACTTCTTAGGTTTTTTCCATACCATAATATCATTATTAAGACCTTCAAACAAATTTGTTGGATTTATCATATCTCTTATATGGTCTATAGTATATAGTTAAATAAACAAATAATAAATAAGCTAGATAATTATTAATTTAATAAAATAATTATTAGTTGTTAGTTTTTGGGATGTTATTCATATATGAAGTTGTATAGGAGAAATGAATGGCATTATTCCAAAGTAATCTTCTTCTAGAAATTAACATATATTATTTGTTCATACTTTAGTATGTAATAATGGTTTGATATGGTTTCTTTATGTTTGCTCTACTAATTTTAATATGGTATCAAAGCATTTTTTGTCTTGTCTATGAAAATTAATATTCAAGGATGTGAAGGAGATTTGATGTTGCATCTAAGATGTCCAAACTATTTTCTTGTTGTTCGCATTGAGAAGCATACAATCTCATTAAAATCATGATATCTTTCTCATTTCATAACAAAATATAGAAATTCAAAAAAGCTCTGGAAAGGTGGTGAAAAGAAAAACAAAATTTGAAAATGTTACAAAATATAGTTGGCATATGATGAATAGTTCATTGTTAAAAATAGAGTAGCAAAATAAATAAGACATGAGATTGAATGTTATAAGCATAAGTACATGTACAATAATTAGACCCACTACAACTATTACCCCTCTCCCTTTATCTATCATCTTCCAATTCACACTTTTTAAAACCTTCATAGATGTTTTAAAGGCAATTCATAACTTCAAATATTAACTTGAACTTATATTAATTTGTGAAAAAACACAACTTCCTTGCATAGCCTCATAAAGAATGTATACAATTTTTCTATCAAACATGCAAATATGATGAAGGAGAAAACATGTGTAACTTTTGATTGGATAAGTGTTTTCTCACAAAAAAGTCCCTTGTTAATTATGATGTTATAGAATCCCTTATCTAACCATTTTGCTCCATCTTCCATAAAACTCCTCATTTAATTGTTTAGACAAATCACCTAATGAAAGCTTGAAAAATTATTATTTCACCAATCGAAAGGCATTTTGACCTAAAAAAAATTCCTCATTGGGAGAAATGCTACCAAGAATACTCTTGTAAAAGGATTTTTCACTAGCTATTTTGGATTTTCAAATTTAATTGTCTATAGAGTTTATTTAGTGTTGCGTGACTACTACCAAGAATTTGACTAAAATGAAGGATGCTTCTTTTTCAAACTTGTATACCTTTGAACACGAATCTAAGCAATCATGAAACTCAAAAGATGGATAAAGACAACAAATAAAACAAATAAACATTTGGCACTAGATCATTTCACAACTAGAATCGACTCAATAATTATTTTGAATCATGGTCCAATATTATCTTTTCACACAATAAATTTAAATCTTATGATGTGAAAATGATGCTAACATACGTATACCTCACTTCTTATTCTTCTATTATTTAGCCTGCCCCTTACAACTAAGACAACAAAAGTGGAATAGCCCATGGACTTTCTCTTGATTCATGCACTTAACAAAAACCTAATGAGATATGCTAGTCTGGGTGTAGAACGATTACCATTAGTTTTCATAATTTATTTTTCTTATGAATATGATAGAAAAATGTGCATATCCTCTTTTCTTTATCTTGTCTTCTATTGAAATTATTTCAAAATTAAATTTAAGGTGTTGCTCGGTGATCATTTATATAATCTACCTCTGTTATATTTAACAAATATAACTTTTTTTTCAAGAAAATTTTATTTACAAGACTCTTGGGCTAACACAACATGTATATCTTCTTTTAGAGGCTCTTCTTACATATTCATTAACATAGAATTTGACATGCATATATTAATATTAGGACCATCTTTCATAATCAATCTAATATACCTCTCATCTAGCAAACCTATTGGTTTCCACTTAAAGAATACATCGATGTCCATTGATCTCTCTACTAGATATTCTTCTTCAACTTCCATAACTCAATTTTTTGTACCATTAAAATTATTGTCATGAATCAAACAATACACATAATATGTGTACCCATAAGATCCTTAAAAGACTCTCATTGATACTAGTTATGGACACATACTACAACAAACATTCATTCAAGGGTTTTAAAATTATAATATCCTAATATTCTTACCATACATTGTATGTAAGTTTAGGATGCTAAATGACATGGCTATGCCCAAGAAATCTTGATTTGTGTCCTTATTCATTGCTATACCAATATTTTATTCTTTATTCTAATATTTGTATTTACCTTTATTTTTACCCATCCAAACTATGATTGTCAGGCTTCTTTAGATATTTATAATATTATATGATTTCTTTATCATTTACCTCATTATATTAGGTCTTTAGGTCTTCTTTAGCTAATTATATAGTGTCCACCTTACTTACCCTTGGATAGATATACCTATGATTGTAATTTTATGTGGTGCAATGAAATTGACATGCCCCAATTGATCAATAATACCGAGCAATTTGATATGGGTCCTGATGAAATTACTCATTCCAAAATTGATTGAAAAAGTTGATGCCCCTAGTGATGTGATTTGATTGACTTGATTTGATCTCTAATTTGATGTCGATGTTGCAAGATTAAAATCTATTTGATGATCAAATTTGATATCAAACTATTTAATGATCCATCTGCATGGACATGTTGATTATGATGCCCCCTCGGGAGCGAGACTGAAATGTAATAGAATATATTTGATTGATGTTGGATTGATTTGATAATATGTTAATTTAATTTAGAAGATTGGATTGATTTATAATCCATTTTGATTGAGCTCCCAATAATGATATTGCAAAGATAGTGATTAACCATGATGCTAGATGCATAGATCTTACATGTGATACTTAGCCATGTTGAATATAGATTTCCCTCCTTGAGGTTATTTGATCAAGTCAGATGAATGCAAGAATGAAACATGAGTGCCACTAGAATGAGATGCAATCTTCCATAAATTGCATTCTTGTTGGGGTGAGAAATTCCTAAAAAAATTGATAAATACCTATCGACAAATGTTCATCCTTTACCAAGTCACCGAAAAATTCAAAGAGAATAATGAACACTATATCGCATGAAGAGGCTTTGAAGGGGTTGCAAAATAGCAAACATCACTATTTTGCGAACGACACAAATATGAGGTTTGTGAGATGGTGAAAAGGTTACATTTAATAAATTGAGGCTTTTAGGGTACTATGAAATGATGACATATTTATCAAGGGTCAATAGAAAGGGAGGTGACAATTATTTTTGGAGGGCTCATTCGCACATGTAGATGTTTTAAAACATTTTTGTAGTTGAAACCATTAGTGCTAATATATTATTCCCGGTAGAAGAATAGAGTTGTGCACAGAGGATAGTTTATTGGTTCATTAGAGATAGTGGAGAAGCTAGAAGGTAGCGGGAGGAATTAAGTAAGTGATTCATCTCTTTGTCTAGTTTTCCTTTTTAGATAGCAATATGCCTAGGAAGAAGGAGGTCGTAATAGGGGATATAGTAATTCATCCTCCACAGTACACATTGTTAATAGTATTTCCTAGATCTCAGGATGTTGGGATGAAGGGTATGTTTTCAGATAAATGGTCAAAATGTGGGGATTCTTCTATACCCATTCACAAAAAGTCATTATTTTGGTCATTCTATTCAAATAGGAATGACAAGATCTCGTTGTGTAATTCTCAGAGTTTTGATATGGAGAAGCTCATTATGTCGAATGTATTTTTTGATGTTAAATTGATCAGTGCATTAGTTGCACATTGTAGGGTGGAAACTAGAACAGTAAGAAAGGTGGATGGAGCTCCCCTCCTAGTTATAAGGAAAGAAATGATTTAGGAATGTTTTGGGTTGAATACTTAGACAATTACTAAGTTGGATAGAGATTCCTTCCCTATAGAATATGAGTGAATGGTAAATAACATGACTCTGAAATAAGTGGCATTTTTTATTAATAGGGAAGATAATAACAATGTGGTTAGATTGAATGGGAAATCCCCTTTCTCTACTGATAATTTCATGTGGTTCTTCCAAAGAACATACTAGGTTTGGGCACAAGTATTGGGGCAGGAACATAAATCCAGAATTCCAATTGATCTTATGTATTTATCTATGAAGATGCAACACTCTCATTTGTCGCATGATTATGACATAGCCTATGAATTGGAGAGGGTTGTGAATAAATAACTGATTGAATGGGAAAAGACAAACAAGTGTAAAAAATATTCTTTATGTGCCATATGATATTATTTTAGAAGTAGCAAAGGACAAAGTCAGAGAAAGCTATTGTTGTCTTCCATAATGTTCAGAGTTAATTTCTCAGAAAACCACAAAAATCCTTAGAGGATGTAGAAGGTATACCCACTGTCAAGTTCAAGCAATAACTCTCAATACAAATGTTCTCTATCTTGGAGAAAGTTTTATCTTTCAGAGTAAATGTTGTGATTGGGAAGTGTGTTAATGTTTATGACAGGTGTTTCCTATTGGCTAAGATATTAAGTGGAATCAAGAAGAATAAGCCTTTGTTGTAGGATCTAGTCAGGAGATGGAAGCCTTCTTCATATGAGATAACTCACATTTGTGATATAATTCAGAGATACCTAGATGCCCCTAAGGAGATTAAAGAAACAAAAGAAATTATGGATTCTATGTTTTAAGAATTAGAATATATCTTGCACGAGGAGGGAAGGGTCGAAGAAAATATGTCAACTTTGAAGTCAATCAAGCATTGGACTATCCCAAAGTTCGTAGATCTTGAGGGATGTGTGAAGATCATTGAAGAGTGGAAGCTTGAATACGTAAATATGGTCCTATGAATTGTAGAACATTTGAAGGAAGATAGGGATTTTTCAGTCGATAAATTCAATATTTTCTTAGAAAGGATCATTGTGCTTGCGGAAAAATTTTCTAAGTTCATAATTGAAGCTCAAGCAGTTACAGGGGATAGATGGAAAGAGCATCTCCTATTCATGCTAGATATATTACACCATCAATGGCCATCACTTGTGCAAGTTTCAAAATGGGTTAACAAGTATCTAGGACCAATCATCGATACTTCAAGAGGATTGAAGAGAATATCAAAATGTAAAGATACTTCAGTAGACTGATGATTGCAATTTTTATTTATTGTTAGTTTATGTTTATTTATAATGTTTTTGTTTCTTCTTTCAATTTATTAGGATTAGGTAGATGAAAAGGCATAGAATGTAAAATAGTTGGAAGCTTGTCACTTCCCTTTCTAGGGAAACCACAACTATTTAGTATATATTAGTCTCAATTAAAAGCAAAAACTCTCTAGATTGTACTTACTTTTTTTATATATCAATAAAATAAACCTTGTTTCTTGCTCAATTAGATTTTATATGCTATTATTGAATTTGGTCTCCTTGATGTAATCAATATGAAGATTGGTTGTCACCTTGAAAATTTATGTATCATGGTTATTGTTTATGTGATATTAATCTGAGGCAAATAAGAAGTAATTGTGAAGTGTTGTCTGACTGCTTCTTATCTAATTGACTCTCTGAAAGGGATTACATACAATTAGATGGATTGATGTTACAGGAAGCATCCATTTACAATAATAGGATTGGGTGACTAATGATACTGTTGAAGGTTCAGAGTATTATCTTTCAAGGAAAGTACGTGAAGAATTCTATAAAGCTTGACTCTATGCCCAATCGGATAAGGGAATGATCTTTGTAAATCAATAGGAGTAAGGAATATTTAAATTTAATCGATGTTCTTTTCTATTTATTGATTATCGGTTATTAGTTTGAAGTAATTAGTGAAGGTATTTACTTGTGAAAGTATAGAGGGATCATATTCTTGTATTTCAAATCTTTTCCATTTTGAAGTAGAACATTGGAGACGTTTTATTTAATTCACCTACTATAAAAATCTCTAAATCATAAGGCATTTGGGGAGAGTATTTACCCACCTAGGTCCCGCAAAACCTAAAGAGAAAGGGATTTAAGTCATGTTTGATTGATCCTATCATTTGGCTAGAATCCATTGGAAAACTCAAGGATAAATCTTGGAAAAATTTTAGGGCTCCTCCTTCGAGTTTTGATTCTTCTTCTTCGGTGTCCCATAGATCTTAGACATCTTAGAAAAATCTAGATAATGGAGAAAGGGAACTTTAGGATAAGGTAGGCAATTTCTTTCAATATATTCAAGGGGTTAAGGATAATAATAGTGCTTTGCCTAGGTATTATCAGTGATTGGTTAATCAGTTAGACAACTTAACATTTGATCCTCAAGAAAATTTTAATGCGAGATCTCAGGGTTGTGTGTGTGAATTTTGTACCTGATCTGTAGACACAACACTTCAGTAAAACATTAGAGGTTAGCTAAAATCGAAATCATGCAAGTAATTGAAAAACTAAACTAACCAGTTGATTTACTGCCTTCTAGTAGATGCGAGTATGTATTCTTAGATTATACCGAGATCAGTGACCTTGATGACACCTAAACGAAGGATTTGAATGCAAAATCTAGATATGGAATGAATGCAATTAATCTATTTTTTGGTTTTTTTGTGCAATTATGATAATGAAAACTTGATATGAATCTATGCTAATATGAAAATTGATATGCTAAAATGATCTAACAATAATATTCTAAATGATATGGATGCTATGCAAAACAATGAAAATCTCACAACAACTCGAATTCTCAAGATCGATTCTTCAGTCTCCAATTTGACAGCGTGAGTGTGCAATTCGTGGATCGATCCCAAATGAAGAGCTGAAGCCTTAATTTATAGAAATCTAGGGCTTTGGAGGTGCATGAAAAAAAGCCATAAATCACTCAAATAACTCAGGTTGATTTTTGAGTTATTTTTAAATAAAAGATAATTAACTCACAAAAACATGCAAAAGCAGAGTTTAACTCAAAATAGAGTTTAGATTTAATTGATAATTAATAGTTGTATGCTTTTCTGATTGTGCATGTTTTATTTATGAATTAATTTAATAATAAAGTGATTTATTTCCAACTTAACTGATTTTGAAAAATAAAACAATTGATTTATGGGTTAATCAATTATTTTTCAAACTTTTATTCAAAAATAATATTATTAAAAATTGACAACTTGCTTTAATTAATTAAATAATAATTTAATCAATTATTCATAAGATTTTGGATTTATTGTCAAAATTAAATAATATAATTTAGGAATAAATAGAATTAACTTCAATTAAACAATTAAGTGGCAGAATTAAATCTAATTAATTAAATATTGAGAATATTCAATTAATCAAACTTTAGGATAAATAGGATTTATCGCCAAATAATCATTAAATCAAAGATAATTAGGATAATTAGGAATATTCCCTAATGCAGAATTTATGATAATCAATTAGGATTCCATGATGTTCAGATGTGCCTTTGGTTAGGACTTCAATGTCGATTTCGTTCGATGTGTCAATATAGGAGATTAATGAACCTATAGCCCATTTTTGGGGTATTACATTTTGCCCCTCTTTGAATTGTTGTGCGAAGCGTAGTGGTTCAAAGACAATTTGTGTACAATGTTGATTCATATCGATATGAAATTGATATTGATATGAAACAAAAATTGATTTGAAAGATTCGAAGATGTTAGGTCCTGAATGACCAAAGATAATGTTAACTATAACAGTAAATGAACCGATGATTGCGAAAAAGTGTCAAAATGTATGATTCCAAACCTTATGATTGCGAAGAAGTGAGTGACCGATTCCAGACCCGATTGTCCTTATATTGAATCACATTGGTATCACATCTAAACCCTTCAGTTTTTGAAGAACCAAGGAAATAACACAATTCAACCGATGGTTACAAAAACTGATATAATTTACAAGATTAAGAGATTACCAGATTGATATGGATCTCAATGAATCTAATATGCCCCAAGCGATGATTGATTTTCCCTGAGTGATGAGGTCTTTTTGATGAATCAGCAACTAGACATGGTTGTTGTCTTGATTACTGAGGAAAGATATGATTTCAAAATTAGATTACAGACTTTGAATGATGTGCAATACCATGCCCCCTTCGGGATTAAAATTGAAATCTAACAAGAAAAGTCAGCATTGATAGTTCAGAAGCATGTTAATTGATTTAAGAAGTGGTTAAACACGTTTGAAAATGCATTCTGCATCATTTGGAGGTCCTGGAGACCAAGCTTGACTAGGTTTGACCATGAGTTGACCATAGTTGACCAAGTTGAAAGTTTGATAGTTTGATGTAAGATAATCAGTTAAGTTGAATTCTGGATTTCTTTGATGATTGAAGGTTGATTATGCAAGTAGTTAATAATATAAACAATCTCAGATTTTGATTTTGATCCCAAAAAGGATTCTACTTGTTGTTTCGTTGGAGGAACCTTCATGTGAGATTCAGCTCTTGTTAGATTTGAAGATGTGATTGAAGAATCATTTAAGCATTGAATTTTATCCAACCATTGTGAGATCATGCAAACATGCAAAACATGCAGAATGAAATGCAACCTAAGACCTAGGACCTAGTCACTGATCATGTGTCGGTCATTCTCATCATTGAATTTTTAGGTAATCGGATAAATCAATACAATGCCCACTAGTTATGAAACCATAGACATATGAATATTGATTTGTATGCGCAGGAATGTCAGATTAGATATAAGCACCAAGGCATAAACGCCAGGATGACCTGAATATCATGTCCATTTTGATATAGCAATTTGTATAAGCATCAAAACATAAACATCATGATGACCAAAGTACGCCTTGCAGTACAAACACATCAAATAGTCGAGAGATCATTCTAAAACCAATGTGAATTACCCGTAGTGACCCTTTATCATTCACATCCTTAGGTAAGATCGCATTTCAAAATAGGAGAAAGAACTCACTTAAAAACACATTAGTTAGATCAAACTTCCTTGAATTTTTTGGGTATCAATGGTTGAGGTATGCATGGCCATCTAATTCGAGATAGAGGCTCTTATAGTTGGACACCATTTCAATCCAGAATTTCCAAAGTTGTTAGATTTTCACATACATGCAGAAAAAAAAGAAAAGACTATGCCCCCAGTCATCACTCTCTAAATCCTATAAAGGACATCATCGAAGAGCTCAAAAGGACATAATATGCAAAAATCTCAATGCGAATTAGTAAGCATACACGGAGATAAAAGCATTGTAAAAAGCATATATTGTTTTCAGTTTGTGTTTGACGTTTGATTGCGTTGTTGTAGATGCAAAATCCTTTCAGAGATGAAACTGACAGACTGACTCAAATGAAGCTTCAAAGGACTCTGACTAGATATGAAATGTCTAAAGTATACTAGGGACCATAGGATATGACATTGATTGCCCCTAAGTTTTAACATTGATAGGATACAAATGCTTGAGTTGATTGGTGTACAAACTGACTTATTGAAAATAAATTGGGAGATATGTACAAACTAAGACAAGACTAAAAGCTAGGAAAGACCAAGATTATGCTGATAGATGGAGCGTGTTGAAACAAGTGGTGCCCGTTTGTCAAGTTTTCACCATCTTGGTAGAGATTCTATTTTTGCTACCAAGGCGCCTATTTCCAGGTTTTCACCAAGGCACTTTTTCTTCTTCTCATTTTTTTGTATTTTTGATATTTTTTACTTTTTTTTTTAATCATCAAGGTGCCTATTGCTAGGTTTTCACCAAGATGTTCATTTTTTTAGGACTTTTCCCAATTTTTAATATTTTTTTCAGGACATTTTACCATACACTGAATGCCTTAGGCATAGAATATCTTCAGATGGAGAACATTGATTGGTTCCCAAAGCTATTCTCCTTTAGTCATTGAGAGTTGATAGGCACCAGAACCAAAAGTAGCAATGATTACAAAGGGACCCAGCCAGTTGGGTTCAAACTTCCCCTTGCGTTCTCGATGTGATTGATTTTTAGGATTCTCTCTCAAGACTAGATCACCAACCTGAAATTCTCTGTGTCTAACTTTCTTGTTGTAGACTCTAGACATTCTCTTTTGATATACTCTGAGATGATCATACGTTGCTTGTCTGCGCTCATCTAGTAGTTCAATTTCTTGCAACCTAGACACCCTGTAGTCATCATTAGTTACTAGCCCATGCATTTTGATTCTTAGTGATGGGATTTCAACCTCAATAGGCAGTCTCGCTTCCGACCCATAAAATAAAGTGAAAGTGTAGCCCTAGTAGGTGTTCTGATACTTGTTCTATAGGCCTAGAGAGCTGGATTGATCATGAGATGCCAGTCTCTTCCTATTTTATTAACTGTACGGTGCAATATTTTCAATAGATTCTTGTTAGAAGCCTCTGCTTGTCCATTCCCTTGAGGATAGTAGATAGATGACCAATGTTGTGTAATCTTAAATTTGGCACATAAATCATCTAGATCTTTGTTCTTGAATTGTCCACCATTATCTATGATTATGGAATGAGGTATCCCATATCTGCATATGATATAGTTCAATATGAACATAGATATTTGCTTTCCAATTGCTTGGGTTAAGGGAACTGACTCTACCCATTTTGTAAAATAATCTATAGCTGTGATTATATGGGTATGTCCATTAGAAGAATGAGGATGTATAGCTCTTATAAGATCAAATGCCCAATGATGAAAAGGCCATTGTGTAATAAAGGGAATTAGATCTCTCCCTAGAGCATGAATTAAGTTGCCATGCACTTGGCACTTTTGACAGTTCTTAGCAAACTTGATAGACTCTTTTTCCATTTCAGGCCAATAGTACCCAGCCCTAATAAGTTTTCGAGCTAGTGTTAAACCATTTGAGTGTGACCCACAAATACCATCATGGACTTCCTCTAATGCACATTGAGACTCTGCCCATTTTAAACATCTAAGTAGCGTACCATCTAGACCTCGTTTGTACAGATCATGACCAATGATAACATATCGGGAGGCATTATGGATAAGGTATCTCTTTTCATGGTGGTTGAAGGTATCAAGAATGATTTGGTCTTGGAGATAGGAAAATAGGTTTTTGTATCTGGATGAGGCATGACCAACAATAGTGCAGATCATGCGGGTTTTAGGGGAATCATATGCAGGATAAGATAGTGCTTCCACCAGGAACTCATAGCGTAGCTCATGTTCATGCTGCTGTAATAAAGTAGATAATGTTGCCATTGCATCAATAGCCTTATTCTCCATTCTAGTTATTTGCTCAAATGTGATAGATATGAAATAATTCTTTAAATCATCTACCATTCTCTTATAAGCAATGAGCTTTTCATCTTTAGTTTGGTACACATCATTGACTTGATGGATAACAAGTTGAGAGTCTCCATGAATGTGTAATTATGTTACTCGCCACTCAATTGCTATTTTCATGCCATTCAAAAGGGCTTCATATTCTACAATATTATTTGTGCAAGGGAACTTTAATCTGAATGCTTTTGGGATTGAGTATCCTTGAGGAGTTATGAACAATATGCCTGCGCCTGACCCATTTTGTGTGTAGGAGCCATCAAAGAATAACTTCCATTCTCTAGAAGAAAGAGTCATGATAGAGGAATCTGGAAATTCCATTTGTATTGGTTTATCATCAATCATAGGTGCATCTACTAATTGATCAGCAATAACCTATCCTTTAATAGCTTTTCTTTCCACATATTCAATGTCAAATTCACTTAAGAGCATGACCCATTTAGCTAATCTACCTGTGAGGGCAGCTTTGCTTAGTAGGTATTTGAGTGGATCAATTTTGGCTACGAAATGTGTGGTATGAGATAACATGTAATGTCTTAGTTTTTGTGATGCAAAGATCACAGCTAGACAAGCTTTCTCAGTCATTGAATAATTCTTCTCATATGCAACCAATGTTCTACTGATATAGTATATAGCTCTTTCCTTTTTGTTCTCATCATGTTGTGCTAGTAATGCCCCTAGTGATGTATCTGTAGCAGAGACATATAAGATCAAAGGCTTCCCTGGAATGGGAGGCATCAAGATAGGTGGATTTGATAGATACTTCTTGATATGGTTAAAGTTGTTCTCACATTCTTCATTCCATGCAAAGGTCACACCTTTATGTAATGTTTTTGTAAAAGGTTGTGATATGTCTATTAGCTGTGATATAAATCTTCTGATAGATTGAACTCTTCCTTGCAATGTCCTCATTTGACTGATATTCTTTGGAGGTTGCATTTCCATGATAGCCTTTACTTTAGCTGGATCAACTTCAATGCCCTTCTTTAAGACTATGTATCCTAAGAGCTTTCCAGAAATGACACCAAAAGCACACTTCTTAGGATTTAGTCTAAGACTAAATTTTTCCATTCTGTCTAGTATCTTGCTCAAGTCATTTATATGTTAAGCTCTAATCATAGATTTTGCTAAAGTATCATCAACATAATCTTCCATAGTTCTATGCATCATGTCATGAAAAATAGAAGTCATTGCTCTTTGATATGTAGCGCTAGCATTTTTAAGCCCAAATGGCATGACATTCCAAGAGAAGGTGCCCCATGCACATGTAAAAGTAGTTTTCTCTTGATCCTCTGGAGCAATTTTTATTTGATTATATCTAGAAAAACCATCTATTAGAGAATACATCTCAAAGCCCGCAGTCATGTCCACTATCATATCAATGTTAGGTAGTGGAAAATCATCCTTAGGGCATGCTCTGTTTACATCTCTAAAGTTTGTGCATACTCTTATTGATTTGTCTAGTTTAGAAATAGGTACAATATTAGAGATCCACTCTACATAGTCAATAACTCGAATGAATTTGGCTTTTAGGAGCTTTTCTAATTCAGCTTTTACGAAGAGTGCAACATGAGGATGCATCTTTCTCATTTTTTGTTTGACAGGTTTGACATTTGGAGCTATAGATAAATGATGCATTATAAGATTAGGATCCAACCCTGGCATATCTAAATATTTCCATGCAAATTTGATCTTCTTTTCTATTAGGAATGTTGTAATTTTTTTCTTCTCTTCTTCTGATAAAGATTGTGCTACATGAATCAACTGTGGTTCTTTTATTGTTCCCAAGTTGATAGATTGAGTGGGCTCAATTAGAACTGGAGATCTGTCCTATAAATGACTTGGAAGGACATCAAATATCTCATCCTTAGGTGCCTTAGAGAGATTTTCACCTTTGGATACGTCTTTTATTTTTACTTTTTTAGGTTCTAAGACTGCCACAAAGTGGTTTTCACCCTCAGAACTCTTTTTCTTTTTGTTTTTATTCTTATTTTTTTTACTAAGATACTTGATGTCTGACTCCGTCATGCTAATGCTCAGTTCACTGATGGAAGTACTCATAGGCTCAACTACATTGAGGTAGCAAGCAAGGCCATAGTCATTCAGGAAGGTATAAATACCATGGCTCGGATTTGTGGAGGTTTGATCAATAAGGTCTAGATATTGGATAGTCAAAGTGGGGAAAGATTGGGAGATAGTGTTTATGGATATGGATCTGTCATCATTGGTCCTAATCCAACTCTTGAGTTCAAAGGTGATATTACAACTTAAGACATTCAATTCATGAATAGGCTCAATGTCATTGTGGGAGTCCAATTTAACGATAGGTGGATCAGACTCGATAGGTTCATCATTTCACTTTAGACTTACGTTGGGTTCAGGTGCATATTGGTGAATGACATCAACATGTTTCTCTATAATAAGCTCATCTTCTTCTGGAATGGCTCCCCATTCATAGTCATTAGATTCTTCATCTACGCCTCTAGGAAATCTGAGAACATGAGTAAAGTCAGGATGAATACCCCAAGAAGGGTTAGCCTCAGATTCTGATTTGAATTCATACTCATGGGAGTCTGTCTTAGAATAACTACCACCTTCCTCTTCTTGATTATTTTCGAGATTAGCTGGCTCTTGTTTTGCAACTATCTCTTGATTGATAGTAGGTTCTTGTGTTTCTACTACATTAATTCTTTTGATTGGATCATCTTTATCATCAAGAAGGTCTTTGATCTCTTTAGGAAATTTTTCATAGGGAACAAGTTATGAGTTGTCTAAATCACTATCTGATGGTTCAGTTTCTTTCTTCTTAAGAAGGGGTTCTCCTAGTGTGATCTACTCTATGACATGGGAACAATTACCTTTGAGGTGGAAGGGTTTCTTTTTAAAGCCTAGGCCAACAGTATCTTTGTTTGCCCTGCCAGTATGTGAAATAGGTGTTATAAGACCTTCTCCTCTTACTCCTAGAGGACCTTTACCTGAATATCCCATCTTAGCTATCAGTTTGTCTCCTGGACCATATGCCTTAGAAGGGATTTGTGATACTGTAGAGTCACTAGTTGGAACAGCTTGAGATTCAGGTTCCTCTTTGTATAGCCATGTAAGCACAGCTTCATCTTCCTCAAATTCTTGTTTAGGTACTTTCTCTGCCACAAATTTTCCTTTATATGCCTCAAGAGGTTCTTTAGAATCTGGTTTGGACTATTTCAAAGATTTTCCATAAGACTTAGGTGGGATAGGGAGAGATGTCAAAGATAAGACTAGTTCTATAGTGTATTCTCCCATACCATTTTCTTTGATATTGACCTCTTTTGCAATGTCTTCCATTTTAGATGTGGATGCTTCTTTAGTTGGCTCAATGGAAGATTCTCTATTATTAGGCACAAGTTTATCTGCACTTTCCTTCAATGTATTGCAAGTGGTGGATATGTTTGCTACAATAGTAACCTCTACTCCTTCATAAGGAAATTTTAATCATTGGTGGAATGTAGAAGGAATAGCCTTCATCTCATGTATCCATGGTCTCCCTAGAAGAATGTTGTAAGCCAAAGGTAGATCAAGAACTTGACATATAGTATCTTTGATAACTGGACCTGCTCTGATAGGTAAGACAATGGTGCCTTTAGAAGATCTTTCTTGTTCATCATAGGCTTTTATAGTTATTTTCTTTCTAGGATCAATAGCCAATTCAAAAAATCCCAATTGTGTGACCAAGTTGTAAGAACAAATGTTTAGGCCAACGCCTCCATCTATCAACACATGTTTGACTCTATGGTTCTAGATCAAGACTTCTATATGCAAGGGCTAGTTATGTGGGTGACTCAAGGATTTTTCATCTTCCTCTAAAAAGGATATATACTGTGGAGACGTAAGATGTCCAACCATAGTCTGGAACCTGTCTAAATCAAGGTCATTAGGAACATTGGATCTGAGCAAAGCTTTGTCTAAAATGGCTCTATGAGTTGGAGATATTCGAAGCAACTCAAACATGGAGATTTTTGCATTAGTATGTTGGAGTTGTTGAACAATGCTATAAGATGTTGGCCTCGTGTCTTTAGGACTGGATGATTTAGTAGTAGCCTTCTGTTTGGAAGTAGAAGAAAGATTGAAGGGCATCTTAGGGACATTTGATGAATTTTGGATTTGTCCATTCAGATGTGCCTGAGTTTGGGATCGAGTAACTACATTAGCTGAAGGATGATCTCTATCTCTTCACACAATTGTGATGAAATTGCAATGCTCAGAGAGACAAGGTTCAACCATATTGATAACAACATTATTTCCAGGGTAAGCATAATTGACCTTTGCCCCCATATTAGGCTGAGAAGATGAAACTTTTTTACCATGTTTCAGAAATGGTTCTGTGAATGCCGTATGATCATTATTGCTCTTATGATTGTCAATGGTGATATCTCCCTTATCAATTAGATCTTGAATAGTATGTTTCAAGCATCAGCAGTTATTAGTTTTGTGACCTTTACCCCGATGGAAATCATAGAATTCATTCTCTCTCCACCATTTTGGTTTAGGATCAGAATCAGATTGTCAGATCTTAGGCAAAGAGATGATATTATTAGCTAGCAAAGTTCTCATAGCCGATTCTAAAGATTCTCCAAGAGGAGTGCACGTTTGTTTATTATCAGCGAACCACTTTTTATACTCTGGCTTCTTTTGAGATGATTCAGACACCTTTTTCTCTGAGGCTTTGATTGCTTGGGTGCCAATAGTTAGATTAAAAGTTGGTGCTTTTGATGGGGCACGGATAGTATCAACAACACCATCTTTGACAATGCCTTTATTTTTGTTCTAGTTTTTGTTCTTGTCTTTAGAACTGGATCCTGATTCGTACTTGTCCTTTTGAAGTGTGATTTCTCCTTTTTTCACAAGTACTTTTTCAATTTTTATCACAATATCAATCATTTTATCAAAAGATGTATGATCTTGCATTTGTAAAGGGTAGTTGATTTCTGGAACAAGATTATTGATGAAGATTTCCAGTTTCTCAGTTTCTGGAATAGGCTTAGCATATAGAGAGAATTTCTTCCTCCATCTCTTAAGAAATGTTAGGAATGGTTCTCCTAAATATTGTTTGAGATTGCAGATATCAATCATGGTGACTATATGTTGAATATTGGAGTATTGTTGATAGAACAATTTGATCAACTCCTCAAAAGTTTTGATAGTAGAAGGCAATCTAGACAACCAATGAATGGCCGCTCCTCCCAGAGATCGAGGAAAGAGACACATCAGATAGGTTGGTTCATGCATGAACTCCATAGATTATGTATAGAATTCTCCGACATGATCTTGAGGATCAGAGTGTCCATCATACTTATCATACTTAGGCATCTCCACTCTTTTTGGGAATGGTGGCATGTACAAGTCTTTGTCAAATGGAAAAGGACATAGGGCCTCCATGGAGAACTCCTTGGGTTCCTTTTCTTTCTCAAGGTTATTAAGTTTGACTTGCATGGCATGCATCTATTTCATCATAGCTATGAGTGGAGTTTCTTCCTCATGTGTAATGATATCTTCAACATTAAAGTTGGGAGGAAGTTTAGCTCCTTGATGAGCTAATTGTAAAAAGTATGCCTCTGTCTTCTTTCAAGAAATGCTTCATCATTCGTTTGAAGTTATCATCATTTTGATATTGAGCAATTTCTTCAGGTGTGGGTTCCTAATCTACACTATGTTGAGATTGAGCTCTTTGAGAGCCAAATTTTGTCCTTGCTTGAGACATGGTGGGAGTTCTACCTGGGATAGATTGATGAGGAGTTTGTTGATTACCCCCGTGAGTTGATGAAGGAGGAATGTAACCAGTTTTTAATCAAAAATTGCCAAGACCATCATCTTCGTAAAGACCAGAATTGTAGAGTTTCTCAAGAGTTGGACCTACATGAGTAGACAAAGTTTCGATGTTAAGTGCTTCTCCTGATTTCTTGTGAGAGGAAGCTCTAGTTTCCACCATTAACCTTGGGTGAAGCAAAAGAATAAGATGAAGACAACTGAAGAATGAATTGAATCAAGATGATCAGATGACGCAATGTTGTCAAGGTTTGATTGATTGAAGTATAGATTTGACTTAGATGAGGGATACTATGCCCTGGATGTATGGGTAGATGCCCAAAAGATAGCGGACAAGATATCACAACACTTAGTCATTTTTGAAGATTGATTGAAGATTGATAGTTATGACAAGGTTTTGACACAAGATGATAAGACTCAAATCAATTAAATAGAAGGCTAAATCAAATTCAAAAGGTCATTTTAGGAAAATGATTGGATTCTTAGTATTTGTTCTATTCCTGACACAGTGATTTTCTTTACAGACTCTAGAAATAGGCTAGAAAAGCTGGATATCTAGCAATTCTGACAACTTTCTAGCAATTTTTCAAAACTTCTCAAATGACTTTATGCGGGTTTGTACGATAGTGGGTATAGCATGAAACAACAATTGACAAGCTCATACGACAGTTGACAATAGGAAAACTGACTTTTGAAAATGACTGGCAGAAACACTCGTATGATAATTAGGGGGTAATGAAATGACTCTTGACCAAAACTCGTATGATTTTATGACCTGATGAGACAAATTTTGACTCCAGAAAGGAATTTCACTTCAATGTTTGCAAATTTTTGGGTTTTTAGTTTCAGATTGTTTGCAAATTTCAATGTCCAGATTTGAGGATTGTAATAGATTTGTTCATTTTCAGTAACCAAATAGATAAGCAAGCACACAAAATAGCAAGCAAGTGATTTCAAGCATGTCTGAAAATAATGAACAAGGGAAAAATCAACCTTGCACATGAACAATCAAGTGACTTATTTATGTTAATCCTTAGAAGTGCTAATTGTGTATGTTCCAAAAAGTTTTGCAATAATGCACATATTCCTAGAAAATGAAAATTTGGCCTCACTAGGGTTTTTAGTAATGGTTTGACTCTACAACTTTTATGATCCAAGAGGGTGAACTCCAATCTAGGCACACCGGGGTTTTGACACAGTCTGAGAACTTAATCTTCAGGATCTGCTAGGGAGATCTGACAGCCCAACAAGAGACCACACCTATGGAGATTTCTTCCAACAGGAGATTTATATAGCGGTTGTCACTACCGTGGCGAAAATGGCTATTACCGCTTGAGGTTTCGTCAACGTGATTGACCCAATTAAGGGAATGTCCACTATAATTAACCCTCTCTAAAGGTGACTCACAAGATATACCACATGAAGACTAGTTCTAGATTCAAGGATATGAGTTTCTGGTACTACCCAAAAAGGGAGTAGAGCATAATCCTCTAGCCTTTTCACTTTTAACCAAAACAAAGCAGATAGATTAATCTGACATGCTAAGACCAAGATTATCTCACAAAGATCTATGATGTGAACCACTCATGATCTATCAATCTCTCCAGAGAGAGAATGTATCAATCAGAAGCTGAAGATGCACAAATCTAGTAGAACGTGAGACTCTCTCAGTATCCTCCCTACCTACAAGGGTTCCTTCATTGAGAAGAGTTTTGCTGGAAACCCACTCTCTCAAGAGCCATGAATAGTGTTCATAGGGCCTATTTACTATGTGTAACAAAGATGCTGAAATCAAATCTATGTTCATTTTTAGAGCCCAAATGAAATGTGTGATATGAAAGCAATAAAGGTCACACAAGCTTGGCACGCAAGAGTTCTTTTTAATTCAAATCAAAATGTTATTAGCTGAAAAGATTACCTAAATTCCTTGCAACGCGCTTAGTAGATTCTTACCTATTTTTAGCAATTCTTGCACTTTTTCCAATCAAAAACCAATGAAAATAAATAAAAAATAGAGAATTTCAATTGTTAGGGTTAGCTGTTAGTTAAAATCTAAAAGCCAAATCTGACAAACTACCTGAAAAAGTGAAATAACAATTGAACCTTGGCACTGAAACTCGTACGATAGTGGGTTACCTCCCAGACGACAATCTAGAAGCTCGTATGACAATGGGTATTAGATCATATGACAATCAAGCTTCCAGATGACAGTGGGTCTTGGCTTGTGTGATCCTCGATCAAATCAACTATTGTATGACAGTGGGTATCTCTTGGTATGAGTTTCTGATAAAACTCATATAAAAATTGTATGGACAGAGAATAAAAATTATAGCTTGGAATAGAAAAAGACAAGAAAATGATAGAAATTGATAAAATTTGAAGGGAAAACCCATTTCAGGGCCCCACAGTGGGCGCCAGAAATGTGTGTGTGAATTTTGTACCTAATCTATAGACACAAAACTTTAGTAAAACATTAGAGGTTAGCTAAAATTGAAATCATGCAAGTAATTGGAAAACTAAACTAACCAGGCAATTTACTACCTTCTAGTAGATGCGAGTATGTATTCTTAGATTATACAGAGATCAGTGACCTTGATGACACCTAAACAAAGGATTTGAATGCAAAATCTAGATATGGAATGAATGCAATTAATCTATTTTTTTGGTTTTTCTGTGCAATTATGATAATGAAAACTTGATATGAATCTATGCTAATATGAAAATTGATATGCTAAAATGATCTAACAATAATATTCTAAATGATATGGATGCTATGCAAAACAATGAAAATCTCACAACTCAAATTCTCAAGATCGATTCTTCAGTCTCCAATTCGACAATGTGAGTGTGCAATTCATGGATCGATCCCAAATGAAGAGTTGAAGCCTTAATTTATAGAAATCTAGGGCTTTGGAGGTGCATGAAAAAAAGCCATAAATCACTCAAATAACTCAGGTTGATTTTTGAGTTATTTTTAAATAAAGGATAATTAACTCACAAAAACATGCAAAAGCAGAGTTTAACTCAAAATAGAGTTTAGATTTAATTGATAATTGATAGTTGTCTTCTTTTCTGATTGTGCGTGTTTTATTTATGAATTAATTTAATAATAAAGTGATTTATTTCCAACTTAACTGATTTTAAAAAATAAAACAATTGATTTATGGGTTAATCAATAATTTTTCAAACTTTTATTCAAAAATAATATTATTAAAAATTGACAACTTGCTTTAATTAAATAAATAATAATTTAATCAATTATTCATAGGATTTTGGATTTATTGTCAAAATTAAATAATACAATTTAGGAATAAATATAATTAACTTCAATTAAACAATTAAGTGGCAGAATTAAATCTAATTAATTAAATATTGAGAATATTCAATTAATCAAACTTTAGGATAAATAGGATTTATCGCCAAATAATCATTAAATCAAAGATAATTAGGATAATTAGGAATATTCCCTGATGCAGAATTTATGATAATCAATTAGGATTCGATGATGTTCAGATGTGCCTTTGGTTAGGACTTCAATGTCAATTTCGTTTGATGTGTCGATATAGGAGATTAATGAACCTATAGCCCATTTTTGGGATATTACAAGGGTCAGAGTAGTGGAGGTGTTCATGAAAATAGAAGGGAAGAAGAAAGGGGTAATTATAGACCACAAATGGCTCAAGAACACCTGCAAGGCTATGACCCCTGAAATGTTCATTACCCTCTTCCTGTGAACAACTAGTATAACAGGATGCCCCCATAATATCACCAGGGATACATGTATAATAACTAGTTTCAACCTGCTCCACAATTCTATAATAATTTCAATGAAAAAATCCATATGCTCCCAATCCACTAGCCTTCACAAGAGGACCTATGAATGCCAATAAGTATCGACCTTTTGATTTCACCAAAATTTTGGGAGCTCCCCATGTAGTTATGGCAGAATGGAGAAAATATTTACCTAAATTCACAGGGACCAATAGTGAAACTGCAGAAGGTCATGTTCAAGCTTTTGAATATGCCATGGAAAATAAAGAAGTCACACATGAATATGCAACCTCTAGCCATTCTCTGTACATATCTATAAATCTGTGGCCAAAAGTATTTTTCTGAAATCAAATTCACAATCTTATCAATCCCAAAATATCCAGCAAGTCCACCACTATGTTTCTCCTTCATTATGTTCTCTCTCATAGATCCTCTAGGTATGCACAACTGAATTCCCTTAAACAACATGTCTTCTTGAATGAAATAATCAGTCCACTTATCACTCATTGTGTGCTTCTTACAAGCTTTCCAAGGTTCTACAAAATCAATGTCAGTCTCATACAAACACTTCAAATCATCAAAACCAAGTACCTCAACTCTCATCTCTGTCAGCAAATTTCTTCTTCGGCTCAAGGCATTAACAACCTTATTTGACTGTCCACTTTTATGCTTCAATGAAAAGGAAATTTTTTGCAAGAACTCAACCCACTTCATATGTCTCTGATTCAACTTATTCTAACTTCCCAAATACTGCAAAGCTTTATGGTCAGTATACAACACAAAATCTTTAGGCATCAAATAATGTCTCCATTTCTTTAAAGCTTGAACAATAGGATAGAATTCCTAGTCATAAACTAAATATTTTCTCTTAGCATCATTCAACTTTTCACTAAAGAAAGCTATAGGTTTTCCTTCTTGACTCAAAACAGATCCAATTGCACTTCCACTAGCATCACATTCAACTTGAAAAACTTTACTAAAATTAGGCAAAGCAAGTAGGCAACTCTAAAATTCTTTGTTTCAATGTTTCAAAACTCTTTTGTGCTCCATGTTTCCATTTGAAATCCTTTTAATCCCTTCTCATAGTTTCAGTCATAGCATTACAAATAAAACTAAAATTTCTGATGAACTTCCTATAAAAACTTGCCAATCCATGAAATGATCTTACCTCTCCAACATTCTCTGGTGTAGGCCAATCAATTATAGCTCTTACTTTCTCAGGATCCATCTTCAATCCATCAGCTAAAATTACAAAGCCAAGGTATACAATCTCTTCTTTCATAAATGAACATTTCTTCAAATTAATCAGCAACTTTTCTTCCTTCAATCTCTGCAATACTTGCTTGATATGTTCAAGATTTTCTTCCTTACTCTTACTGAATATCAAAATGTCATCAAGATATACAATCATGAACTTACCCAAGAATCTTTTCAAAACTTCATTCATTAGCCTCATGAAAGTACTAGGTGCATTAGTCAAACCGAAAGGCATAACCAACCATTCATAAAAACCTTCATTAGTCTTAAAAGAAGTTTTCCATTCATCCCCTTCTCTGATCCTAATTTGATGATATCCACTTTTCAAATCAATCTTTGTGAAATACTTTTCTCCATTCAAACTATCCATTATGTCATCCATCCTAGGCAAAGGAAATCTGTACTTTACTATTATCTTGTTTATAGCTCTAGAATCAGTGCACATTCTTCATTCTCCATTCTTTTTAGGTGCTAATACAACAGGTACTACACAAGGACTCAGTCTTTCCCTAATTAGACCTCTCTCAAGAAATTCTTGCACTTATCTATTCAATTCAGTCTTTTCATCAAGTGTCAACCTATGTGGTGCTTTATTAGGAAAACTAGCTCCAGGTATCAAATCCATACAGTGACTTATAATTCTCATAGGTGGTAAACCATTAGGTACATTATAAGAAATGATGTCATAAAATTCATTCAACAAAGGCTTAACCTCAGGTGCATGTTCTAATCATCTTGTTTCTCAGTCTTTCTTGAAATTAAAACAAAGCAAACATTCTATTCTTTCATTTCTCTTGCAAACTTTTTACCATCAACCAAACATACTCTGACTGTGGTGCAATGAATTTAATCAAACTTGTCTACCAAATGCAACAATATTTGTTTCTTTCCATCCATCCAAATAGTATATTGATTTAATCTACCATCATGCAAAGCTTTCCTATCACACTACCAAGGTCTACCCAAAAGAATATGACAACAATCCATAGGCATAATATCACACAAGACTTCATCATGATAATTCCCAATTTGAACTTAACAAGGCATTGCTCACTTACAAGTAGTTTATGCTCCTTCTGGATCCAAGCAATATGGTAAGGCTTAGGATGTTTCAATCTCTGCAACTGCAATTTGTTAACTAACTCTTCGGATGCCAAATTATCAAAACTTCTACTATCAATGATTACCTTGAAACATTTGTCAGCGATCTTACATTTGGTTCTGAACAAACTTTTCCTCAAAACAGGTTCCTCATCAGCTTCTTCATTCAAAAAGATCTTTCTTAACATCAAGTTCTCACCATGTTCAAGTTCATTAGACATTTCCTCAACTTCTTCACAAGCCAAATTATTTCTACCATTACCTCCAGTCTTCTTTCCAAAGTTAGTACATTCAAAAGCTCTGTGTCCGTCTTCACCACATTTGTAACAAGTACCTTTAAACCAAGATTTCTCTTCTCTTTTCCCATTATTGTTATTCTTAGAGTAACTAGTATAGCTACCTCTAGAGTAATTACCTCTTTTAGCAGGTTCATCTTTCCATCCTTTATCTTGTGTTGCATTGTCAGATCCACTACTTTCTACTTAAGATCTTCCTCTACTTCTTTGAAATCTACCACCTCTTCCTCTTTGTCTTTGTTCATGTCTCTTTGTCAATCTCTCTTCAGCCTTCAAAGAAATTTGGTATGCTTCTTCCACACTATCTATTTTCACATAACTGATCTCATCTTGAATAGATGTCCTTGGGCCATTCAGATATCTAGCCACCTTCTCAACTTCATCATCCACATGTCCAGATTTGATATCCAATTTGTAAAATTCCTCAGTATATTCCTTCACACTCATGTCCTTTTATCTCAGATTTTGCATTTTTCTCATCAGACTCACTTGGTAGTCAACTAGAAGAAACTTCTTCTTCATCTTTCCAAGCATCTTCATCCATGTCTTGATCTTTTCTTTTCCTCTCTTCTGTCTCTCAGTTTTCAAATGATCCCACCAAAGAGATGCATGAACTTTTAACTTTGTGACTGCTATCTTAACCTTCTTATTATCAGGAGTACCTTCATACTCAAAGTACTTATCCATCTCAGAGATCTAATCCAAAAGTGTATCAGTCTCAAGTCTTCCATCATAGCAAGCAACTTCAACTATAGGTCTGGAGTTAGCCTTAGACAAAACTCTCAAAAGTCTTTCCTCATCTTGTTCAACTTCAAGTTCAACATTAGGTGTTGCTTCTTCTTCTTCATCACTAACATCTTCAAGATGTGCGCCTCTTCTCTAGGCTGTCTCTACAGCTTCAAGCCTAGTCACAATTTGCCTCAACATATCCATGATAGCATTATCATTTCCTCTACCATGAACCATCTTGATAATCAGGTTCTAGCAAGATTGTAACCTTCTACAAGTTATAGGTCAGATCTCAGATCTTCCACCCTACAACCAATCCAATAAAGTTCTCCATGATCCAATCCACAAGAAAGAACTCGCTCTTATACCACTTGACATAGGGGCGGAGTAGATACAAGAAGAATCAAGCAAAATTGACTCCACTTGAATCAACATCAAGCCCTACTCAGAGTTACACAATGGAAGAAATATGAAATAACATGAAAGAAATGAAATCACAATGGATATGAGGCAATCAAATGGTAGCAACAATAGAGAATTATATTATTTCTTTCAACATGCCCGACTGTGAGGCCTTCTAGGTTCAGGCCTTATACAATGAGAATTATGCAATTAGAATCATAACTTGCATTCTATCTTTGTCTCTAATGATGTATATTGATAACCATACCTCTTGGATCTCTTTGATTTCCCTACTACATCAATCTAGACTCCCTATATAGCCAGCTAAGCCACAAGTTGGCCAGTCAGGTATTTAATTACATTATAGGTCCAACCTGGAAGATTTAAATCAAAACTAATGCTAGATTGATCACCACATAATGCTCCTTTGGATTTAGGTCTACACATGATCCAAGAACATGCCCTTAACTTTTCAAGGCCCCATCTCATCACACGGAACCACGCAAGATGAAACACTCCATGTTTCGCATGAAAACTAGCAAAAAATAGGTTCCCAAGAAAAATGGGCATAACTTTTTACTAATAATGAATTAGGACTTGCACTCTTGGGAAATGATATTAATTTAGGTCCTCTTAAATTATTTAAGAGTGCAAAGGCTGATTCATTAAGGATCAACATCGCCACTATGCGCAATCAACACCAAACTACAAAAAAATATGGCTCCAACGGCAAGGAAAACAAATGTAACTTTGAAACAGTCCATCCAATCTTTATGTGATCATAGGAGAAGGTTTCAAAATAGGTCCTCAACATCATGTAATATTAACACAACTTGGAACCATCAAATTCAAAGATTATAATGCAAACAACAGAGAATAGTTACAAAAATTAAGAAATGTTTTTGCTTGATGCAAGATTGCTCAAAGACCCAAGATGCTCTTGCATCAGATAGCTTTGTCAAATAAATGAAAATAAGAACTAAATAACCATAAATGAAATTCAATTAATCTATTTAAAAGACAAATGAGCACTCTATGGCTCTCTAATTAGGGATGCTAATGATGAGGTCTCAACAAGCTCTCACTAGTGACAGTCCTAATATGAGAAAATAAGATAAAGTAAGCTAAAAAAAGTTAATTTCAATTGAAAAAGATTAGTTAGCTCTAGATTTTCCTTTTCTAGCTTAAAATTTCAAGAGGTTTGATGCTTCTCAAAAATTATGGATGATTATTGCTTGAATTATGTCTTTCTTTTATAGATTTTGGCAAGGGTAGAGGTGTATTTGATTTGATCATGGTTTGATGAGGGTTAAGTCCATGGTTCTGTATGATTAGAAATTGGAATAGATTGCATGCATATGAAATAACCACAAGATTCATACAAACAAACACATGCAAAGAAATTCTAATCTACGCATGAGAAACAACTTAGAAAATGAAGAATAGAAATCTATCTAAACTCTCTTCAAAATTTAGTTCCCATGTCCTCCTTTCTTCTCCCAAAGATGGGTTGATGTAGCTCTCCAAATGCCTTGAAATGCACTATATGTTTGAAAGCAATGCTATGAGAATACTAGGAGTGTGGTTTAGAAATAGATAGAAGATAGAATAGAAGAATTTAGATCCCTTAGATCTATAATAACAATGCTAATGAAGGCTCCCTTTGTAAAGGGAAATGAAATCCTATTTATAAGATTTTTAAGAGAATCAACGGTTAGGATTGAATGAATATCAAAGGCTGAAATTCTCTCATTTTAATTATTTAATTCAAAGTGGGTGAGTGGGTGGATCCACTTTGAAAATTAAAACCTACTACTCAAATTCGTATGGAATGCTTAAGTGAGATTTTGGAGGGTTTAGGAGGCTTCTAGAGGGTAGTTAGAGTCAAATTTAGCTTCCCCACTTGATATACTTAGAGTAGGGGGTTGAATTTTGGTCACTAGGTGGCTTAAGACTCATAAAAAAACTTCCAAAAATGACCCCAAAGTCCAAATCCGAGTTTGTGGAGTTTGGATTATTTGGACAAAGTATATTTCTTCCCATGTGGTTATTTTTGACTTAGAAGGAGAAGTGAAGACTTTAGAGGTTAAAGAAACTATTATTTTAATTTTAGTGGGTGGGTAGGAAAGATGAGTTTGGCGAGAATTAGGAGCCATGTGCTCTTATAGAATTAAACATAATATTTAATTCCAAGTGGGTCAAAGGAAAATATGAATTAATTTAAATAGATAAATATATTTATTTAAATTAATAGAATTAAATGTAATATTTAATTCCAAGTGGGTTAAAGGAAAATATGAATTAATTTAAATAGATAAATATATTTATTTAAATTAATAGAAGAAAATGATTTAACGTGCTCAAATAGAATTAAATGTAATATTTAATTTCAAGTAGGTTAAAAAGGGAAATGTGAATTAATTTAAATGTATTTATTTAAATTAATAGAAGAAGGAGATTTAATTAATTAAAGTACTAGGACTTTAAATTAATCAATCATAGGGTTTATTTAGCCATTATATTAAATGTAGCATGTGATTAATACAGATTTAAAGTTTTCTGTATTTGACACTAAGTCGAGTAGAGTCCATTAGAAGACATAATTGCCTAGTATAATAGGACTTTGATGGTTTAGAAGGATTGATATACTGAGGCCAATTTTGGGGTATTACATTTTGCCCCTCTTTGAATTACTATGTGAAGCGTAGTGGTTCAAAGAATAGTTTGATATGATGATTGATGTCTAGATTGGGTCTTGATTGACCAAAGATTTGAGATGTTGTTAACAGTACCAACAATGAACCAATGATTATAAACAAGTGATAAGGCGACTGATTCTGAACCTATGATTACAAAGAAGTGAGTGACCGATTCCAGACCCGATTGTCAATAAGAATCACATTGGTATCACATCTGAACCCTTCAGTTATGAAGAATCAAGGAAATAGCACTGATGAACCAATAGTTACGAAAAGTTGATATAGTTAACAAGATTAAAAGAATACCAAATTGATATGGATTTTGATGAATCTGATATGCCCCAAGTGTTGTGTAGATTTCAAGATTATCTCTAGAACAAAGTTTTGATTTCTGAAATCTAGGTTAGGTTTCTCAAATACCAATCGGAATTGATTTTCAGGGGTTGAGATTACATTGCCCCGAGCAATGTGCCTCAATGGATTGACAAAAGAGAGATATGATGCCCCCTCAAAAAATTGGGCAGAAATTGATTCGAGGACAATTTTTTGAAAAGATTGAGGTTAGATAAGATTGATGGAAGGAATGTTAGATAAAGAAAAGATGATTGGTGATGATACTTGCTTTCATAAGTGCACTTCACGTCATTAGAGATTTATTTTGATGTTGCAAAAGTGGATATGTCATACCTAGCATAGAAAGCTAGGACGATGATCCATTTGTGTAAATAAACACATAGCAGACATAGAGTGATCTCATCCTTCTTAAGACATATGAACAAATGCCTCATGATCTCAAAAGATCGTCCAACAAATAGAAGTTAAAACAAAGCAAGGAAAATGATTATGTACAAATTTATTATAGATTTTTAAAGTATTTGATTTTATTTTTTTAGGATTTTTGAAAAAAAAATATTTGATGTTTTTACACGTTTGTCAAGATATTTTACCCTTTTTAAAAAAAAATATATATTTTCTAAAGATATTACAGAGATGCACAAGTAAGAACTTGCCCCAACATCTAATAAGCATGTTCATAGTGACCCACACGTTCACTTCATAGGATGAACAATAGGATGGAAATTCTCCTTGTATCTCCTTGTATGAAAGACCACTGGTGACTGTTGCGAGGGAAATTCTCGAGGAGAAAGATCTCAAGGATAGTTAGGCAAGAGTTTCCCCTAGGAGTTGTTGGAGTATAAGGCTGGATGGGACAAGATTCATGATCAAATGTTACTGCAAGACTGACGAGGATATGTACATTAGATGAAGAAAATCTCAAGATTTTCTGACAAGATTTATTTTTTAGGAAGAAGTGTCACCGCGCTATATACAACGGTTATAAGGACAAGATGAGCTAATAGCAGTAGGGTGCATAGGCATGAATGATTGGTATTTAACAAGGGAAGAGGCCATGGAAAATTTACAAGAGAAAACACAAGTGTATCAGAGAGGAAGGTGAAGAAAGAAATATTATCAGTGGGGAGAAGAAAAGACATTAGGCATAATGGAAGAAAGTAGAAGGAATGAAGATGATGGTGATGAGAGTTCGGATGGTAGAGGGGTGAGGCCAAAGCTCATGATAAGATGACCCCAAAGGGATCCAGGCCCTTTGCTGTTGTAGGCTACATGGAGGGAACAAATAGAAGAAGTGGGTGAGGAAAGGTAGGAGGCCACCTCTCAGGAGCAATATGCTTCATGGAGGCCAAAGCAGAGCATAAGACACTCGTAGAGAGACTCAGGTCCTTTGCTATCGCAGGCTACTTGGAGGGGACAGACAGAGGAAGCTAATGAGAGAAGGCAGGAGGCCAGATCTTAGGAGCAATATGCCTCATGGAGATCGAGCTATCCGATACTCTCCAGCTTCTTCAAACAAGGTCCACAAGGTGATCAACAGAGATTGAATCCTGTTGTACATCGACCAGTACCGAGGTATTCGATATTCTCTAGCTTCTTCGAACAAGGTCGACAAGGTGATCAATAGATATTAGATCCTATTGTACAATGACCAGGACCAGAGCCAATGGTTGCAGCACAAGTAGTAGTACCATAGCTAGTAATGTGGTGACAATTTGTGTTGTTAGAAGACTACAATGCGGTGGTGGAAGAGAGAGATGCCTTGCAGTGACAACTGGCAGTAGAAGAAGAAAGGGTGGATCAAGTGAAAAGTGAGGTGACATGGTTGCAAGGTATGATGGATAGGGTAGAGGAAGATAGTGCATAGACTGAAAGATCCTGTATGCAGGGGGTGATAGAGGTAGAACAGGCTCAAGCAGATCGTGCCCAGGCAATCTACAACGCATTACAGAGCAGTGTGCAAGCATCCCAAAAGACCATGATAGAGATTGATGCCATGTCAGAGGAGACACAAGAGTGACTGAATACAATGACTCAATAGGTGAACAATCTTAAACAACAGCTAGAGGATGTGACGGTGAATAGAGATCGATGGAGGTTTGTGGCAGAAGCCTACAAAGATGAGCGAGATACTACATGACGTGCAGTCACACTCCCAGGAGCATCTCAACTATTGATGGAGACTCTGTCAGTCATGAGAGAATTAGCTAGAGTTGGTTGGGAAGCTGCCTACTATATGGGATTGTACCATCAAGCAGTTCCAGTAGATCAGAGGCAAGCAGCATTCATAGACAGAGGAAGGGCACAGTGGGTGAATAGGCCAATTGGTGGTGTGGGTGTTCGACCACCGAGACATAGAAGTGGGGGAAGAGGTGGTTCTTCATCAGAATCTCCTCAGGCTGAGCGATGACACAGTTGTTGTTGTATTTTGTTGTTTCCTTGTTTTTCTTTTTTGGTTTTGTATTTTTTTTTGGCTGGGCACACGATGTGTTCCAAATGTATTCGACAAATTTATATATATGAAGGGAAGATTTGTATGTGCCCCAAATTTTTTTGTGTTTAGATGTATGTATATGTACATATTATGATGAAATAATGATGTTTGTTTGGACTAATGTTCCTATGCATTTGTCTTCTTGTGAAATCTAATAAATGTGAAACATGTGGAAAAAATTAAAACATGTCATTTAGCTTCATGGTTCTGATGAACATTGTAGTCATTTGAAAGTGCTCAATGTATGCACCCTAAAATGGTCACCTAGACTTTGGGCCCCATTTATTTAATTTATCAATCCTGAATCATTTTTATCAATAATCAATATTTTCAACATTATTAATTTCTTGATCAAGTCTTAATTTTGATCATATATTAGATTTTTATCCTATGGGCTAACCATTTATCCTAAGTCTTTATTTATTTAAAAGGAATATTTCCTCCCCTTTTAATAAATAAAAAGCCCAACTTTTCCTCTTATCCTAAGTTGCACAAATAAAGCATTATTCATATTTTATAAAAAGAAGAAAAGCACTTTTTGTCTCATATATATGGACATAAAGTCAACACTTATTTTCCTATTGGAGGATATGTGTGCACATGGATTGCTCCTCTTTCAAGCTCCACCGCTGATTAAGACTTTTTGCCTCTTAATCTCCATGGTCCATTTCACCTCATTTCTTATAAAAGGAGAGCTCTCTCCTCCATTTGCATATCCACTTGTTTTATGCTAATGTTATGCTGCAGGTTTTAGGTGCATTTAGAGTTTGAAGACATTGAAGACTTGTTTCATTGCATCATCTAATTCATATTTGCTTTCATAGTTGCATGATAATGGCATTCTTAGTGTAGATTTCCTTTTATGTAATAGAATAAGCTCACATAGTCTAAATAAGAAGGCTTGGTAATACTTGTTCTTTCCTTTCATAGCATAGTTTGTACTTTCCTTTCATAGTTTAGATTGCATCATCATATAGCTTGCATTGCATTGCATATTTGATTCTTGGAGATATTGGCATTGTTGCTCTTGTCTTCACTTGAATCTCTCATTGTATGGTTGACTAGCAAGATCACAAGCTTGTAGCTCTAGTTGAGAGCAATTTTCAATCTTGCAACTCTATGCATAGAGAGCTATGAGCCGCTTTGTGAGGCCTCATTCTTGAGCAACCTTGCATGTAATGGTTCATAGAAGTACACCATTTTAGTGTGTACATTTCTGGCGCCCACCATGGGGTAGAGTAGATAGGCTTTGTCCTTTGTTTTTTTGCATTTTCGTCATTTTTTAGAAATTTTGCAGTTTCAATTTTCTGTCTCAGAGTATTGCGCGATACTTCTCAGAAATATCGCGCGATATACCTTTGTATAGCGGTGCGACACTTCGCACGAAAGAAGAATCGCCCGCTAGTACTAAGAAATATCACCTGTTATCGGGCAAAGTATCGCCCACCCATAGTGAGAAGTATCGCCCAGACTGAAGTATATCACGTGACTATAGGAAACTGTATTGCGCGATACTAGTGAAGTCTGAGAAATATCGCTTGATCTGACAGAGATTTGCATTTCTAGTTTTCTCATCCGAATTTGATCATTTTAGTTTGCTGTTTTATTTTTCTATATTTAGATAGGTCTAACCTGCATATTTTAGCTTAAATCTATCAGTTTATTGCATATTTACATTTGGATTTTTTATTTTGCTAACCTTGTGGGTCTAACAAGTTGTGTTTGTAGGTGCTCATCATTGATTGAAAATTGCTAAAAAACACATGTCAAAGAGGGCTACTAACAGTTTTTGCAGGGCTACCCAAGCATAAAAACAAAAAAAAAAAAAGTTTCTTGCTTGTTTATTTGCTTTCTTTTCAAGTGTGGCATCCACTAATTGTATTAGGAATCTTTAAAACCTTGTGAAAGGGATCTTGAGGTGGTAGGAGAAGTATGCTCTTCACCTTTAGGTGAACCAGAAAATCTTGACCCATCTTAAGGTTTTGGAAGCAAGGGAGTAATTGAACCTCTTTGCTTGGTGTGTTTGGGAGAGATTCTTGAGATAGGGGAGTATACTCTTCACCCTTGTGGTGAACTAAAAACCTTGAATCTCAAGAATTGATCTATTCTTTGTTTAGTTTAAGATCCTTTAGTAGGCTTGCTCTTGAGCAATCAAGAGGAACGACTCAAGTGGGGACAACCTTGTCATCATTTTCCTTGGTGGCAAGTGATTCCAACTCACTATAATCTCAAGGCTATCAAGGACACCAAAAACCTTGGTAGACATAACACTTGTCTTCGTTTGATGTGAGTAGCTCATGATTGCGACCATGGGGAAAATATTGAACAAGAATGCTTAAGGTACTCTTGAGGCCGCAAAGTCCTAGTCCTTTATGAGGAGTAAGAGGGGTGTTGTGAACGAAAATCCTTATTAAGAGCCATTAGATAGAAGCCACCTTATTTTAGCCACTTATCTTCTTAGTGCAAGGATTGATCCAAGTGGTTTACTCGGATCACCTTAAGATACTCACCATATGTGTCCCTTTGGTTGTGTCATTTGACATTTCCATGACAAAGCCAACATCTCTTGTGGGTAACCACTTGGTGTGAGGCGAGGGGGCATCAAGTTGCGGGCTAAGTTGGTAAGTATTGAGCCTTAACTTTTTAGGATAGATTTGCTTGAATTGTCTTCGGTTGTGTGATACCAGTGCAAATGTTCTTACATACAAACAATCGGTAGCATTCATAGGGTGCTTTTTCAATTTTGATATCGCAAGTGTTTGTCTTGGCAAGGTTGCTTTTGCCCTTGTTTCAAGTGTTTGAGATCATGTTTTCATCCCTTACTATTTGCAAAATTGTCAAAATTCAACTGATATTGTGACTGAAATAAAAAACATCAACCCTCAGACTGGAAATTTTGACCAAACAGACCCAAAAATGCAAATTTTACACAATTTTGGTCAAGAGTTAAACAAATCTGCAACAGTATCGCACACTATAAAGCGAAGTATTGCGCGATACTTCGCGCTTGCTAGAAATATCGCCTGCTTTGAAGAGAAATATTGCGCGATAGTTCACCCCTGATGGACTATCGCCCGACCCGCCTGGAGTATATCGCCTGCCAGTGTTGAGGTATATCGCCTGGCTTCAGGCGAAGTATCGCGCGGTTATAGGTTTATCGCCCCAGTAGCCTGGAGTATATCGCTTGGTTAATTTCTATCACGCTTGCATTTTTGGTCAGTTTCAGTTGTTGTTAATCAGGCTAGGTCTTAGAGTAGGCTTCTCACCCTGACATTTAAGGCCTGTCTTGACTCTAAATTTTTGGTTTTAGTCCTCCGGGATAACATCATTTGATTTATGAAATCACTTTGAAATAATTGCCAAGTTAGAAGGTCATTCTTGGTGCCAAAGTTCATCTCTAAGATTGTTAGCTACATTCTTGAAAAAATTTAGTACTCTTATTGTCCAAATCGCTTTCATTTAAATCTCAATTTCAGTTATCTTTTGGCCTAGTCCAACCTCCTGATTCAAAAGTGCAAGGGTAGTCACCCTTTGATTTGAAGCACCTCTTTGATAGTGTTGGTAAAGCCCTTTTTTTTCTTTTCATTTCTCTTTGGACAATAGAAGACTTTGATTATCCTAGTCTGGCGTTGACACTTTGAGAGATCACCTTCTCATTGAGAGTATCTTTCTTTCATGTCAATTACAACAAGGTACCAAGTCAATCAAGGGAAGCGACCCCCTGTTGCCTTTAGCCAGTTACCACCCGTCAAGACTCGTCGACAACCTAAGGGAAAAGGACCCCTTTTTGATCAATCTCCTGAGAGTGAATCTGAGGTCTGTTTTAATCCGGGAGCTAATCCTAGTGAAGTGAGCACCTCTTTCATACCACTTTCATCAAGCATGGACATGAGTTACACTTTTACCCGACAACAAAGAGAAGCCATGAATCAAACTCTTGAGGATATCTTCCAACGACATAGAAGAGAGTATGGTGGTTCTTCTCATGCTAGTCCACCCGGGTCACCTCCCAACAATGCAAGGTATTTTGATATTCACCAACGAGCTGAGAGACATCATAAGCAAGCTCACTCAGATTCAGGGTCACAACATGAAGACCAGAACAACGAATCTAGTGATCACCACATAAACGCAGCCAATGCAATAAGGCATTCGAGACAAACCTCCCCACTTAAAGACACCTCTCAATATGCAAATACAAGATTGAGAAGCATTGAGAGAGAGAGAAGTAAGCCTACTTAGATGAACAGGCTGCTAAAAAGGAAAAATTCAGACTAGAGGAAGAGGAACGTGCATTGTTGGATATACAGAAAAGAGTCGCCCAAGAAGAAGAAGATAGACTCTATGCACAACAACTTCAAAGCCGATTTAATAGGAGGGGAGCCAATAGTGGGACCAACTCACCCCCATCTACCCCTTCCCCAAGCCCTAGAAGAAGATCAAGGACGCCCTCATGATCCCCAAGTCCTAGAGGAAGAAGGGCTTCAAGATACGACCATCATAGGAGATAGTCATCTCATAGACATTCAAAGCAACCCTCCCAATGAGCACATCATGGCTCACAACATGGAGGAAGTTATGCTAAATTTGATCATATGGATTTCATGACTATGCAACAAGAACCATCCTTTCAAGCATATGTGGAGCAATATGTGGAATAAAACAAAGACCAATTCTTGGAAAGTCTTATTAACAACGGCGCTAAAGTTCCATATAATTTTGACGTTCACCAAAAGATCAAGAAACAAAGCCCTTCAACTGATGAGGTGATCTTACAAATGCAAAAGGATATAGACAGGATGAAGGCTCCCAAGAGCACGTTTTATTTAGACTCCATATGTCCTAACTCCATTGACAAAAGTGTGGTGATGGTAGAATTCCCTAAGAAAGTTGAGTTCCCAACATATGACAAATATGATGGCACTAGTGACCCTCACGACCATGTTCGACAGTTCTACATAATGAGCTTTTCCTTTCACCATGAAGACTCCTACTTGATGAGATTATTTCCAAGGAGTTTAAAAGGTCAAGCCATGGAATGGTTCACCAATCTTTCCCCTCCAGTAAAAACATTTAAAGAACTTGTCCAAAGATTTGTTCAACATTTTGCTTACAACTTATCGAGGTCAGTCACAATGCTTGATTTGTGCAAACTCAAGCAAAATCAAGGGGAATCTTTTGTCACATTTTTACAATGATGGAGGCAATTGTGTTCAAAATATCCAAGGACAATTCCTGAAGAGGAGAGAATTGATATCATTGTGAGCAATCTAATACCAGAACTAAGATATGAAGTCAAGAAAATCCCATTTAATTCCTTTGATACTATGGTAGAGGTGGCATGTCGCATTGAGGACGTCCTAAAAGAACAAGAAATTTTGGCTAAACTAACAAATAACAACAATAGCCAAAATAACAATACTAATGGTAACAAGGACAAAAGGAACTCCTATTGGAACAAAAATAAGCAAGTGGTCAATGACGGGGTTGTTGACTCATCTCAAGTCAAAAATGAAGTTCTTAACCTCTCCCATGCAGTTCAAGCTATGAAGCTGCAAACGTCTTCAACACAACAAGATAAACCTAAGTATCAAAGGAGATCTAAAACGGAGAAAAGACAATTTACCAAATTGGGAGAATCTTATGCAGATGTTTTTAAGACATTAGTTGCTCATAATTTGGCACACCCATAGGATCCTACAAAACATCATATACCAGATCCTTTACCTCATTGGTGGGATGCAAACGCTTTTTGCGTTTTTCATAATGGGATTGGACATGACATAGAAAATTATTTTAAACTCAAGCATCTTGTCCAAGACCTTATTGAGAAAGGACAATTACAAGTGGATGGGTTAACCACTAATGCAGATCATAAAGCCTTTAAAGAGCCCTTGCCTAAATATGAGAAGGGAGAGAATTCTAACAATAAGAATGGCAAGGCAGCTATCAACTACACCTACACAAATGCAGAGAACGTTATTAACATGCTTGAAGTTGTGGATGATAGTGTCAACATGATGAGAGGGAAAGATCCCTATGGATATAATATGGACTCAACTCCTATGACTGATGAAAGACCCGCTGTGGTGATAAGAGGTCCTCACTCACAAAGAACGCCCCAGTCCCTCAATGCTATCACTAGGGGTCAAGCCCAAGCACCCATTATCATTAGAGGTCCTAGCACTAGCAAGTCTAAGCAGCCCACATCCAAAGGTGCTCCTCCCAAATCTGCCGTTGGTCCTGATTCCAATTATAATCTTATTGACCAGCTACAACGTACACCCGTGCAGATTTCCATTTTTGAGCTTTTAGAATTGTCTCCTAAGCACAAGCGCATCCTTGAGGATGCTTTGCGAGCAGCCAACGTCCCTAACAACTTAGATATTGATCAATTTCAAAACATGGTCAACCATTTGGCTAGCCCTCATTACCTCACCTTCTCAGAAGAAGATGACAAATCCATCAGTCACCCACATAACTTGGCCTTACACATCGAAGTCATGATTCATAAAACCCATGTTAGGTGTGTACTGATAGATGGGGGTGCGGGGCTCAATATTTGTACCTTGAGTTTGTTACTAGCTCTAGGATATTCCGAGAATGTCATTGACACAAGGAAAAGGATCACATTCAAAGCATATGACAAAGCAGAAAGAAGTTCTAAGGGATTGGCTGTTTTGCCTATTCGCATTGGTCCAGTAGAAAAGGATATCTTATTTCAAATTGTTGATGTTGGACCTCTAGCCTACAACATTTTGCTCGGTAGGCCATGGATTCACGAAATGCAAGCAGTCTCATCAACATATCACCAGTGTGTTAAGTTTCCCCATAATGCTATAGAAATTTGCATCCCTAGAGATAGTGCTTTATTAGTTAATAACATTTTTGTGGGATCACATGTACCTTTGAATAGGGAAGCTGACAGTCCTAGTAGTTCATTTGAACAATGCAAGCAGAATTTCAAGACCATAGATCTTGGGATGGGAGATTATAAAATTGATTCTTTTACAAACATACCAATCTCTCCTAGGTCTTATGGGAGACCATCACCAAGTATGAAGCCTTCGTCATCAGCAATGACATTATTTGGGAAATTTGTTGAGTCTTCGATCCCCATTCAGGAAGAAAAAGAGGAAGTTTCCATAAGGGACTGGATCTATCATGAGGAAAAATACAAACACAATGAGAATTTTGCTCCTCCACCTGAAGCTTATGGGAAAGGGTACACAATGGTTAAGAATATGGGTTATCCAGGATATGGTCCCCTTAGTCATAGGCTAGATGCTAAAGCTAAGCCTCTTGATCACGCTCTTTTCGGATGAAAGAATAAGTCCACGGTTGGCTTAGGTTTTGAGAATAAAAAGAAGAAAGGTGTCCCTGTCCCAGCTGCGATGGACAGTGACAGTAACTTAGATTATACGCCTGATCTTTCCAATCAACAAGCTATGTCTGATGATTGGGTGCCCTCAACGAATCTCCTTTGGGGAGATTCCATAGATTTGATACTTGACAGTCCTACTATCCCAGCTGCGATGGGTAGTGACTGTGTGACTGCTAGATCGACAAAAGAATGTGTTACTATCCTAGTTGCAATGGATAGTACCAATACTAGCACTAGAGAGGGGGAAACCCTTCCTAACCTTGAGGCTTCTACATCACGAGGCCTAAATGATGACTCAGAGATAGATTCCCATGAATATGAATGGGACTCACTTTCAGATGCAACAGTTGATCTGGATGTAGATATTCTCCATGCTTATAGTACCCAACCCGATGCGGCTAACGAGCCTAGTGTAGGACTAGAGGATCGTACTCCTCAAATTGCCTTAGTGGATGACACTTCATTTGATAGGATGAGTCCTAATTCAGGTATCTTAGGAGAAGACTTGATGAACTCTGATTATATGGTCACCAGAGATGACACCTTTTGCATAAACAACATTGAACTAGTCATTGACCTACCCCTTGTTCACTTTGACCTAATTGACTGGTCTCAATGCCATCAAGAGCCTACATTCCTCACCTTCCAGAATGACTATGAAATTGCCTACTATCTGAATGCTCTTGAACCCGTGGCTTCTTCCACCAGTGAACCAACAACCAGCATGACAGAGTCTGATATTAAGTACCTCAGTCTCAAAATAAAAGAGAAAAAAAAAATAGGTCTGATGGCGAAAACCACTTTGTGGCAGTGTCAGAACCAAAAATAGTAAAAAGAAATGACGCATCCGAGGGTGAAAACCTCTTTGAGGCACCTAAGGATGGGGTAGTTAATAACTTGCCAAGTTATTTCTAGGATAGATCATCAGTATTGATTGAGCCAACAAAGCCAGTCAATTTGAACACAGAAGAACATCCTCAAATAGTCCATCTTGCTCAGTCTTTATCAGAAGAAGAGACCAAGGCATATGTACAGTTTTTACAGAAAAAGAAAATTAATTTTGCATGGACCTATTCAGACATGCCAGGGCTTGACATGAATCTCATAATGCATCACTTATCCATAGCTCCAGGAGTCAAGCCAGTAAAACAGAGACTCAGAAAAATGCATCCGCATGTAGCTCTCCTTGTAAAAGGGGAATTAGAAAAACTTTTGAAAGCTGGATTTATTAGAGCCATCGATTATGCAGAATGAATCTCAAACATAGTACCCATCTCCAAACATGATGGGTCCATTTGTGTATGTGCAGATTTTAGAGACTTAAAAAAAGCATGCCCAAAGGATGATTTTCCACTTTCAAACATTGACATGATAGTGGACATGATAGCGGGCTATGACATATACTCTCTAATGGATGATTTCTCAGGGTATACTCAAATCAAAATAGCTCCTGAAGACCAAGAGAAAATAGCATTCACATGTGCATGGGGAACCTATTGCTGGAACATCATGCCATTCAGATTAAAGAATGTAGGAGCAACCTACCAAAGAGCTATGATGACTATCTTTCATGATATGATGCACAAAAATATGGAAGATTATGTGGATGATACCCTGGCAAAATCAAGAAAATGGGACACACACCTCAATGATCTGGAAGTAATTCTAGATCGCATGGAACAGTTCCAACTCAGATTGAATCCAAAGAAGTGCACATTTGACATCACCTCAGGCAAACTTTTAGGATTCATAATATCAGCAAAAGGTATCGAGGTTGACCCCGAAAAGGTCCAAGCAATTCTAGATATGCCACCTCCTTGAAATATCAGCCAAATGAGAAGTCTTCAGGGACGTCTTCAATCAATTAGGAGGTTTATTTCTCAACTTGCAGATAGGACACAACCCTTTAACAAGACATTACATAAGGGTGCTTCTTGTGTTTGGAACGAGGATTGTCAAAAGAGCCTAGATCAGATCAAACAATACTTGGCTAATCCTCTGATTCTAATGCCTCCTATTCCAGGGAAACCATTGATCCTATATATTTTAGCTACAGACACTTCCCTGGGGGCATTGTTGGCTCAATCAGATGATACTGGGAAAGAACGGGCCATATACTATATCAGTCATACTCTCATCTCCTATGAGATCAATTACAATAATATTGAGAAGTCTTGTCTGGCAGTGGTGTTTGCTTCTCAAAAGTTGCGCCACTACATGCTTGCTCACACCATACGTTTGGTTGCCAAAATTGATCCTCTTAAATACTTGCTTAGTAAGGCTTCCCTCACGGGTAGACTTGCTAAATGGATGATGGTCCTCACTGAATTTGACATAGAGTACGTTGAAAGGAAGGCAATAAAAGGACAAGCTATTGCTGACCAATTAGCTGATTTCCCAATTCAGGATAGTATGCTGGTCGAAGTGGAATTCCCAGATGAACACATCTTGTATACGACTACTCGCACTTGGACAATGTTCTTTGATGGTTCCCGCATGCAAAATGGATCAGGTGCTGGAGTGTTATTTGTTTCTCCACATGGGTACAATATTCCAAAGTCTTACAAACTTTTATTCCCATGTACCAATAATATTGCAGAATATGAAGCTTTAACTAATGGCTTGAGGATGGCTATAGAATGGAACATCATAGAATTACATGTCTTTGGGGATTCCCAATTAATCATCAACCAAGTCAATGAAGAGTATCAAACCAAGGATGACAAATTGATACCCTACAAAAAGATGGTTGATTCTTTGAGATGATACTTCACTTTTGTGACATTTCAACAGATCCCTAGGACAGAGAACAAGGCTGCAGACGCCATGGCCACATTAGCTTCACTTCTTCAGTTGGAGACACATGAATCCAGATTTGAATTCCTAGTGGAAGAGCTACACCATCCCATCTTTGACTCGTCTAAAAGCCATGTCATTTGTGCCATTATCACACATGAGTCTTCCCGATATGGTGCTATCTACTCATACCTTCATGATGGCATCATTCCTGACACATTCAACCACTCTGAATGTCAAAACCTCATCCGTAACACCTCTCACCACATCCTCATCTCTGGTGATTTATATAGGAGGGGATTAGATGGGATGCTCCTTAGGTGCTTGGAAAAGGAGGAATCCAACCAAGCGTTAGCTGACATCCACGAGGGCATTTGTGGTGGAAATTCTAATGGTCTTGCCATGGCCCAAAGGTTTCTTAGGGTGGGATATTATTGGCCCACAATGCAGATAGACGCGGTCACCTTTGCTAAGTCATGTGAAAAATGTCAGAAACACGGAAACCTGATTCATGCTCCGGGTAGGGAGCTGATCCCTTCTATTTCTCATTAGCCATTTCAGCGCTGGGCCTTTGATCTGGTTGGGTGGATTCATCCCAACTCATCAGGTGGACACAAGTTCATTATTAATGCCACTGACTACTTCACAAAATGGGTGGAAGCTGTGCCACTTTCTGTTGCTTCAGGGAGGACCATTTCTTTGTTCATCTTGAATCATATTATTTTTCGATTTAGAGTTCCTTCTGAGATCATTACTGACAATGGAGGTCAATTTAAGAATAAGGACCTAAAGCATCTATGCAAAAAGTTTAAAATCAAGCAACATTGGTCCTCCATCTATTTTCCACAGGGAAATGGACAGGCAGAAGCTTCTAACAAAACCATTCTTAAGATTCTTCATAGAACAGTGCACAAGAATGGTAGGGATTGGCACTTACAAATCAATCCAGCACTATGGGCTTATAGAACAAGCATTCGCACACCTACAGGAGCCACTCCTTTCTCTCTCACCTATGGCGCTGAAGTGGTATTGCCTTTAGAAGTTGAGATACCATCACTTAGAGTCTCACTCAAAGGTTTGATTACAGATGAGGATTACCGCGCCATGAGGTTACAAGAGTTAGAACTTCTAGATGAGAAGCGTAAGGCTTCCTTTGATCACATGCAAGTATATCAGAAATGTATGTCCAAAGCATTCAACAAGAAGGTTCACCCTAAAAAATTTCAAATAGGTGATCTTGTTTTGCGAGAGAACCCTAAGAACCAACAGAACCGAGAGCAAAAGAGAAAGTTTAAACCTAACTGGCTTGGACCATATGTCATCACAGCTACTTTTGGTACCAGTGTGTATTTACTATCAGATCCGGATGGAGAATAGCTCCCTGATCCCATCAACATTGTGCACCTAAAGAAGTTCTATCCTTGATGCATGTTTCTGTCTGGGGGCATCCTTTGTACATATCTTATTGATCATGAAAAAATACCAAAAAAAAAATTCATATATGATGTTGAAAAAATCCTAAAAAGTATAAAAAGTCCTGAAAAAAATACAAAAAAATCAAAAAATCCAAAAATCCAAAAAAAAAAATGAAAAAAAGAATCCAAGTGGTGAAAACCTGGAAACAGGCGCTACTTGAGGCCTTTGCACTCCTATTTGTTAGCATGCGTCCTCGACACTTAGCCACTTCCCATCATGCCTTGACCTTATTTGGCTTAGTCTAGAATTGGTCTTTATCTTTGTCTAAGGGGCATAACTGTTAGCATTGGTCCTTTAGGTGCGTTTGTCTCTTGGGGCATTTCCCAACAGGTGTTTTTCAACACCACCCCAAACAGTGTTTTTCAACACTGCCCTTGCGTTGAGTGTTTCTTAACACTTATCAGATGTCTTGCCTATAGTCTAAGTATGATATGATAGTGCTCATTTGCAGATGCGATACTCAGAGTCTGACTCTATGACCAACACACACACACTTAAACAATCAACTTGTTGAGATATGTTGACTTTATTTTTCTTTGTGTGCTGTCTATGAGAATTTTTTTCATGAGTGGTCTCTCCCTGATAAGTTTTTGATGATGCATAGCTAGAAGACTGAGGGAATGAGAACATGTTTTCTTTCTTTATCTGCTTGTGGGTATATTTTGTTGATCCTAATTGTCATGAGCATTTATGCTGGTCCTACTTGACACTATGGATTGACAAGGTATTATCCTTGACTGTTTTGCGAGTGCATGCTTCTAGTTATCCTAACTTTCATGTGTCTTGATACAAGCATAATCTCGCCATATCAAACTTAGGTGATCTCACTGCATTAGTCATCTTGACCTATATGTCTTTGATGCCTAGGTGGTATTTCCACATTTCTATCTGATAAAGATCATATTCATATCCACATAGTTATGCTAGTGTGCATTGTATGATCTTATGACGCTACCAATAACGCTCGATGATGATAATTAGATGTTTATAAGTGTTGTGACCTTGCAAGTCAACCACTTTCATAGTAGCTTGCATTCTTAAGTTCATGTTAGATTAGTTTTTGCATCTTGCATATGGATAGAGCTCTCCTTTTCATCTTACGTAGACCTGACAGTTGACTGCGCTCACCTTTTCTTCTTCTCGATCACGTCTTTCACTCCTTGTCCTTCTCATCTCAAACCTGTTCCTGTTCATCACAAGGGGTTAATCATATCGTCATATCTTTATCAAAACTGTCATTTTCAAGAAACATGAGTCTATATCATACACATGAGAATTAAAACATACATCTATGAGAGAGAACATACATAAGCACCTACATAAGTATTTTGAGCAAAATGACAAGACAATATACATAAACTGATACATCCATCACAAGTGAGACAAATACACATGATACATCGAACATCCAGTAATCTCATAAATCTATATACAATGTCATGATATACAATACAATATGAGATCCCAAAATATGGATCAAAAGTCTCAGGATATGTCCAAAACATCTAAACCTAACACCTAACCCTAAGACTCGCTACCACCCTCGTGAGGAGCTCGTGGTGGTGGAGGAGGCATAGCTCTCCTATCGAGTACCACATCTGATACCCCTGTCTGCTGAGAGTATGATGGTGCTCTCTCACCCTCTGGGATGGCCTGCAAATAGAGTCCATGATAGTAGGCTGCTCTCGCTGACTCCCGTCAAAGCTCCAGTGCCTTGGCCTGTGCCATCACCTCACGGTGTGCTATCTCTGCCCTAAGATCAGCTATCTGTTGATCCTGCTCTACCCTTAGATCCAGTAGCTATTGATCTCTCATGGCTATAGTAGTCTGGAGCTACTGTATCTCTGCCTCCTGAGCCTATATCTGGGCTCTCAGATCCTCTCCCCCCGTAGGATGATCCTGTTGTGCCTCTGCTTGCCGGCGAGCTGGTCTCACCTCATCCTCAGGCATCGCTGATCTCTATCCCTGTGACTATTTTTGACCACCTGATCTCGACCCCTCTCCTCTCTCCATCCTCCTCCCTCTCCCCCTCCCACCATCTCCTCCATCCCCTCCCTCCCCTCCATCCCCTCCGTCTCCTCCGTCTCCCCCGTCGTCCCCTCCGTCTCCTCCCGGCGCTGGTACCTGTGCATCTGGTATTGTAAACCGAAGGAATGGCACCCTCCGCCACTCTACTTTGTAGGCTCCATTAGCCCCTGCATCTACCATATCTAGGAAATACTCCCAGGGCTCGCTCCTGATACCTGTTATCTCTGCGACAACCTGCTGATAGTCCAACATGGGTAGCCACCCATGACCCTCCTCGTCTCTAGCCCTGGCATATGTGGTAGTCTCTGTCGAGACTCGCTGCTGCCTCCCGAACTACCACCATACCTGAGTGATGCAGAATCTCTCGACTATCTCTGCATACTGACCTACCAGTGGCCGACTGCACAGCATATAACTCAGCTCATCGGCTGCATCTCCCCAAACCTCAACCTCCTTGTATGGCCTCCATGTAAATGAGGCTATCTCATCCAAAATGCGCCTGTAGTATGTCACATCCCCAGAATGGGCATGTGATATGAACCTGAGGTACCTGTAGATGTAGGGGTACCTCCTCTCCCTCAGCTAAACCCTGGGACGCACCACAATGATGTGCTCCCACACCCACACTTGTGCCAGGATGGCACCGCATGCCCATGTCTGACCATCTCTGTGAATGATCTCGTGCAACTCATGGTACATCTCTACCAATATGACAGGACCCCATGCCATCTGTCGAGGCCTCCCTACCAAGTCAACCAATAGCTGAGCCCATCCGAGCGGGAATCCCTTCTGACTGCAATCAGTCATCAGGATCTGTGAAATGATGGAAGCCACTATACATGGCACTGGATAGTCTCTGCCAAAATCGTCTATCAGCCTCTCCCAGCTGATATGCCTATCCAGAATCGTGACATCCTGGAACATCTCCTGAACTAGTCGGCGCCCCTTAGTGGCATCCTGATCATAGTACACCTGTGCCAATAAATGAATCATGTCAGTTTTTCTCATCTGAAAACATTACATTTATGATTATATCTTAAAACATGATTATACTCACCGGCTCGCCATGGCATGGCACATGTAAGATCTTGTACACGTCCTCTAAGGTGATCAACGCCTCTCCAATAGGTAGGTGGAAGGTGTTGTGCTCACTATGCCATCTCTCGGCAAGAGCAGTCAACAACCCATGGTCCGCTCTGATGTATGGGTATCTCAACAAATACTAGAATCTCATCGCTCTGATGTCGGCATTGCCCAGATCGTCTAGATCCTAGACACACCTCAATCTTGTCACCTTCGGTGCTCTGATGATGAGCACCGGAAAGACCTTCTGCAAGCCAAAAATCAAGCTAGTTGTTAGCACATATCATGATGGATGTCCAAAAACTCAGTATAAAATATCTCTAAAATGTAACATTGTCTAGACCAATGTCATTTTTGCTCAAAAATGCATTAAAAATCAAATTTTCAAACTGGGCGATATTCTTTTTTGGAGAAGTATCACGCGATACTTCTCCTTATAGCGGGGCGATAAACCTTATGCCACGCAATACTTCACCCGGTATCGTATGATCTTTCGCCCAGTATCGTGCGATACTGGTGCCTTAGGTCACGCGATACTTTGGGGACTCGCGAAGTATCACGCGACATTTCTCCCCAAAGCGCGCGATACTTCTAAAGTATCGCACGATAGTTCACTCAGTCAAAATTTTTAAAATTTAAAAATTTGAAAAATGTGCTAAAAAAAGCTATTAAATGCAAAAAAAGCCTCAAAAGCTTAAGTTTTTCAAAAACATACTGGGGCAGGATAGTGTGGTGGCCGGTTGTGCAACCGGGCGCGCTCGAATCGATGCCTGTGGATGGGAACTCCTGCTTGCTGGGCCATTTTCTCTCTCTAAAGCTCTGAAAATTCTCAAATCGCTAAAAGACAAATGACTTTTGAAAATGATATTTTGACCCCTTTTATAGCCTTTTGACTTTTTGACCTCATTTTCAAAACACCTCAGAATTACGTGAAAATTGCACCCCTAGCTAATTTCAACATCCTGGATCCATTTTCGGACTTGAAATCGAAATCTGAGGTCATCTTGATAGTCAAAATCACATTTCAAAATCTTCCCCCCTTCTGCGCAGTTGATTGATCTTTTTGAAGCCTAATCCTTCGATCTTTGTTGGGGCATTATCGTTTATTCATTTCCATGTCTTCCAAACTTCTAGTCTTTCATTCATATTCATTCCACTCCCTCCTTTCTCACGTTTGACTACATCTTTTCAGTCAGGCTGGGGCATGTTTTATTGCCTAATGGTTAACCTATTTGACCTTTACATTCGATTATGATTTCCTTCTGATTTGATCAAATCCTTATCAATTCACTGTTCTCCTCTCTCCTTGATTTCAATTTCGATTCCAAGGGGGCAGTACCTATGGGATTCTCATCCCTGATTTCCTTGATTCTCTTGATTCAGACATCTTTTGTGAGCTTTTGCTCAAATTTGAGATTCTTATCTCTTACTTTGAATGTGATCCCGAATCGACCTCATGTTCAAAGGCCTTTTGTCTATGTTTGTCCGGATATGATCCCGAATTGACCTCATATCTGAGTTGTTTTGTGATCCCAAATCGATCTCACATTATAAATTCATTCTTTGACTACATGTGTTCCTAAATCGATCACACATTAGTCAAAGAGGGGCAAATGTATGCACCCTAAAATGGTCGCTAGACTTTGGGCCCCATTTATTTAATTTATCAATCCTGAATCATTTTTATCAATAATCAATATTTTCAACATTATTAATTTCTTGATCAAGTCTTAATTTCGATCATATATTAGATTTTTATCCTATGGGCTAACCATTTATCCTAAGTCTTTATTTATTTAAAAGGAATATTTCCTCCCCTTTTAATAAATAAAAAGCCCAACTTTTCCTCTTATCCTAAGTTTCACAAATAAAGCATTATTCATATTTTATAAAAAGAAGAAAAACACTTTTTATCTCATATGGACATAAAGTCAACTCTTATTTTCCTATTGGAGGATATGTGTGCACATGGATTGCTCCTCTTTCAAGCTCCACCGCTGATTAAGACTTTTTACCTCTTAATCTCCATGGTCCATTTCACCTCATTTCTTATAAAAGGAGAGCTCTCTCCTCCATTTGCATATCCACTTATTTTATGCTAATGTTATGCTGCAGGTTTTAGGTGCATTTGGAGTTTGAAGACATTGAGGACTTGCTTCATTGCATCATCTAGTTCATATTTGCTTTCATAGTTGCATGATAATGGCATTCTTAGTGTAGATTTCTTTTTATGTAATAGAATAAGCTCACATAGTCTAAATAGGAAGGCTTGGTAATACTTGTTCTTTCCTTTCATAGCATAGTTTGTACTTTCCTTTCATAGTTTAGATTGCATCATCATATAGCTTGCATTGCATTGCATATTTGATTCTTAGAGATATTGGCATTGTTTCCCTTGTCTTCACTTGAATCTCTCATTGTATGGTTGACTAGCAAGGTCACAAGTTTGTAGCTCTAGTTGAGAGCAATTTTTAATCTTGCAACTCCATGCATAAAGAGCTATGAGCCACTTTGTGAGGCCTCATTCTTGAGCAACCTTGCATGTAATGGTTCATAGAAGTGCACCATTTTAGTGTGTACACTCAACACCAATATATTATCATCTCTATGCACGTAAAGGGAAAATAATTTGTGGAAAGATATGGCTGAACTTCTTCCAATGTATCACATTTATCAGATTGGATAGGAAGACCAAATTAATTATTTGATAAATGACGTATTGGATAATTATCATTACAAAGAATTTGGTATCTTTTGACACACAAGAGTTCCTCCTTGTGCTAAATGATTAATAAGAAGTTTAAATAATGTTCGCAATGACCCTTATGCTCACTTAGCAAGACAAGTGTTTACAATGTCACTTGTAGCAGAAAGAAGTCACTCAAATAGACAAGGAGAAGAACCAACCTCACCAAAGTGTCCATATAAAAGGAGTCGAGGTACACATGGCCATCCAATACGAGATGAAAGCTCTTACAAATGGACACCCCTCTTATATGAAGTCTTTAGATCATTGAAACTAAACCAACAAGCAGAAAGAAAGAAAAGATTGTGCCCTCGGTCATCACTTTCTAAATCTTGTAAAGGACATCATCGAAGAGCTCAAAGGGACACAATATGCAAAAAAAAAAAATCTCATTGCAAAACAGTAAGCATACAAAGAGATAAAAGCATGTGAATCATAGATTGTTTTGTTGTTATGTGCAAAATCCTTTTTTGGTAAGAACATAGACTGACTAACCCGGATGAAGCTTCAAAGGACTCTGACTAGATATGACACATTTAAAGATATACTCAAGGCCATAGGATATGACATTGATTTCTCCTAAGTGTTAAGCATTGATAGGATATAGATGCTTGAGCTGATTGATGTACAGACCGACTTATTGAAAATTGGAAATGTAGAGACAAAACCGAGAGATATGTACAAACTAAAGCAAGACTGAAAGTTGGGAAAGACCAAGATTGCGCTGATAGATGGATCATTTTGAAACAAGTGGCACCCGTTTACCAATTTTTCACCATCTTGGTAGAGATTCGATATTTTCTACCAAGGTGCCTATTTCCAAGTTTTCACCAAGGCACTTTTTCTTCTTTTTTTTTCATTTTGTTGTATTTTTCATTTTTTCAATTTTTTTTTGTACTTTTGATATTTTATTTTTTATTTTTTATTTTTGTGAATCATCGAGGTGCCTATTGCTAGGTTTTCACCAAGATGTTCATTTTTTTTAAATTTTTTTTATTTTTTTATTTTAGGACTTTTTCCAATTTTAAAAAAAAAATTTCAAGACATTTTATCACACATTGAATGCTTTAGGCGTAGAATTTCTTCAGATGGAGAATGTTGATTGGTTCTTAAAGCTGTTCTCCTTCAGTTGTTGAGAGTTGATAGGCACGAGAGCCAAAAGTAGCAGTGATTACAAAGGGACGCAGCTAGTTGGGTTCAAACTTCCTTTTGCATTCTCGATGTGATTGATTTTTAGGATTCTCTCTCAAGACCAGATCGCCAACCTGAAATTCTCTGTGTCGGACTTTCTTGTTGTAGCCTCTAAACATTCTTTTCTGATACACTCTAAGATAATCATATGCTGCTTGTCTACGCTCATCTAGTAGTTCAAGTTCTTGCAACCTAGACACTATGTAGTCATCATCAGTTACTAGACCATGCATTCTGATTCTTAGTGATGGGATTTCAACCTCAATAGGCAGTACTGCTTCAGACCCATAAACTAAAGAAAATGGTGTAGCCCCAGTAGGTGTTCTGATACTTGTTCTATAGGCCCAGAGAGCCGGATTGATCATAAGATGCCAGTCTCTTCCTATTTTATTAACTGTACGATGCAAGATTTTTAATAGATTCTTGTTGGAAGCCTCTGCTTGTTCATTCCCTTGAGGATAGTAAATAGATGACCAATGTTGTGTGATTTTGAATTTGGCACATAAATCATCCAAGTCTTTATTTTTAAATTGTCCACCATTATCAGTGACTATAGAGTGGGGAATACCATATCTGCAAATAATGTAGTTCAAGATGAACATAGAAATTTGTTTACCAGTTGCTTGAGTTAAGGGAACTGCTTCTACCCATTTTGTGAAATAGTCTGTAGCTATAATTATATGGGTATGTCCATTTGAAGAATGTGGATAAATAGTCCCTATAAGAGCAAATGCCCATTGTTGAAAAGGCCATTGTGTTGTAAAGGGGATCAAATCTCTCCCTGGTGCATGTATCAAGTTTCCATGGACTTGACACTTTTGACATTTCTTGGCATATGTAACAGCCTCTTGTTCCATGTTTGGCCAATAATACCCAGCCCTAATAATTTTTTGAGCTAGTGTTAAACCATTGGAATGTGATCCACATATACCGTCATGGACTTCCTCTAATGCGCGTTGAGACTCTTCATGTTCTAAACACCTAAGAAGTGTACCATCTAGACTTCATTTGTACAGATCATTACCAATGATGACATATCGTGATGCGTTTCGGATAAGGGAACATTTTTCATGAGGGTTAAAGGAATCAGGAATGATTTGATCTTGAAGGAATGAGAAAAGGGGTTTGTATATGGAAGAATCATGACCAACAACTGTGCAGATCACGTGGGTTTCTGGACAATCATATGCAGGGAATGACAGTGCTTCCACCAGGAACTCATAACGTAGCTCATGTTCTGGCTGCTATAGTAGAGATGATAATGTTGCCATAGCATCAGCAGCCTTGTTCTCTATTCTAAGAATTTTCTCAAAAGTGACTATGATCAAATACTTCTTAAGGTCATCAACCACGCGTTTGTATGGAACTAGTTTCTCATCCTTTGTCTGGTATACATCATTGACTTGGTGTATAACAAGCTGGGAGTCTCCTTGAATGTGTAACTCTGTCACTCACCACTCAATTGCTATCTTCATGCCATTAAGTAGAGCTTCATATTTTGCAATATTATTTGTACAAGGAAATTTTATTCTGAATGCTTTAGGTATGGAGTATCCTTGTGGTGTTATGAACAGTATGCTGGCTCCAGATCCATTTTGTGTGTAAGATCCATCAAAGAAAAGTTGCCAAATCTTTGAAGATATGTGCATGGTAGAGGAGTCTAGAAATTCCATCTGTAATGGTGTGTCATCAAACATTGGTGCTTCAGCCAATTGATCAGCAATGACTTGACCTTTGATAGCTTTGCATTCAACATATTTTATGTTGAATTCACTCAATAGCATCACCCATTTAACTAATCTACCTATGAGGGCAGCCTTTCTCAATAAGTATTTTAATGGGTCAATCTTAGCTATCAACTGTGTTGTATGAGCTAACATATAGTGTCTTAGTTTCTGTGATGCAAAAATCATAACTAGATAGGCTTTTTCAATCTTTGAATAGTTATTTTCATATGCTACCAAGGTTCTGCTGATGTAGTAGATGGCTCTTTCTTTATTGTTGTCATCATGTTGTGCCAGTAATGCCCCCAGTGAGGTATCTATGGCGGAGACATACAAAATCAATGGCTTCCCCTGAATGGGAGGCATCAAAATAGGAGGATTTGAAAGATATTGCTTGATGTGGTTGAAGTTACTTTCACATTCTTCATTCCATGTAAAAATCACACCCTTATGTAATGTGTTTGAAAGGTTGTGATATATCTGCTAACTGAGATATGAAGCATCTGATAGATTGCACCCTTCCTTGCAAGGTTCTCATTTGATTGATATTTTTAGCAGGTGGCATCTCTATGATAGCCTTGACTTTAGCAGGATCTACTTCAATGCCTTTCTTTGAGACAATATAGCCTAGGAGCTTTCTGGAAGTGACACCAAAAGCACATTTCTTAGGATTTAATATGAGACTAAACTTCTCCATTCTATCTAGTATTTTGCGCAAATCATTTAAATTTTCTGATCTTATCATTGATTTTGCTAAGGTGTCATCAACATAGTCTTCCATGGTTTTATGCATCATATCATGGAAGATAGCTGTCATAGCTCTCTGATATGTAGCACCAACATTCTTGAGACCAAATGGTATGACATTCCAATAGAAAGTACCCCAAGCACAAGTAAAAGCTATTTTCTCCTGATCTTCTAGAGCAAGATCTAGTTGTAGCTAGAAAAACCATCCATTAGAGAGTACATTTCAAAGCCAGCAGTCATGTCCACTATCATATCAATGTTCGGTAGTGGAAAGTCATCCTTAGGGCATGCTTTGTTTAAGTCTCTGAAGTCTATGCATATCCTGATAGATTTATCTAGTTTTGAAACTGGGACTATGTTTGATATCCACTCAGCATAATCTATGACTCGGATAAATCTGGCTTTTAGCAACTTTTCCAACTCAACTTTGACTAGAAGTGCAATATGAGGATGCATTTATTGCATTTTTTATTTGACAGGTTTGACTCTCGGAGCTATGGAAAGATGATGCATGATTAGCTTAGGATCTAATCTAGGCATATCAGAATATTTCCATGCAAAGTTAATTTTCTTTTCTGATAAGAACATAGTGAATGCTTGTTTTTCTTCTTCTGATAGAGATTGAGCTACATGGATTAACTGAGGTTCTTCCATTGTGCCCAAGTTGATAGACTGAGTTGGTTCAATCAATACTGGAGATCGGTCCTGTGAGTGACTCGGAAGGACATCAAATATCTCATCCTTAGGTGCCTCTGAGAGGTTTTCACCTTTGGATGCATCTTTTGTTTTTACTGTTTTATGTTCTGAGACTGCCACATAGTGGTTTTCACCCTCAAAACTCTTTTTCCTTTTGTTTTTACTTTTTTGATTGAGATATTTGATGTCCGACTTTGTCATGCTACTGCTAGATTTACTGATGGAAGTCATCATGGGTTCCACTGCATTGAGGTAGCATGCAAGGGTGTAGTTAGTCGAAAAGATATGGACATCTTGGTTTGGGTCAGCCAAGTTTTGGTCTATGAGGTCAGGATGATGGACAGTCAATGTATGGAAAGATTGACTGATGGTTTTTACGCTTATGGTGTTGTCATCATTGGTTTTAACTCGACTCTCAAATTTGAAGATAGTATCACTACTAAGAATGTCTAGTTCATTAATCATTTCAACGACGTTAGTGATTCCATTGTTAGTATTAAGTGAATCAGATTCACGAGGTTCATTACTTCTCTCTAAACTTATGTTAGGTGTAGGTGAGTTTTGATGAGTGGCATCTGTGACAAGCTCATATTTTTCTGATTCTTCCTCCAAATCAAGAACATGGGTGAAATCAGGACGAATTCCCCAAGCAGGATTTCCTTCAAATTTTGAGTGGAACTCATATTCATGGGAGTCTATTTCAGAATCATTGTTGTGTTCAAGCTGTTCAGTCAACATTCTTTCAGGATCAGTCAATTTTTGTGTGGTGACTATCTTTTGGGTGTCCACTATACTGATTCTCTTTATGGGATCATCTTCAGCATCAAGGAGGTTTGTTATTTCTTTAGGCAAATGCTCATAAGGAATGAGCTCCTCAGTAGTGTCAGAATCATCACTATTAGATTGTTCTATTTCTTCTTTCTCAAGAAGAGTTTCTCTTGGCTTGATTTTCTCTATGACATGAGAGGAATTCTTGCTAAGATAGAAAGGCTTCTTCTTGTATCCTAGACCTGTAGTATCCTTATTTGCCCGACCACAATGTTCAATGGGTGATATAAGACCTTTGCCGCTTATTCCTAGAGGTCCTTTTCCCATGTATCCCATTTGAGTCATTAACTTACTACCCAGTCCATATGATTCTACAGGAATCTTGTGTGATTGAGAGCCACAATTTTGAACTATGTGGGATTGGGTCTTTCCTTTGTATAACTAGGTGAGTACACTTGTTTCTTCCTCCAATTCTTGCTTGGACACTTTCTCTATGACAAAGCTCCCATTATAGATGACTTTTGGTGCTTTGATTGCTAGTTTTGTCTTTTCTGAGGGTTGTCCATAATACTTAGGTGAAATTGGGAGAGAAGTGAGAGACAATACAGGTTCCATTCTATATTCTCCCATGCCGGTGTCTTTGATTTGGACCTGCTTCATTACATCCTCTACTTTAGAGTTAGAGGTTGTGTTACTCTATTTAGTAGTGGATTCCATGTTGTGTGGAACAAGTTTGTCTACACTTTCTTGCAAAGCATTACAAGAAGTTGTAATGTCTGCTGGTATAGTGACCTTGACTCCATCATAGGGAAATTTTACACATTGGTGATAGGTTGATGGAATAGCTTGCATGTCATGGATCCAGGGTCTTCCTAGAAGAATATTGTAGGCTAGTGGGAGATCCAGTACTTGGTAGGTGACATCTCTGATTATAGGTCCTATTCTGATAGGCAAGACAATGGTTCCTTTTGAGGATCTTTCTTATTCATCATATTCTTTTATGGTTATCCTCTTTTTAGGATCAATAGCATTTTCTGACCATCCCAATTGTGTCACCAATTTGTAGGAGCAAATATTGAGGCCAGCACCTCCATCTATCAACACACATTTGACATGATGGTTTTGGATTAAGACTTCTATATGAAAAGGTTGGTTATGGGGGTGACTTAATGAATTGTCATCTTCTTCTGAAAAGGAGATGTATTGAGGAGATGTAAGAGTCCAACCATAGTTTGGAACCTATCTAAATCAAGGTCGTTAGGAACATTGGATCCAAGAAAAGCTTTGTCTAGAATGGCTCTATGAGCTGGAGATATTCAAAGCAACTCAAACATAGAGATTTTTGCATTAGTGTGCTAGAGTTGTTGAATAATGCTATAAGATGTAGGCCTTGTATCTTTTGGATTGGAAGATTTTGAAACAACCTTCTGTTTGGAAGTAGATGAAAGATTGAAAGGTATCTTAGGGACATTAGATGAATCTGAGATTTGTCCTTTCAGATGTGCCTGAGCTTGTGATCGAGTAACTGCGTTAGCTGAGGAGTGATCTCTATCTCTTCGTACAATTGTGATGACATTACAACTCTCAGAGAGACATGGTTCAACCATATTGCTGACAACATTATTTCCAGGGTAGGCATAATTGACCTTTGCCCCCATATTAGGTTGAGAAGATGAAACTTCCTGACCATGTTTCAGAAATGGTTCTGTGAATGTTGTATGATCGTTAGTTCTCTTATGGTTGTCGATTAAAATCTCTTTAGCATCAATTTTTTCTTGTATGAGATGCTTCAAGCGTAAGCAATTATTAGTTTTATGACCCTTTCCATGATGGAAGTCACATAACTCATTCTCTCTCCACCACTTTGGTTTAGGTTCAGGGTCATATTGTCAGATCTCAGGCAGAGATATGATGTCATTAGCTAATAGAGTTTTCATAGTTGATTCCAAAGATTCTCCAAGAGGAGTAAACTTGCATTTAGGATCTGAAGCCCAAGGTTTATATTCAAATGACTTTTTGTTAGCAGGTTCAGGTGTCTTCCATTCTGAAGCCTTGATGGCCTTGGTGCCAAGAGTGAGATTAAATGCTGGTGCCTCAGATGGGGCATGGAGAGTATCAACAACACCATCTGGGATAATGCCTTTGTTCTTATTCCAAAATTTGACATTTTGGTTTTTGTCCTTTGGTTTGGAATTAGAACCTGTTTCAAACTTGTTTTCCTTGTAAAGGGATATGTCTCCCTTACGAACAAGTACATCTTCAATTTTTATGGCATTTTCTACCATCTTATCAAAAGAAGTATGATTTTGTATTTGGAGGTGATAATTAAGTTCCAGAATGAGGTTGTTAATGAATATTTCAAGTTTTTCATTTTTTGGAATCTGCCGAGCATAGAGTGAAAATTTCTTCCTCCAACATTTGAGGAAAGTGAGAAGGGATTCTCCTGAATTTTGTTTCAAATTTCAAATGTCGATCATGGTGACCAGGCATTGGATGTTGTAGGAGTATTGCTGATAAAATAGTTTGATTAACTCCTCAAAAGTCTTGATAGTTGGAGGTATTTTAGAGAACCATTTGATAGCCACTCCTCCCAAAGATCGAGGGAAAAGGTGCATTAAGTAAGTTGGTTCATGCATAAACTCCATGGATTGTGTACAAAATTTTCTGACATGATCTTGGTGTAATACCCCAAAAATGGGCTATAAGTTCATTAATCTCCTACATCTTCAATTCGAATGAAATCGACATCAAAGTCCTAACCTAAGGCACATCTAAACATCATCGAATCATAATTGATTATCTTAAATTTTGCATCGGGGAATATTCCTAGTAATATTCCTAATTATCTTAATTATCTTTAATTTAATGATTATTTGGCGATAAATCACATTTATCCTAAAAATTTGATTAATTGAATATTTTCATATTTAATTAATTAGATTTAATATTTGCCACTTAATTGTGTAATTAAATTTAATTCTATCTATTATTAATTGTATTATTTAATTTTGACAATAAATCAAAATTCCTATCTTTAATTGATTAAATTCTTATTTAATTAATTAAAGCATGTTGTCATTATTTAATAATATAATTTTTAATAAAAGTTTGGTAAAATAGTTAATTAACCCATAAATTAATTATTTATTTTCAAAAATCAGTTGAGTTGAGGATAAATCACTTTATTTATTTATTTAATTCTTAATTATTATGCATATTCAAAAGAAACAGTTAAACTCCAAATCAGAAAATCAATGCAAGTTATTGACTTTTTGGAACTCAACATCCTTTTGGAGTTCAAAAAGCTGATCTAAACTCTAATTTGAGTTAAAAAGTTGTTTTTGCATGTTTTTGCATGATTTTGAGAATTAACTATCTTTTATGATCAGATAACTCAAAAATCAAGATGAGTTAATTTGAGTGATTTATGGCTTTTATTCATGCACCTCCAAAGCCCTAGATTTCTATAAATTAAGGCTTTAGCTCTTCACAAATCATCTCATATTTTGCACAATCACGCTGGAGAATTGGAATTGAAGAATCAAAGCTCTTGTGAATCGACATCTTTGTGAGATCAATCTTATTTTTGCATTCATATTTCATATCATTATTAGATTAGCATAGCATATCAGTTTTTATCATTCTTATTGCATAGAAAATATCAAAAATATAGATTAATTGCATTCAATTTCATATCCATCTTTTGCATTCAAATCCTTCATTTAGGTGTCGTCTAGGTCACTGATCTCGATTACAATCTGAGAACATTAATCTCGCACCTATTAGAAGGCAGTAAATCGCTTGGTTAGATAGCTTTCAATTTTGCACGATTTTGATTATCAATAACCTCTAATGTTTTACTGAGTGTTGTGTTTACAGATCAGGTACAATTTTCACACACACATTTCTGGCGCCCACCGTGGGGCAACCCACCTTTGCATGCTGGTTTTAATTTTTTTGGGAGCTAAAACCCCAAAGTTTCAAAGATTTAATTTTATCTCTCAAACAGATTGGAATTTTGATCTGAAATTTTTTTTGCAAGTTGGTGACATGTCATGGAAGCTACAGTAAAAAATTTAGAATTTTTTGAGATGTTTTGAATTTTTAATAATTTTTTCTTGAAATTCTGGAAAAAATTAATATCTGACGCAAATCGGCATATTTTTCAAAAAAATTTATATTTTCGGAAAGCTCTTTAAATTCTACAGGGGGTCTATTCTTTGTGTTTTAAATTTGGACATGATATCATAGCTCAAATAGTCAATTTACAAAAACTGGTCTGTATTGATAAAATGGGTCTCTAGGGCACAAATGAAGAGGTTTTTCTAAAAATTTTACATTTTTGGAAAGCTCTTTGTTTTTTAGCAGGGGTCTCTATTATAAATTTCTATTTTTGTGGCCAAAATTATATCAAAAAAATTAGATCTTGTTGACTAGGTCAAATGCAGCAAAAAAAATAAAGTTTTGTGATGGGTATGCACTTATTTTTTTACATGGTTCAATGAATGATATGAGTTGTCATTTGGGTTGATTGCTGGTTATTATTACTGATAATAATTGATTTTTAGAGCTAACCCTATGGTTTTCATAAGTTGAATATATTTTGCATATCTTGTTTGCTTGTTTGCTTGTTGGAGAGTTCGTCACTTGCTTGCATGGAAAAGCTCAACAAAAATTGCTAAAAATCTAGTAAAATCTACTAAGCGCGTTGCAAGGATCCCAGGAATTCTCCTTCATCTAATAATATTTTGATTTGAGACTTAAAATAAATCTCTTATGTGTCAAGCTTGTGTGCATCTTTTCATGCTTTTGATCTATTTCTACACACTTGCATAATTGATACTAGGTTGTGAACCCTTCAGGATTCATTAAGTAGTCTTAGAATACTTGTGATTGATCTTGATTGCTATCTTGGGTTATTGGACTCGCTAATCCGCCAGCCCCTCATTTCCGCCCCGTGGTTGCAATCTCAGCGCCATAAAGGGGAGGGGTCAACAGGACAGAAGCGTTAAATGTTCCACTTGGCAACCCTTTTGTGCTTTTAGGAACTCCCTTGTTTTCTAAGTTGTGGACTCATTTTTAGCTTGTGTGAGGTGTTAAGTGTTCCACTTTGTGGACTCATCTCATATTCGCTTTAAACGTTAAGTGTTCCTCTTTCTACTTTTTGGATGCTTTTGGTAGATTTGCTTTCGGAACATACATCTATGCTCACATAGTAATTAGGCCCTATGAACACTATTTGTGATTCTTGAGAGATTGTTTTCCTAGCGAAATCCTTCTTGACGATAGAATCCTTGTAGGTAGGGAGGATACTTAGTGAGTTTCACATTCAACTTAGTTAGTGAGTCTTCTCTTATTGATAGACACATTCTCTCTCCGGAGAGGTTGATAGATCACGTGGGGTTGATATCACAAGCTTTGGTGAATCAAAATTGGTTAGTGCATCTTCTCTTATTGATTGATACATTCTCTCCCCGGAGAGGTTGATAGATCACGTGGAGTTGATATCATAGACCTTGGTGGAACAAAACTTTGTCTTAGCGTGTCGGATTAATCTGCTTGCTTTGTTTGGGTTAAAAGTGAAGAGGTGTCAAAACCTTGAATCTGGAGCCAAGTCCCCTTGTGGTATACTATTGTGAGTCATCTTTAGAGAGGGTTAACCGTAGCGGACAATCCCTTCACAGGGAAAACTGCGTTGACGGAACCTCAAGCGGTAATAGCCATTTTTGCCATGGTAGTGACAGCCGCTATATAAATGTCCTTGTGGAAGAAATCTCCACGGGTATGGTTCATTGTTGGGTTGTCAGATCTCCCTAGCAGCTCTTGAAGATTAAGTTCTCAGACTGTGTCAAAACCCTGGTGCGCCGGGATTGGAGTTCACCCCTTTGAATCATAAAAGTTGCAGAGTCAAACCATTACTAAAAACCTTAGAGAGGCCAATTTTTCACTTTCAGGTATATGTGTGTTATTGCAAAACTTTTCAGAACATACACAATTAGTACTCTCAGGGATTAGCACAATTTGGTCACTTGATTGTTCATGCGCAAGGTTGCTTTTGCCCTTGTTCATTGTTTTCAGACGTGCTTGGAATCACTTGCTTGCTATTCTGCGTGCTTATTTATCTACTTGGCTATTAAAAATGATCAAATCTGGTATAACCTTCAAAATCTGGACAATACAATTTGCAAACAATCCAAAACTGAAGACCTTACATTTTGCAAAAAATTGACGTAAAATCTTTTCTGGAGTCAAAAGTCATTTCAGGAAGTCAAAAGTCATACGAGTTTTGTCAAGTGTCATTTCAGTATTACCCAACTGTCGTATGAGTTTAGCAACTGTCATTTCATAGACTACCCAGTGTCGTACGAGTCTGCAGAGTGTCGTTTGGAGAAATTTGAGAGAGTTGTCAGAAATTGTCAAATTGCAAGATATCCAATGTTTCCAGCCTAGTTCCAGAATCTGTCAAAAATATCATTGTGTCAAGAACAGATCAGTAGCTATTGAGAATCAGTACACATGTCTCAAAGAATCAGTAAACAAGAGGAAGAAGCTTTGATCACCACTATAATGAAACAGATACATGCTATGCAAGTCCAGCTTGACAAACTTGGGAAAGAAAAGGAACCTCTATACTCTTTTCCATTTGATAAAGACTTGTACATGTCACTATGCTCCTAGAAAAAAATTGGGCAATATGATACCTCTTCCATGGAGAGTGACACATCTAGCTTTGGAGACTATGATGACTATGATGACAGACAATGTAATGATACCTATGACACCTTTGTTCCTAAGAGTCCTCCTCGTCGTTTGTTCCTACTTACTACAAATGGGCCATCACATTGGATAGATCAGGAGAGTGATCCATATGATTCTGATTATCAAAAAGACTTTGATGATTTCTATGCACAATACCCAGATGATCCATCTGTTTCACTTGAGGAAGAGAAAGTTTACCACGCTGATTATAAACATGCATACTATAAGGATCTCTCCTCTAAGAACTCTCAGGCTGAAAATAAAGATTACACTCTCAAGCAAGATCATGTTAATGTTGGACCTTTGTCTTGTGATGGTTCCCTTCCATCCCCTACTTCCTCCAATACCCATACATTTCCTAAAGCTTCCGAGTCTTTCAAATCTTTCACAGAACCTTCATCTGACACAAGCCCTAATATTTTTCATGCGGTTCCCTATAGTTATCCTCCAAGGCTACCTCTTAAAGAAACTCAAGCTAACCTTCACTTGGCTGCAAATACTTTCAATAATGATAAACCTAAAGAGCCTAAGCCTTCGTATGCTATAATGCCTACTTCAGCTAGTCCTCCACCATCTCTTCCAAAGTCATCCATACAATCCCAACATGCTTCCTTGTCCTTAGAAGTGGCTCCATGTCAAGAGGACTCTAAAAATGATAAAGAAAAGAACATAAAGAAAGATCAAGATCAAGAAGCCTCCATGTCATCCACTCCTTTTTCTGATGTCTCTTATCTGCCTCAGGGTTCTTTTGATCCTGTACCCCCTTTTTCATGCATTCCACCATGTCTTAAGTCTTCTCTTAAGCAAGATCAGGCTATTACTTACACTAATGAGCTTATTGACAATAAAAATGACCTTACTACACTTGCGCTTTCCAAAGATGATACTTCCATTAAGGTTGGTAAAAATGGTGTTCCTTCCAATGTTAAGCCTATTGAAAAACAAGAGAAAAATTATGCGCTTATGCTATCCGAAGATCCTTGTCAAGATCAAAGTCTTTCATCTTCTTGTTCTACCACTCCATGTTCACTTCCACTTTCTACTCTTCCTAAGTCTTTGCAAGCTTTGAACAATCCTATCAAAGAAGGTGCTCATATTCAAGATTTCCATGATTCTATTGAAGATCCTAATGCTCACTCTAAAGATGTTGATATCCTTGGTTGTCATATAGATGCTGATGAACTTATTGATTATCCTTTTGCGTCTTCCACTTCCATCCTTGGACCTCTTCTACCACTACAAAGATCTTCACGCCTTCCTTCCATCTTGGGTCCTTATGTCCCTTTCACTTTCCCCTCCTAACTCTCCTAATTTTCCATCCATCTTGGGTCCTTACATACCTCCATCTCCCATCTTTCCTCAAGATCAACATAGATGCATACCCTTGAATCCTTTTCATCCACCCAACCATCTAAACCAGTCATATCCTCCTCCCTCTTCCACAAATCCCAAGTCTTTTGGAAGTAACTTGAATGTTCAATACAAGAAAAAGAAGCAATACAAGAATCCATCAAAAAAGATCACCATGTCTCCTCTAATAGACATGGAAACATAAAGTCAAAAGAGATATCTAAGAAAAAAACTACAAGACAAGTATGGGTTCCAAAATCCATCATTCAAGATATTCTCTCTAAGTCATCAAAGGGAAATAAAAAGCCTAAGGCTATATGGATTCCAAAGTCTCTCATAAGAGAGTCTCATGTTGAACAAAAAGTGAAATTGACATTCAAGCTTCCAAAGGCTTCCACTACATCTCCTTCCAAAAATATTCTTCCATTTCATGTGCCTAAACCACAACCTCTGCTATCCATTCGCCATATTCCTTCATGTATTCCTTCATTCACGATTCCTCCATTCTCTCACCACCCTTCAAGGTATGTGTTGATGTTGAACTTGCCTTCCTTTTCATCTACCCTTTCACAATCCTTCCATGCATTATCCTTCTACCTTCTATCATTTTTTCTCATTTTCCTATTCCTCCTATCTTCCAACCTCACTCGCTTTACATAAAACCTTATCCTCCATTTTTCTCTTCCATCTCCCTTTCCCTATCAGCATCTTTGAGCATATCATTTTGAATCTTTGGCATATCATGGTTTATCCTTTCAAGGAGTATTACATAAAAAGCTTGCCTTCTTCCAAAAAAAAGGAAATGAAAAAAAAAAAAAAAAATTGAAAATGCGCCTTGGTGAAAACCTGGAAACAGGCGCCTTGGTAGCAAAAGTAAAGAAAAAAAAAAAAAAAAAAATTCATCCTAAGGTGAAAACCACTCCCTTGTGGCGCCTTGGATAAGTACTATGATGAAAACCTGGCAATCAGGCATCATGTGTAGTTCTTCTACATATTTCATCCATTTCATCTTCTCTCTTTGATCTTGACAATGTTGATCTATACACGAACATTTGGCTATTTTGTGAGTTGTCTGATGATGATTTTGCTTTCAATCCCTTCCTATTTAGCCTTCATATTTATTTTCCTTCATTCATTTTCACCTATCGCTATCCTTTTCCCCTTTGGTCTTGATCTAATAAAAAAAAGAAAGAAAGAGTAAAACACAGTGCTATGAAGCCTCTTGACATGTCTACTCTTTTGGACTACATCCTTTCCTGCTCTTGCATCACGCTTTTGTGACTTATCCTATGCTAGCCTTTCATTGCTTGTCCAAATGCGCTTTACATGACAATTTTTCCCTAGCTTGGGTATTCTTGAGGAGTTTCCCCTTGAGGATTTCTTCCCTTCATTTTCTTTCATTCTCTTATCTTCCATCTCTTCCACCAGCTTGCTAATCCCTCTTGTTCTCCACCTTGCTAGACATTGGGACTGCACGATATGATCTTGCTTGGGAGTTTGCAAATGGAAAAAGATGCTATCAAGTATACCAAGTATCAGAACAATTATCAGAATCAATATCAGAATCAGTATCAGAACTAGTATCAGAACCAGTATCAGAACAAGTATCAGAATGGGCCTACAAAACAAGTATCAGAACACCTATTGGGGCTACACCTTTCGCTTTAGTTTATGGGTCTGAAGCAGTACTACCTATTAAGGTTGAAATTCCATCACTCAGGATCAGAATGCATGGACTTGTCACTGATGAAGACTACAAAGTGTCGAGGTTACAAGAACTTGAACTACTAGATGAGTGCAGACAAGCAGCGTATGATCATCTCAGAGTGTATCAGAAAAGAATTTCTAGAGGCTACAACAAGAAAGTCAGACATAGAGAATTTCAGGTTGGCGATCTAGTGTTGAGAGAAAATCCTAAAAATCAATCACATCGAGAACGCAAGGGGAAGTTCGAACCCAACTGGCTGGGTCCCTTTGTAATCACTGCTACTTTTGGCTCTGGTGCCTATCAACTCTCAACGACTGAAGGAGAACAGCTCCGAGAACCAATCAACGTTCTCCATCTGAAGAAATTCTACGCCTAAGGCATTCAGTGCTTGGTAAATGTCCTGAAAAAAATCTTAAAAATCAGAAGAAGTCCTGAAAAAATGAACATCTTGGTGAAAACCTAGCAATAGGCACCTTGATGATTCACAAAAAAAATCAAAAAAAATCAAAAGTACAAAAAAATTTAAAAAAAAAAAATGAAAAATACAAAAAAATGAAAAAAAGAAAAAAAAAGTGCCTTGGTGAAAACCTGGAAACAGGCACCTCAGTAGCAAAAATAGAATCTCTACCAAGATGGTGAAAACTTGGCAAACAGGCGCCACTTGTTCCAAAATGCTCCATCTATCAGCACAATCTTGGTCTTTCCCAGCTTTCAGTCTTGCTTTAGTTTGTACATATCTCCCGGTTTGTTCCTGCATTTCCAGTTTTCAATAAGTCGGCCTGTACACCAACCAGCTCAAGCGTTTGCATCCTATCAATGTTCACACTTGGGGGCAATCAATGTCATATCCTATGGTCTCCCATGTATCTTAGACGTGTCATATCCACTCAGAGTCCTTTGAAGCTTCAAGTTGAGTCAGTCAGTCAGTCTCGTCTCCAGAAAGGATTTTGCATCAACAACAATCAAACATCAAAACTCAACTGAAAACAATCTGTGCTTTTCATGCTTTTATCTCCTTGTAGGCTTACTGATTCGCATTGAGATTTTTGCATATTGTGTCCCTTCGAGCTCTTCGATGATGTCTTTTACAAGATTTAGAGAGTGATGACTGGGGGCATAATCTTTTCTTTGTCTTCTGCTTGTATGTGAAAATCTAACAGCTTTGGAAATTTTGGATTGAAATGGTGTCCGACTGTAAGAGCCTCTATCTCGAATTGGATGGCCATGCGTACCTCGACCATTGATACCGGAAAAATTCAAGAAAGTTTGATCTAACTATTGTCTTTTTGAGTAAGTTCTTTCTCCTACTGTGGAACGCAATCTTGCCTAAGGATGTGAACGATAAAGGGTCACTACGGGTAATTCACATTGGATTTAGAATGATCTCTTGACTGTTTGATGTGTTTGCAATGCAAGGCGTATTCAGGTCATCACGACGTTTATGTTTTGACGCTTGTACAAATTTCTATATCAAAATGGACATGATATTCAGGTCATCCTGGCATTTGTGCCTTGATGCTTATATTTAATCCAACATTTTGAAAATAAAGTCAATATTCATATATCCATGGTTGTTGTCCAGTGGGTGTTGTATTGATTCTTGCGCATACAAATCGATATTCATATGTCTATGGTTTCATGGCTAGTGGGCATTGTATTGATTTATCCGGTTACCTAAAAGTTCAATGATGATAACAAATCGACACATGATCAGTGACTAGGTCCTAGGTCTTAGGTTGCATTTCATTTTGCATGTCTCATTGCATTTTGCATGTTTACATGATCTCACAATGATTAAACGAACTTCAATGCTTAAATGATTTTTCAAATCGCATCTTCAAGTCTAACAAGAGCTGAATCTCACACGAAGGTTCCTCCAATGAAATAGCAAGTAGAATCCTTTTTCGGGATCAAAATTCAAATCTGAGATCATTCATATTATTGACTACTTATTCGACTTTCGATCATCACAGAAATCTAGTATAAAACTTAACTGATTATCTTACATCACACTATCAAAATTTCAACTTGGTCAACCATGGTCAACTCATGGTCAAACTTAGTCAAAATTGGTCTTTTGGGACCTTCCAACGATGCAGAATGCGTTCTCGGATGTAAATAACCACTTCTCAGATCAATTAACATGCTTCTAAACTATCAACACTGACTTTTCTTGTCAGATTTCAATTTTAATCCCGAAGGGGGCATGCTATTGCACATCATTCAAAGTCTGTAAATCAAATTCTATCGATCAAGTCTATCAATATCTTTCATCAGTGATCAAGACAAACAATCACGTCTAGTCACTGATTCATCAAAAGTCCTCATCGCTCGGGGCAAATCTATCATCACTTGGGGCATATCAGATTCATCGATCCATATCAATCTGGTATTCTCTTAATCTTGTAATCTGTATCAGTTTTTGCAACCATCAAATCATAGTGTTATTTCCTTGGTTCTTCGGCAACTAAAGGATTCGGATGTGATACCTGCTAGTTCTACTAAGACAATCGAGTCTAGAATGGGTCACTCACTTCTTATCAATCCTAAGGTTCAGAATCAAGCATTTTGACACTTTTTCGCAATAATAGGTTCATTTGCTTCTACAGTGAACATTATCTTTGGTCATTCAAGACCTATTATCTCCATCTTAATTCAATATCAATCAACTCCTATCTCAATATCTCTCAATCATTTTCTATCTTGAGATCGGTTTATCTTTTGAATCAGTTTCATATCTCTATCAAACACAGACTTTCTTTGAACCACTGCGCTTCGCACAGTAATTCAAAGAGGGGCAAAATGTAATACCCCAAAAATGGGCTATAAGTTCATTAATCTCCTACATCTTCAATTCGAATGAAATCGACATCAAAGTCCTAACCTAAGGCACATCTAAACATCATCGAATCATAATTGATTATCTTAAATTTTGCATCGGGGAATATTCTTAGTAATATTCCTAATTATCTTAATTATCTTTAATTTAATGATTATTTGGCGATAAATCACATTTATCCTAAAAATTTGATTAATTGAATATTTTCATATTTAATTAATTAGATTTAATATTTGCCACTTAATTGTGTAATTAAATTTAATTCTATCTATTATTAATTGTATTATTTAATTTTGACAATAAATCAAAATTCCTATCTTTAATTGATTAAATTCTTATTTAATTAATTAAAGCATGTTGTCATTATTTAATAATATAATTTTTAATAAAAGTTTGGTAAAATAGTTAATTAACCCATAAATTAATTATTTATTTTCAAAAATCAGTTGAGTTGAGGATAAATCACTTTATTTATTTATTTAATTCTTAATTATTATGCATATTCAAAAGAAACAGTTAAACTCCAAATCAGAAAATCAATGCAAGTTATTGACTTTTTGGAACTCAACATCCTTTTGGAGTTCAAAAAGCTGATCTAAACTCTAATTTGAGTTAAAAAGTTGTTTTTACATGTTTTTGCATGATTTTGAGAATTAACTATCTTTTATGATCAGATAACTCAAAAATCAAGATGAGTTAATTTGAGTGATTTATGGCTTTTATTCATGCACCTCCAAAGCCCTAGATTTCTATAAATTAAGGCTTTAGCTCTTCACAAATCATCTCATATTTTGCACAATCACGCTGGAGAATTGGAATTGAAGAATCAAAGCTCTTGTGAATCGACATCTTTGTGAGATCAATCTTTATTTTTGCATTCATATTTCATATCATTATTAGATTAGCATAGCATATCAGTTTTTATCATTCTTATTGCATAAAAAATATCAAAAATATAGATTAATTGCATTCAATTTCATATCCATCTTTTGCATTCAAATCCTTCATTTAGGTGTCATCTAGGTCACTGATCTCGATTACAATCTGAGAACATTAATCTCGCACCTATTAGAAGGCAGTAAATCGCTTGGTTAGATAGCTTTCAATTTTGCACGATTTTGATTATCAATAACCTCTAATGTTTTACTGAGTGTTGTGTTTACAGATCAGGTACAATTTTCACACACACACTTGGGGGTTAGAGTTTCCATCGTATTTGTCATATTTAGGTATTTCCATTCTTTTTGGGAATGGTGGCATGTACAAGTCTTTATCGAATGGAAAGGGGCATAAAGCCTCCATAGAGAATTCCATGGGTGTTTTCTCTTTTTCTATCTGGTTAAGTTTGACTTGCATGGCATACATTTGTTTCATCATAGCAGTGATGGGAGTTTCTTCCTCATGTTTGATGATATCTTCAACATTGAAATTAGGAGGAAGTTTGGCTCCTTGTTGAGCTAGTTGTAAGAAATAAGCCTCTTTCTCTTCTCGTAAGAAATGTCTCATCATTCTTTGAAAGTCATCATTGTTTTGGTGATTGGCTATTTCAAATGGTGTGGGTTCTCGGTCCTCACCATGTTCAGATTGATGACCTTGAGAGCCATGACTAGTTCCACCTTGAGAGATGGTGGTATTTTGATTATGTTCTGGTATTGATACTGGAAGGGTTGGTGGGTTACTTTCATGAACTGATGGCAGAGGGGGTACAGTGTTAGACTCTTCTTTGGGTTTCTTGTGTGAGGATGCTCGAGTTTCCACCATCAATCTTTGGTGAATCCAAAAGAGCAAGATAAGACAACTGATAGATGACCTGATTTAAGACAAATCAAATGACACAACCCCATCAAGATTGGTTTAGTTGATTGGGTGATAAATGATTTGGACGTAAGTGTAGGATATTGTGGCCTAGTTGTATGGGTAGATGCCCAAAAGATGGCAAACATGAGTTCACAACACCTAGCCGTTGTTTGAGAATTGATTTGATGTTATCTTGACAAGGTTTTGACACAAGATGAGACCAAATTCAGATAGATGAATTAGAAGGCAAAATCAAGCTAAAAGGATCTCCTTGGAAAAATAGATTGGAAGCTATTGCTCTCTATTTCATTCCTGACATAGGGTTTCCTAACAAAACTATGTGAAAGCTTGGGATGACTGTGTTTACCAGAAAAGGATTCAACTATTTTGGATGTTTGAATGTTTTGAAACCATTTGTTAACAAGCACATGGGTTTGAACTATCAAGTAGCTGTAAATGCAGGAACTCAATTTTTATTTGTTAAACAAGAACACAAGATAGCAATCAGGGAGTTCAAGCAAACCATTGTTTTCAAATAATGAGCAAGGGACAAAGCAACCTTGCACATGAAGAAAGATAGTGACTTAGTATTTCTACTCCCTAAAGAACTATTTGTGTATGTTCTCAAAATGTTTTTCAATTACACACATAGTCTTAGCAAGAAAAATTTAGTTTCTCTATGGTTCGTAGTAATGGTTTGACTCTATGACTTTTGTAATTTCAAGTGGGCAAACTCCAATCCTAGCGCACCAGGGTTTTGACACATTTCAAGAATTTAATCAATCGAAGATGCTGAGTAATTTTGACAGCCCGACAAGAAACTACACCCGTGGAGATTTCTTCCACAAGGACATTTATATAGCAGTTGTCACTACCATGGTGAAAATGGCTATTACTGCTTGAGGTTCTATCCACGTGGTTGACCCAATAAAAGAAATGTCCACTACGGTTAACCCTCTCTAAAAGGTGACTCACAAAAGGGACCATATTAGGACTTGGTTTGGATCCAAAGATTTGAGTTTCTGATACTACCCAAAAAGGGAGTAGAGCATAGTCTTCTAGCCTCTTCACCTCACCAAAACATAGCAAACAAGGTTCATCCAACATGCTAAGACTAAAATGGTCTCACCAAGGTTCGTGATGTCAACAACTCATGGTCTATCAATCTCTCTGGAGAGAGAATGCATCGATCAATAAGTCAATGACTAAAAACCTAGTGGAACACAAGACATTTTCAGTATCCTCCCTACCTACAAAGATTCTCTCGTTGAGAAGAGCTTCGCTGGAAGCCCACTCTCTCAAGAACCACAAATAGTGTTCATAGGGCCTAATTATTATGTGAAACACTTATGTGTGGAATTGAATCTATATTCTTTTTAGAGCCCAAAATCAAAATGTGGTTTATGAAAGTATTGAATCACACAAGCCATACACATGAGAGGTTCATTTTATTCCCAAAATTGAAATGTTGTAGAGATGTAATAAAATACCTCAAATCCTAGCAACACGATTCACCTTTGTGTTATTGTGCATGAGCAATTTGGAAACATGTATATTTGCAGAAGATTGGAGTTAATTGAACTTAGAATATGCAAATTTGAGAGACATTTGATCAATTTTCACCCCTACTTAGCTAGATTTGAAAAGATTGAAGAACATTAGAGCATAGTTTGAAGAAATAAACTTTGAGTTACTTTGAATCCTACTTAGATGAGATTCATTTGCCTTTAGGAAAATCAAAGATGTGAAGTTCTTTTTAGGTACTCCAAAAGGAAATGTGAGGATTTGTGAGCATTTAGAAATTGGATTTGAAACAAGTTGAATTCATTTTAGGTATGCCAAATCTAAATATGAGAGTTCATTTAGCTTTTAGTGATTGGATTGAAAACTAGTTGTATCAATTTTAAGAGCACCAAATCCAAATGTGAGGTTCTTTTTAAGCATTCCGAAGCTAAGTGTGAAGGTTGATTTTGCCTTTAGAAATTAGAAATGGAAACATTTGAGTTCATTTTATGTGCACCAAATCTAAATGTGAGAGTTCATTAGCTTTAGAACTTTAAATGAGATGCATTAGAAGTTCATTTTAGACCCTTAGAATGGAATGGGAATAGCCAAGAATGAGACAAGAAAGTGGAAGAATGGAAGACAAGAAGAAGTGGAAGAAATAGTCCAATCTTGCAAAAATTGTTGAGGAAGCTTCCCAAGAGCTCTACAAGCACAAAAACATCACAAAAATAAATAAATAAATAAATATCAAAAAGGTTAGTATTCACATCGGGTTCACCAAAATGTATGATTAGAAATTGGAATAGATTGCATGCATATGAAATAACCACAAGATTCATACAAACAAACACATGCAAAGCAACTCTAATCTACGCATGAGAAACAACTTAGAAAATGAAGAATAGAAATCTATCTAAACTGCTTCCAAGATTTAGTTCTCATGTCCTCTTTTCTTCTCCCAAAGATGGGTTGATGTAACTCTCCAAATGCCTTGAAATGCACTATATGTTTGAAAGCAATGCTATGAGAATATTAGGAGTGTGGTTTAGAAATAGATAGAAGATAGAATAGAAGAATTTGGATCCCTTAGATCTATAATAACAATGCTAATGAAAGCTCCTTTTGTAAAGGGAAATGAAGTCTTATTTATAAAATTTTTAGGAAAATCAACAGTCAGGATTGAATGAAGATCAAGGGCTGAGATTCTCTCATTTTAATTATTTAATTCAAAGTGGGTGAGTGGGTGGATCCACTTTGAAAATTGAAACCTACTACTCAAATTCGTATGGAATGCTTAAGTGAGATTTTGGAGGGTTTAGGAGGCTTCTAGAGGGTAGTTAGAGTCAAATTTAGCTTCTCCACTTGATATACTTAGGGTGGGGGTTGAATTTTGGTCACTAGGTGGCCCAAGACTCATAAAAGAGCTTCCAAAAATGACTCCAAAGTCCAAATCCGAGTTTGTGGAGTTTTGATTATTTGGACAAAGTATATTTCTTCCCATGTGGTTATTTTTGACTTAGAAGGAGAAGTGAAGACTTTAGAGGTTAAAGAAACCATTATTTTAATTTTAGTGGGTGGGTAGCAAAGATGAGTTTGGTGAGAATTAGGAGCCATATGCTCTTATAGAATTAAACATAATATTTAATTCTAAGTGGGTCAAAGGAAAATATGAATTAATTTAAATAGATAAATATATTTATTTAAATTAATAGAAGAAAATAAAATTAAATGTAATATTTAATTCCAAGTGGGTTAAAAGAAAATATGAATTAATTTAAATAGTTAAATATATTTATTTAAATTAATAGAAGAAAATGATTTAATGTGCTCAAATAGAATTAAATGTAATATTTAATTCCAAGTAGGTTAAAAAGAGAAATGTGAATTAATTTAAATGTATTTATTTAAATTAATAGAAGAAGGAGATTTAATTAATTAAAGTACTAGGACTTTAAATTAATCAATCATAGGGTTTATTTAGCCATTATATTAAATGTAGCATGTGATTAATACAGATTTAAGGTTTTCTATATTTGACACTAAGTCGAGTAGAGTCCATTAGAAGACATAATTGCCTAGTATAATAGGACTTTGATAGTTTAGAAAGATTGATATACTAAGGCCAATTTTGATTTATTACAGGTTCCACCTTTGGAGACCATTTAAATATTTTGTCCTCAAAGCTTGGGACAAGATGACAAAATGGGTGGACAAGATTCTTTCTCCCTATAGGTGGTGGAGATTCGATGTGAGATTTATCCATGTGAGCTTGATCCTTGAATCCTATTGGTTGATGAATTTTCCTCCCATTTGGTGGTTGAGGGAAAATATGATTTAATTAATTGAATTTTATTAATATGTTTAGCCATGTGCACCCCTTCAATGGGTTGATTTGATTTAAATGAACTATGTAATTAATTAGACTAATTGCACAATTAATTGATTTATCATGATTTATTTGATTTTAATTGATTTTATGGCTTTTAATTTTTAATTAAATTTGGATTATGGCTTGATTGCAATTTTGCTTTGATTTTAGCTTGATTTGATTTAATTTCTTTGATTTTTGCCTCGATTTCTCACTTGATTGTTCTTGTCAATTTTCAGGTGATTACAAATGCCCCTCTTTGAATTGATGCACAAAGCGTATTGGTTCAAAGAATGCCCTGATCATTTCTAATGTGAAGTCTTGATCAACTGATGTTTGATTTGATGTGATAAAAGATGCAGATTCTGATGAATTCAAAAAAATTCATGTTCAATGATTTAAAATAAGTTCTCTAATTTGAAATGATGACGTGATTGCATGCCCCCTCAAAAAATGAATCAAAATGATTTTGGCTGATTTGGTTGAGATTGGAAAATTTTGATTTATTTCCCGATATAGAAATTTTGAAAATGCCCTGATCATGAGAGAATTTGATGAGAAAAGATTTGATTGATAAGATGTTGTTGATGCTCTGAATAAGTTGATGACGGTTTGGTATCATTTGATGTTAGTCAGAATCACTTGGTTGATGTTGATGTCAATCTAATAGGATGAGTTGATGGGTTGATATTTCACTCTCAAGATCTAGAGAGGCAAAACAATGATTTTCCTTCCTCGCGATATAAAGTTAGGAGATTTGATGCACTCAAGATGAGCAAATGGATGATAGGCTAACTTGATTGATGTTAGATGATCAATTGGATGATTTGACTGATTGATATTTGATATAGTTATGATTAGATGTTTTGATGATATGGGGTTGATTGGATGTTCTCATGATGCAAAATTAAGGATTGGTAGAAGAGAAGGGTCATCTGTCAGTATAGGTGCTATATGCACCAAAAAATGGTCACCTAGACTTTGGACCCCATTTATCAATAATCAATATTTTTCAAATTATATCAATTTCTTTGATCAAATCCTATTTCATCATTTATTCAATTATTCATTGGGCTAACCATCTTATCCTAAGTTTTTATTTACTTAAAAGGAATATTTTCTCCCCTTTTATTAAATAAAAAACCTCCCACTTTTCCTCTTATCCTAAGTTGCACAAATAAAGTATTATTCTTATTTTATGAAAAGGGAAAAAGTACTTTTTGTCTCATATGGACACAAAAGTCAACTCCTATTTTCTCATTGGAGGATATTTGTGCACAAGGATCAAGCTTCCATTTTTCTCCACTATTGATTAAGTCTTTTGCCTCTTAATCTCAATAGTCCATTTTCACCTCATTTCTTATAAAAAGAGAGCTCTCTTCTTCATTTGGATATGATCATGTTTTATGCTAATGTTATGCTATAGGTTTTCTAGCTTACATTGAAGACTCCTTTGAAGACATTGAAGACTTGCTTCCTTTCATTTGCTTTCATCATTTAGTTGCACATTTCATTTGATTAGTTTGCATATCATGACATTTTAGAGTAACTTTCCTTTTATGCAATAGATTTAGCTCACATAGCTTAATTAGGAGTTTGTAATCCATTGCAATTTCCTTTTATAAATTAGTTTGCATTGTCATTTGATAGATTAATTTTGCACTCATACTAGTTTCATTTTCATCTTGCACATTTGATTCATTTTGAGGATTTTGGCACTCTTGCCCTAGTCTTCAATTTTATAAATCTCTCATTGTGTAGTTGACTAGCAAGGTCACAAGTTTGTAGCTCTAGCTAAAGGCAATTTTAGCATAGTGTCTTGCAACTTCATGCATAGAGAGCTATGAGCCACTTTGTGAGGCCTCACCTTTGAGAAACCTTGCATGTAATGGTTCATAGAAGTGTGATCACTTTTTCACCATACATTTTTGTATGGTGAAAAAGTGACTATTTCACTTTTTATTCTGAATCACATTATTTGCCGATTTGGAGTGCCTTCTGAGATCATCACTGATAATGGAGGATAATTCAAGAATAAAGACCTCAAACATCTATGCAAAATTTTTAAAATCAAGCAACATTGGTCCTCTATTTACATTTCACAGGGAAACAGACAAGCAGAAGCCTCTAATAAAACCATTCTCAAGATTCTTCATAGGATAGTACATAAGAATGGTAGGGATTGGCACTTACAAATTAATCCAGCACTATGGGCTTATAGAACAAGCATTCGCACACCTACAAGAGCCACTCCTTTTGCCCTTACCTATGACATTGAAGTAGTATTACCTTTAGAAGTAGAGATCCCTTCACTCAGAGTCTCTCTCAAAGGTTTGATTACAGATGAGGATTATCATGTCATGAGGTTACAGGAACTAGAACTTATAGATGAAAAGCATAAAGATTCCTTTGATCATATGAGAGTATATCAGAAGTGTATGTCCAAGACATTCAACAAAAAGGTTCACCTTAGAGAGTTTCAAGTAGGTGATCTTATTTTGTGAGAGAACCCTAAAAATCAATAGAACAAAGAACAAAAGGGGAAGCACGAACCTAATTGGCTTGGGCCATATATCATCACTGCTGCTTTTGGTACAGGTGCTTATTTGTTATCTGATGAGAATGGGGAACAGCTCCTTGATCCCATTAATGTGTTGCACCTAAAGAAGTTCTATCCTTGATGCCCATTCTATCTGGGGGCATCCTTTGTACATATTTTATGATCTTGAAAAAATACCAAAAAAATTGATATATGATGCTGAAAAAAAATTTTAAAAAGCATAAAAAGTCTTGAAAAAATACAAAAAAATAAAAAAAATAGAAAAAGTGCCTTGGTGAAAACCTGGAAACAGGCACCTTGGTAGAAAAAATATAAAAAAATGAAAAAAAGAAAAAAATTGCTATAAAAATCGAAGTGGTGAAAACTTGGAAATAGGCACTACTTGAGGCCTTTGCACTCCTATATATTAGCATGCATCCTCGACATGCCTTGACCTTATTTGACTTGGTCTGGAATTGGTTTTTATTTTTGTCTAGGGGGCATAACTGTTGGCATAGGTCCTTTAGGTGCGTTTGTTTCTTGGGGCATTTCCCAACAGGTGTTTTTCAACACCACCCCAAATAGTGTTTTTCAACACTACCCTTGCGTCGAGTGTTTCTTAACACTTATCAGATGTCTTACCCAATAGTCCAAGTGTGATGTGATACTCAGAGTTTGACTCTATAACAAGACTATTTCACTTTTTATTCTGAATCACATTATTTGTCGATTTGGAGTGCCTTCTGAGATCATTACTGATAATAGAGGACAATTCAAGAATAAGGACCTCAAGCATATATGCAAAAAATTTAAAATCAAGCAACATTGGTCCTCTATTTACTTTCCACAGGGAAACGGACAAGCAGAAGCCTCTAATAAAACCATTCTCAAGATTCTTCATAGGATAGTACATAAGAATGGTAGGGATTGGCACTTACAAATTAATCCATCACTATGGGCTTACAGAACAAGCATTCACACACCTACGAGAGCCACTCCTTTTGCCCTTACCTATGGTGCTGAAGCAGTATTACCTTTAGAAGTAAAAATCCCTTCACTCAGAGTCTCTCTCAAAGGTTTGATTACAGATGAGGATTATCGTGCCATGAGGTTATAGGAACTAGAACTTCTAGATAAAAAACATAAAGATTCATTTGATCATATGAGAGTATATCAGAAGTGTATGTCCAAGACATTCAACAAGAAGGTTCACCCTAGAGAGTTTCAAGTAGGTGATCTCGTTTTGCGAGAGAACCCTAAAAATCAACAAAACAGAGAATAAAAAGGGAAGCACGAACCTAATTGGCTTGGGCCATATGTCATCAATGCTGCTTTTGGTACAGGTGCTTATTTTTTATCTAATGAGAATGGGAAACAGCTCCCTGATCCCATTAATGTGTTGCACCTAAAAAAGTTCTATCCTTGATGCCCATTTGGTCTAGGGGCATCCTTTGTACATATTTTATGATCTTGAAAAAATACCAAAAAAATTGATATATGATGCTAAAAAAAATCCTAAAAAGCATAAAAAGTCCTGAAAAAATACAAAAAAATGCAAAAATTAAAAAAGAAAAAAAGAAAAAGTGTCTTAGTGAAAACATGGAAACAGGCGCCTTGGTAGCAAAAATACAAAAAAATGAAAAAAAAAAAAAATTGCAATAAAAATCTTCTTTGACTGCATGTGTTTCCAGATAGATCACACATTAGTCAAAGAGGGGCAAATGTATACACCCTAAAATGGTCGCCTAGACTTTGGGCCCCATTTCTACAGTTTATCAAATCCTTGAATCAATATTTTCAAATATGAACAATATCAATTATATCAATTTCCTTGATCAAATCATAATCAATTCAATATTTCCTAAAGTTTGAGCCTTATTTAATTTAAAAGAGAAAAAAATAAAAATCGTATTTAATTAAGAGAACATGCTCCTTTTTAATTAATTAAAAATCTTTTTTAATTAAATAATAAAATCACTTTATCCTAAGCTTTTATTTAATTAAAAGGAATTTTCTCCCTTTTTATTAAATAAAAAGCCCCACTTTTCTTCTTATCTTATGTTGCACAAATAAAGCATCATTCTTATTTTATGAAAAGGGAAAAAGTACTTTTTGTCTCATATGGACACAAAAGTCAACTCCTATTTTCTCATTGGAGGATATTTGTGCACAAGGATCAAACTTTCATTTTTCTCCATCGTTGATTAAGTCTTTTGCCTCTTAATCTCAATGGTCTATTTTCATCTCATTTCTTATAAAAAGAGAGCTCTCTCCTTCATTTGGATATGATCATGTTTTATGCTAATGTTATGCTGTAGGTTTTCTAGCTTACTTTGAAGACTCTTTTGAAGACATTGAAGACTTGCTTCCTTTCATTTGCTTTCATCATTTAGTTGCACATTTCATTTGATTAGTTTGCATATCATGACATTTTAGAGTAATTTTCCTTTTATGCAATAGATTTAGCTCACATAGCTTAATTAGGAGTTTGTAATCCATTGCAATTTCCTTTCATAGATTAGTTTGCAATGTCATTTGATAGATTAATTTTGCACTCATACTAGTTTCATTTGCATCTTGCACATTTGATTCATTTTGGAGATTTTGACACTCTTGCCCTAGTCTTCAATTTTATAAATCTCTCATTGTGTGGTTGACTAGCAAGGTCACAAGTTTGTAACTCTAGCTGAGGGCAATTTTATCATAGTGTCTTGCAACTCCATGCATAAAGAGCTATGAGTCACTTTGTGAGGCCTCACCTTTGAGCAACCTTGCATGTAATGGTTGATGGAAGTGTGGTCACTTTTTCACCATACATTTCTAGCACCCACCGTGGGGTAGAACACTCTTGTTTTGTCCTTTTTATGCATTTTCATACTTTTTTCCATCATAATTTTGCTTTTCATATTAGGATAGAATTTCATTTCTAGAATTATTTGATTTTGATGTGCTAACCATTGTGGGGCTAACTAGTTGTTTTGTAGGTGCTCTTGCTTGAAGGAAATTGCCACATTGCATGCTAAAAGGGCTACTAACAGTTTTTGTAGGGCTGCCAAAAAGCATAAAAAATCAAAAAAATGTGCTTGTGTTTTATTTCATTTCAAGTGCAACATTAACTAGTTGTTCATTTTCAGAGGAACTTAATACCTTGTTGTAGGAATTTTGAGGTGGTAGGAGATTATGCTCTTCACCCTTAAGGTGAATCAGAAATTCAGACCCATCTTGGGATTTTGAAAGCAAGGGAGTAATTGAACCCTCTTTGTTTGGCGTGTTTAAGAGAAGTTTTTGAGATAGGGGAGTATGCTCGTCACCCTTGTGGTGAACCAAAAACCTTGAACCTCAAAAATCATCCATTATTTGTTTAGTTTAGGATCCTTTAGTGGGCCTACTCTTGAGCAATCAAGAGGAATGACCTAAGTGGGGACAAGCCTTTTGCTGGCTATTCTGACTCACTATAATCTCAAGGCTATAGAGGACACAAAACCTTGGTAGACATAACACTTGTCTTCGCTTGATGTGAGTAGCTCATGGGATTGTGACTATGGGGAAATCATTGAGCAAGAATGCTTAAGGTACTCTTGAGGCCACGAGGTCCTAGTCCTTTATGAGGAACAAGAGGGGTGTCATGAATGGAAGCCCTTACTAAGAACCATAGGTTAGAAGCCACCATTATTTAGCCGCTTATCTTCTTAATGCAAAGATTGATCCAAGTGGACTAACCCAGATCACCCCAAGATACTCACCATATGTGTCCCTTTGGTTGTGTTATTTGACACTTCCATGACAAAGCTAATATCTCTTGTGGGCAACCACTTGGTGTGAGGCAAGGGGACATCAAGTTGTGGGCTAAGTTGGTAAGTATTGAGCCTTGTCTTGTAGGTAGAAATTACTTGAAGTGTTTTCGATTGTGTGATACCAGTGTAAATGTTCTCAACATACAAACAATCAGTAGCTTCCATAGGGTACAATTTTACTTTTTGATATCACAAAGTGTTTGTCTTAGCAAGGTTGCTTTTGCCCTTATTTCAAGTGTTTGAAGACATGTTTGATCCCCTACTATTTGCAAACCTATCCAAATGCTGTTAAATTTATGATTGACATCAGACATTTTGACCCTAACATTTAGAAAATCCAAAATCAGACCTTAAAACTTGAAATTTTGCACAAATTGGTCAAAATCAACATCAGTATCCCCTGCACTTAAGAGAAATATCATACGATAGTTCACACTAGACTGTGTCACCTATCAGTTATTAAGTCTATCGCTTGGTAGTTTTACGGTCTATCACCTGGCATCGTGCGAAGTATCGCCCGGTCTGAGTTCTATCACCTAGCATGCCTGGAGTCTGTCGCTTGGAAGTTTTCAGCAGTATTCTTAGTTTCAGTCATTAAGTTTCTTTTAGTATGACTTGACCTTTGAGTAGGTTATCTGATCTTGCTATTAGAGACCTATTTTGACTACAAATTTTTGATTTTAGCCTTCTAGGGATCATTTCAATTGATTTATAAGGTTACTTTGAAAATAATTTGTTGAGTTTGAGAGTTATTCCTAGTGAAAATTTTGTCTTTAGAATTGTTGATTACACTCTTGGAGAATTCTGATCCTACTATTGTCCAAAACATTTTTCATATATCTTAATTTTGATTTGAATTTTGGCTAAGTCCAACCTCCTGATTCAAAAGTGCAAGGGTATTCACCCTTTGATTTGAAGCACCTCTTTGACAGTGTTGGTGACGCCTTTTATTTTCTATCTTTTCATTTTCTCTTTGGACAATAGAGAATCTTAATTATCCGAGGTTGGAATTGACACTTTGAGAGATTAACCTATCACTTAGAGTCTCTTTCTTTCATGTCAATTTCTACAAGATATCAAGTGAATCAAGGGAAAAGACCCCTAGTTATCTTTAATCAGTTACCACTAGTTAGAACACATCAACAACGTAAGGAAAAGGAACCCCTCTTTGATCAATCCCCTAGGAGTCAACTAGAGGTTGAGACTAATCCCTATGAGGAGGGTACACCCAAAACACACTACTCATCAGGCACAAACATGAGTTTTTCAAACATTAAGAATTCTAGAGAAGATATCAACCGCAATCTTCAAAACATGTTTTCAAGTTTTGGACATAATGATGATGATGACCTCAGATATAATCCACCAAGGTCACCTCATGATAAATCAAGATATTGGGATCCTCAACAAAGAGCAGAAAGACACCATAGACATAGTTCTTTAGATTCAGGACTTCCACAACATATTGATCACAACAATGATTCAGAATACCATGTCAATGTGGCCAACTTATACAATGCATCAGGACCTTCATCTCCAGCTAAGGAAAATTCTCGGCATGCTAATGCTAGATTGAGGGCTATCAAAAAAGCTAAGCAAGCTTATAGAGATGAACAAGCCACGAAATAGGAAAAACTTAGGAGATTGGAAGAGGAAGAGAAAATCTTGTTAGAAATGAAGAAAAGAGCATTGTAAGAAGAAGAAGATAGGTTGTATGCACGACAACTTCAAAGACAATTTGATGGAAGAAGGACTAATAGTGGAACCAATTCTCCACCATCAACACCCTCTCAAAGTCCTAAGACTAGAAGGAGGTCTAGGACACCCTCAAGATCACCAAGTCCAAGAGGAAGAAGAGTTTCAAGAGTTGATCACAATAGGAGAAATTCACCTCCTAGACTTTCTAGACAACCCTCCCAAAGAACACATCATACTTCACAACATGGGGGGAGGTATGTTAATTTGGACACCTTAGACTTTATGGCTATACAACAAGAGCCATCTTTCCAAGCCTATGTTGAAAAATATGTTGAACAAAACAAAGACCAATTCTTGGAAAGTCTAATTAACAAAGGTGCTAGAGTACCCTTTGATTTTGATGTGGATAAAAAAGTAAAGAAGCAAGATCCATCCACAAATGAGGTGATCAAAAAATTGCAAAGAGATGTGGACAACATGAGAGCTCCCAAAAGTACTTTCAACTTGGATTCTATTTGTCCCAATCCTATTGACAAGAGTGTGGTAATGATCGATTTTCCTAAGAAGGTGGAGTTCCCTACCTATGACAAATATGATGGCATTGGTGACCCCCATGATCACATAAGGCAATTTTAGATCATGAGCTTCTCTTTCCATCATGAGGATTCATACTTAATGAGATTATTCCCTAGAAGTCTCAAGGGACAAGCAATGGAGTGGTTCACTAACCTTACTCCCTTGGTTAAGACATTTAAGGAACTTGTGGAAAGGTTTGTACAACATTTTGCATATAATTTAACACGATCCATCACAATGCTTGATTTGTGTAAACTGAAACAAAATCAAGGAGAGTCATTTGTTGAATTCTTGCAAAGGTGGAGACATTTATGTGCGAAATATCCAAGAACAATCCCTGAAGAGGAGAGAATTGACATTATTGTGAGCAATTTGGTTCCAGAGCTGAGATACGAAGTCAGAAAGATCCCCTTCTAATCTTTTGACACCATGGTTGAAGTCGCTTGTCGCATTGAAGGTGTTTTAAAAGAACAAGGAATTTTGGCAAAATCAACAAATAATACCAATGGCCAAAACAACAATAGTGGAAATAAGGACAAAAAGAGTAATTATTGGAACAAGAATAAACAAGTGGTTAATGTTGGTGTTGTTGATGCACTTCAACCTAAAAGTGAAGTCCTTAATCTTTCCAAGGTGGTACAAGCCATGAAACTTCAAATGTCTTCAGAGCAACAAGATGGCAGACCAAAGAATCAAGGCAAGCCTAAGACTGAGAAGAGGCAATTCACAAAGTTGGGAGATTCTTATGTTGACATTTTCAAAACTCTTATTGCTCATAATTTAGTACAACCTTAAGACCCTTCAAAATTCTGCATTCCAGATCCAAAACCATATTGGTGGAATGAGAAGGCGTATTGTGTGTATCACAATGGAATTGGGCATGATATAGAGAACTGTTTCAAAATCAAACATCTTGTCCAAGACCTCATTGAGAATGGTAGATTGCAAGTGGATGGTTTAACCTCAAATTATGATCACAAGGCTTTTAAAGAACCCTTGCCAAAGTATGAGAAAGGAGAAGGTTCCAACAACAATAATAAGAATGGTAAGGCAGCAATCAACTATACATACACTAAAGCTGATAATGTGATCAACATGCTTGAGGTGGTTGAAGAAAATGTCAATATGATGAGGAGAAAGGATTCTTATGATTATGATGATGATTCAAAGAAAATGCCTAATGAAGGACCCATAGTTGTGTTGAGAGGACCTAACTCACGTAGGGAGTCTCAGTCTCTTCATGCTATCACCAGGAGTCAAGTTAGTCAACCTCCTATTGTCATTAGAGGTCCTAATTCCAGCAAGCCTAGATAGTCTTCATCTAAGCAACCTCCCTCTAAATCTTTTGTTGGCCCTGAGCTTAATTACAACCTTGTTGATCAACTTCAATGCACACCAGCTCAGATTTCTATATTTGAACTTTTGGAATTGTCCCCAAGGCATAAGCGTTTCCTTGAGGATGCTTTGTGAGTGGCTAGTGTCCCTAACAACTTAGATGTTGATCAATTCTAGAATATGGTCAACCATTTGGCTAGCTCTCATTACCTCACTTTCTCAGAAGAAGATGACAAATCCATCAGTCACCCACATAACTTGGCCTTACACATAGAAGTCATGATTCATAAAACCCGTGTCAGGCGTGTATTGATAGATGGGGGTGCAGGGCTAAATATTTGTACCATGAGTTTGTTGAAGGCTCTAGGATATTTTGAAGAAGTCATTGATATGAGGAAAAAGATCACAATCAAGGCATATGATGAAGCAAAAAGAAGTTCCAAGGGATTGGTCATTTTGCCTATTTGCATTGGTCCAGTAGAAAAGGATATTTTATTTCAAATTGTTGATGTTAGACCTTTAGCCTACAACATTTTTCTAGGTAGGCCATGGATTCACAATATGCAAGCAGTCCCATCAACATATCACCAGTGTGTTAAGTTTCCTCATAATGGTGTAGAAATTTGCATACCAGGAGATATTACCTTGTCAGTTAATAACATTTCTGCTGGATCACATATACCTTTGAATAGGGAAGCTGACAGCTCTAGTGTTTCACTTGAGCAATGCAAGGAGAAGTTTAAAACCATAGATCTTGGGATGGGAGATTATAAAATTGATTCTTTTACAAAATTGCTGATCTCTCCTAAGTCCTATGGGAAACCATCACCAGATATGAAACCTTCATCATCTGCAATGACATTATTTGGAAAGTTTGTTGAGTCTTCAGTTCCCATTCAGGAAGAGAAAGAGGAAGTTGTCGTAAGAGACTGGATCTATCATGAGGAAAAGTACCAACACAATGAAAAATTTTCTCCTTGTCCTAAAGTTTATGGGAGAGGGTACACATTAGTGACAAACATGGGATATCTAGGACATGGTCCCCTTAGTCATAGATTGGATGCCAAGTCTGAACCATTGGATCATGCCTTATTTGCATGATGCAACAAATCCACAGCAGGTTTAGGTTTTGAAAGTGATAAACCAAAGAGTACTATTGTCCTAGCTACGACAGACAGTGATTTTGATTCTAAATACACACCTAATCTTTCTAACCAACAAGACATGACAGAAGATTGGGTGCCTTCAACTGATCTCCTTTGGGGAGAATTTCAAATTTTGACAACTGATAGTCCTCCTATCCTAGCTACGATGGATAGAAACTATAGGAATGCTAGATTAGTCATGGAAAGTGTCGTCACCCCAGCTGGGATGGGTGATAATGATTCAAATACTTTTGTGGTTCAACAAATTCCTAAAGAAGGGGAGATTCTTCAAAATTGTGAGGCTTTTACATCACAAGGCCCAAATGTTGAAAATTCAAAAATAGATTCACATGAATTTGAATGGGATTCACTTTCAGATGCAACCATAGACTTGGATGTTGATGTTATTTAAGCCTATAATGCCCAACCTGATGTAGTTGATGAGCCTAGTGTAGGGCTAGAGGACTGGACTCCTCGAATCGCCTTAGTGGATGATACTTCATTAGGAAGGATGAACCCTGATTCGGGTGCTTTAGAAGGAAACTTGATAGATCCCAAATATATGGTCACCAAAAATGACATCCACCACATTCACAATGTTGAACTAGTCATAGACCTACCTATTGTCAACCACCATTTAATTGATTGGTCACAAATTTCACAAGAGCCACAACTATTGACTTTTTAGAATGACTATGAGATCGCATGTTACCTTAATACCATTGAGCTAGTAGTGTCTTCCACCAGTGAGCCGACTACGAGTATGACTAAGCCTGATATTAAGTACCTCAGTCTCAAAATAAAAGAAAAAAAGAAAAAGAATAGGTGTTCTGATGGAGAAAACCACTTTGTGGCGGTGTCAGAACCAAAAATAGTAAAAAGAAAAAACGTATCTGAGGGTGAAAACCTCTTTGAGGTGGCTAAGGATGAGGTACTTAATAACTTGCCCAGTTATTTTTAGGACAGATCCTCAGTGTTGATTGAACCAACAAAGCCAGTAAACTTGAACACAGAAGAAGCTCCTCAGATAGTTCATCTTGCTCAATCTTTATTAGATGAAGAAACAAAGACATATGCACAATTCCTACAAAAGAAAAAAATCAATTTTGCATGGACATATTCAGACATGCTAGGGCTTGACACAAATCTTATAATGCATCACTTATCCATAGCTCCAGGGGTCAAACCAGTGAAACAGAGACTCAAAAAAATGCATCCACATGTAGCTCTCCTTATCAAAGTGGAATTAGAAAAACTTTTGAGAGCTGGATTTATCAGAGCCATAGATTACGCAGAATGGATCTCAAACATAGTACCAGTTTCTAAACATGATGGGTCCATTCGTGTATGTACTAATTTTAGAGATTTAAACAAAGCATGCCCAAAGGATGACTTTCCACTTCCAAATATTGATATGATAGTGGACATGACAGCGGGTTATGAAATATACTCTTTAATGGATGGATTTAGTGGATATAATCAAATTAAGATAGCACCCGAAGATCAAGAGAAAATAGCATTCACTTGTGCATGGGGAACCTATTGTTGGAATGTCATGCCATTTGGACTAAAGAATGTGGGGGCTACCTATCAATGAGCTATGACAACTATATTTCATGACATGATGCATAAGAATATGGAAGATTATGTGGATGATACCTTGGCAAAATCAAGAAAAAGCCTTGAAGATTTGGAAGTGATTCTAGATCGAATGGAACAGTTTTAGCTTAGGCTAAATCTGAAAAAGTGTGCATTTGGTGTCACTTTAGGCAAACTTTTAGGATTTATCATTTCAACAAAAGGCATAGAGGTTGATCCCGAAAAGGTCCAAGCAATTCTAGACATGCCACCTCTTCAAAATATCAGTCAAATGAGAAGTCTTCAGGGACGTCTTCAGCCGATTAGGAGGTTTATTTCTCAGCTTGTAGACAGAGCACAAACTTTTAATAAGACATTGCATAAGGGTGTTTCTTGTATTTGGAACGAGGATTGTCAAAAGAGCCTAGATCAAATCAAACAATATTTGGCTAATCCTCCAATTCTAATGCCTCCTATTCCAGGGAAATCATTGATCCTATACATTTCAACTACAGACACTTCCTCGGGGGTGTTGTTGGCTCAGTTGGATGAAAATGGAAAAGAGAGGGCCATATACTATATAAGTCATACTCTTGTGTCATATGAGGTCAATTACAATAACATTGAGAAAGCTTGTCTTGTTGTGGTGTTTGCTTCCCAAAATTTGCAACATTACATGCTAGCTCATACTACACACTTGCTAAGATTGATCCTCTAAAATATTTTCTTAGTAAGGTTGCTCTCATAGGAAGGCTCGCTAAGTGGATGATGATATTATCAAAATTTGACATAGAGTACATTGAAAGAAAGGCCATAAAGGGGCAGGCTATTGCAGACCAACTCACTGATTTTCCAGTTAAGGATAGCATGCCTATACAAGTTGAATTTCTTGATGAACATATATTACATGTCACATCTCACACCTGGAAAATGTTCTTTGATGGCTCTAATATGTAAAATGGGTCAAGTGCAGGGATATTGTTTGTTTCTCCACATGGATATACTATGCCAAAGTCTTACAAATTACTCTTTCCATGTACAAACAATATAGCAGAATATGAAGCATTAACAAATGGATTAAAGATGGCTATAGAATGGAATATCACTGAGTTGCATGTTTTTGGGGATTCACAATTGATAATCAATCAAGTCAATGAAGAGTATCAAACCAAAGATGACAAGTTAATACCCTATAAGAAGATGGTTGATTCTTTGAGACACTATTTCACTTTTGTGACATTTCAACAAATCTCTGGGACAGACAACAAGGCTGTAGATGCTATGGCTACATTAGCTTCCCTTTTGCAATTGGAGCAACATGAGTCCCGATTTGAGTTCTTGGTGGAAGAACTGCATTATCCTATCTTTGATTCACTTGAAAGTCAAGTCATTTGTACCCTTGTCACACATGAGTCCTCTCGATATGGTGCTATCTATTCATATCTTCATGATGGCATCATCCCTGACACTTTCAACCATTCTGAATGCAGAAATCTCATCCGCAATGCCTCTTGCCACACCCTCATTTCTGGTGACCTATATAGGAGGGGTTTTGATGGGACGCTTCTTAGGTGCTTGGAAAAGGAGGAATCCGACCAAGTGTTAGTTGACATTCACAAGGGCATTTGTGGTGGACATTCTAATAGTCTTGCCATGGCCTATCGATTGCTTAGGGTTGGGTATTACTGGCCCACAATGCAAGTAGATGCAGTAGCTTTCTCTAATTCTTGCGAGAAATGTCAAAAACATGGAAACCTGATTCATGCTCTAATTCTTGACATTCATGCTCATGGTCAATTTATTAATTAAATAATTAATAAATTAGGGATAATGTCCAAATGACATTTTTAGGCTAGATTCCTTAATTAAAGATTTTTAATTAAGAGAGAGGGATTTAATGCCATAAAATAAATTAATTAATTAAATAAATAATTAATTAATAAATGATGATGTCATCAAGGATTTTCAGAAAACAAAAATAATTTATTTTCTGAAGGATTTTTCGGTGTCTACATTTTGCCCCTCTTTGATGCGATGCCGCAAGTGGCATGGCGTCAAAGACAAGAAAACAAGATGCCAAGGCTAGAATCAGAAGAAGAGGGTAACGCCCGGGTGGACTAGGAGAAAGAGAGATACATGCCCCGGTGGGACAAAATCAAGGAAGATGCGCCCAGTGGGACAAGGAGAAAGAGGGATTACGCCCTGGGACAGAGTGTGCCCAGCGGGATGAGGAAGGAAGGGCCTAGGAAGAAAGGGGAGATAAATAACCTCACTTCTATAAGCAAAAGGTGGATGATATGCAAGATGAGATGGAAATGCAAGATGCAAAATGCAGCTGTATGCAAAGATGCAAGATTAATCTATATGATAAATGCAAGGGACCAGATAGCTCCAAGTGCAAATGGGAGTGCACAACCTAGATTTAATATAGCTATGTTAGAGACCTGCCAAAGATACTGGGATCACGAGGCCTGTCAACAACGTCGCAGAGGACTGACGAGGACTGATGCTAAACAAACACACAGGGTTGCCCCAACATCACACATGAAGCACAGAGGCGACATGGCGGACCCGATGCTGAAGGAACCACAAACACACAACTGACTCACAGGCAGAAGTGAAAGACCAAAAGACCTTGCCCCAGATTATCCGCACACGCAGCACACCATGATATAAAGAATCGTGGTGACCCTGGTGGGATAATGAGAAGCCAAAAAGATTAACAAGACCAAAAGGACAAAAATCCAAGATCAAAATGATAACTCCAAAAAGACATCCTTTGCCAAGGAGAGAGATTAGGTTTGATTGATGGTGGGAAGATTAGTCGGACAGGAGGAACGATATATCCTCAAGGACCAGGATGGAAGATTAGGTCAGACAGGAGGAACGATATATCCTCAAGGACACATGGGTTGGTGAGAGAATAAGTGTAGTTGTTTGCTGGCAAAAGCTGAAGTTCAAGGAATAATCAGGATGAGCAAGGATAAGTCGACAATTGATGTTGCTGAAGCACAAGGCCCGAGTGGGACTAAAAGTTTTCTGAGGCTGGGGATGGGACAAGATATTTGATCAAAAACTGCTGCAGGATGGACAAAGGTTATGTACAACAAGGAGGAACGATATGCACAAGGGATATGTACAGAAGCTCAGGATTGGGGATAGGAAGATCACACTCGGTGGGACCCTCACTAGGACGGAGACAAGAAGGATAAATACAGGGAAGATTGCGCTATACAGGAAAGGGATAAGGATATGGTACAAGATATGGTACAAAGCTTTGGAATAGGATAGGGATTGCAGATGGGTTGGAGGAAGATGGAAGCTGAATGCTTGGAGGATAGGGGAGATGGAACTGCTGGGAGATCTGTTAAGAGATTATGGATGGAGGAAGAGGACAGTAGCTAAAAGGACAACTGAATAGATAAATAGCTCAGTCTACTATGTTGGCGCCTATTTGCCAGGTTTTCACCAACATACTTGTCCAAGGTGCTTGAATTGCCAAGTTTTCACCGTTTGGACAATTATTTTCTCTTTCTCTTTTCTTCTTTTTACTTTTTTGCTTTTTTTGCTTTTTTGAATGTTTTTGGATTTTCTGATATATGCAGGATCAGGTTCAGGCATAGAACCTCTTCAGATGGATGATGTTGATAGGATCATTCAAGGGCTTGCCTTCTGGTGTTGATAGCTGATAGGCTCCTGAGCCAAAGGATGCAGTGACAACATAGGGGCCCAACCAAGTAGGCTCAAACTTGCCTTTCTTTTCTCTATTTGCTAGGACCTTCTGATTTTCTTTAAGGACCATGTCACTGACCTGGAATTGTCTAGGATGGACCTTTTTGTTATAACTCCTTTTGAGTCGATTTTGGTATGCCACCAAATGATCATAAGCTTGCTGTCTCTTTTCATCTAGCAGATCTAGCTGTGTGAGCCGGGCCACACGATAGTCTTCATCAATTGTATAGTTCTTCATGGAGACGCGCAAGGATGGGAGCTCAACCTCAATCGGCAGAATGGCTTCAGCACCATATACAAGGGAGTATGGGGTGGTGCCTGTGGGAGTGCGATAAGAAGTGCGATAAGCCCAGAGGGCAGGATTAATTTGGAGGTGCCAGTCACGACCAGAATCATTGACAACCTTCTTGAGGATTTTCAAGATAGTTTTGTTGGTTGCCTCAGCTTGGCCATTTCCTTGAGGGAAATATGGACTGGAGAAACGGTGATGGATGTGGAGTCTGGCACATAGATCATCCACATGCTGGTTTTCAAAAGGTGTGCCATGGTCTGTGAAGATGGTAGATGGTATGCCGAAGCGGCAAATGATATGGTAGAGGATGAACTTGGATATTTGGATGCCAGTAGTTAGGGTGAGCGGAATCGCTTCAACCCATTGGGTAAAGTACTTTGTAGCTGTTATGATATACTTGTGTCCATCCGAAGAGAGGGGGGTGATCAAGCCAACGAGGTCGAGGCCCCAACATGAAAAAGGCCATGGTGGAGCAATAGGCTGTAGATCCTGTGCTGGTGCATGTATCAAATTGGCATGCTGTTGACATGGGAGACATTTCTTGACAAATTCACACGCATCATGTTCCATTGTTGGCCAATAATATCCAACTCTAAGTAGCTGCTTTGCTAGAACCATGCCACTCGTGTGGGCACCGCAAATTCCAGCGTGAACTTCTTGTAAGGCCAGGACGGCCTTGTTTGAGTCTAAACATCTAGATAGGACATTGTGATACCCGTGACGATATAGGGTGTTGGCTACAAGAGTGTAGCGGGAAGCTCTGTGAATAAGGTTTTGGCATTGGTTATTGGTGAGATGGGGAGATATGATACCATTTTTTAGATATGCATGGATGTCATGGTACCATGGGGATTGGGGACCAACCAAGACATACACCATGTTTGCATCAGTGTTCTCATAAGCTGGCAAGTGTAGCTGCTCGACTAGAAATTCATATTGTGTTGCGTCACGTGGGATTTCCAATAAGGATCCGATGGTCGCCATTGCATCTGCTGCTTTGTTTTGAAGCCTTGGGATCTGATTGAATTGTAGATGTAGGAAATGCTCTTTCAGTTTATCCACCAGTTGCTTGTAGGGTAGCAATTTGTCATCCTTTGTCTGATACTCATCAAGGACTTGCTTGATAATGAGCTGTGAATCTCCAAAGACTTGTAGTTTTGTGATGTTCCATTGGATAGCTGTTTTGAGACCTAAGATGAGTGCCTCATATTCTGCAATGTTGTTGGTACAGGGGAATCCCAACTTGAATGATTTTGGAATATAGTCACCTTGAGGTGTGACGAATAGGATTCCTGCCCCAGAGCTATGGGATGTGTTGGAACCATCAAAGTATAGGTGCCACATGGATTTTTCTTTGATCATACACAGATGTTCATCGGGGAATTCCATGATTAGTGGATAGGCATCCACCAGTGGTGCTTCTGCTAGTTGATCGGTAATGACTTGCCCTTTGATTGCTTTGCGATCTACATACTGAATGTCAAATTCACTGAGTAACATGACCCATTTTTCCATACGGCCTGTGACGGTTGTCCTTGATAACAGATACTTAAGAGGGTCCACCTTTGATATGAGCTTGATTGTGTGGCTAAGCATGTAATGTCTAAGTTTTTGAGTGGCAAAGACCACTGCTAGGCATGCTTTCTCCATGGGTGAATAGTTAAGCTCATAGCCCACAAGAGTGCGACTGATGTAGTAGATAGCTCATTCTCTATTTTCATCATCATGCTGTGCTAGGAGTGCCCCTAGTTCTGTAGCTGTTGTTGAGATGTAAAGGATGAGTGGGCATCCTGGAACTGGTGGTACAAGGATCAGAGCGTTTGCTAGATAAACCTTGAGCTTATCAAAGCTTCTTTGACATATGGGATCCCACTTAAAGTTGGTGTTTTCGCATAAGAGATGTGAGAATGGTTGGCACTTGTCTGCTAGTTGCGAGATGAACCGCCGAACTGATTGAAGCTTTCCCTATAGGCTTCTGAGCTGTTTGAGATTTCTTGGTGGAGGCATCTCCGTTATTGCTTTTACCTTTTTAGGATCGATCTCTATGCCTCGTCTAGAGACGATGAAGCCTAGAAGCTTGCCAGATGTAACACCAAAGACACATTTCTTAGGATTTAACTTTAAGCCATAATGTTGCAGATGATCAAATACACGTTCTAGGATGTTGAGGTGCTCATCTCTTATTTTGGATTTTGCAAGGATATCATCCACATAGTCTTCAAGGATCTTGTGGATCATGTCATGGAAGATCGCTGTCATTGCTCGCTGATATGTTGCTCCTACATTCTTTAGCCCAAATGGCATCATGTTGTAGCAGAAGGTACCCCATGGGGTTGTGAATGCTATTTTATGTTGATCTACTTCCGCTATATGAATTTGGTTGTAGCCTGAAAAGCCATCCATTAATGATAACATCTCATGACCCGCTGTGAGGTCTACAAGCATGTCTATGTTTGGTAATGGGAAGTCATCTTCAGGGCATGCCTTGTTCAAGTCCCTGAAATCAGTATAGATTCTGATGTCGCCAGAAGGCTTTGTGACTGGCACCATGTTAGAGATCCACTCTGAATAATCTATTGCTCTGATGATCTTAGCTTGGAGGAGCTTCTCAAGCTCTGCTTTGACGAGCAATGCTACCTTTGGATGCATTTTCCTTAGCTTCTGCTTCACTGGCTTGACGTTTGGATCTACTGATAGATGATGAACAACAAGGTTTGGATCAAGCCCAGGCATGTGGGCGTATGACCATGCAAAGTTGATGATGGATTCCTTGAGCAAGGCACTGAGAGCGATTTCTTCTCCTTCTGTTAGGTTGACTGCAATGTAGGTGATCCTTGGACATTCTTCTGTTCCCAAGTTGATTGGCTTGGTCTCTTCTATGACGATCGGCGACTGCTCTGGTCTATAATCTTGGATAGGGGGAAGAGGCAAGGCTTCATCTTCTAGCGCCTGAATTGCCAGGTTTTCGCTAGAAGATACGCCCTTTGTTTTAACTATTTTGGAATCAGAATGTGCCCCAAGGGGGTTTTCACATAAAGACTCATGATGTTCTTTTTCTATTTCATTTTTGTGACTAAAGCTTGCCTCTTCCCCAAAATATCCTTCTGGGTGAAGCTAATAGACAGAGGTTGATGTTGGATCTTGATTGCTTGCTGGACCTGATGCCCCCATGAATTCTAGGAGTGCTTGTCCACTTTGGAACTCATCGATGTGTGCGATGCTTGGTTGGTCCCAATCTATGAGGTCGAGGTTTGCGAGGGGAAGATCTATGAGGTTAATGGAGAGTTGTTGGAGAACAGAAGTCCCCAGGAGGGTGTCGTCGGTAAAGATATCATCGTAGGATCGGATGTCTTTCTCTTCAGGGATGTCTTCGATTTCGACAAGGTCATCCTGGCTATTCGAAAAGTTCACGTTGGTCATGTTAGTGCCCACAGTTGTGGTATTGGGCTCTTGTTCAAGCAGGCGAGAGGTATTAAAGCCAAGTCCTTGCTGTTCTGGATTCTGGGATGGTATGATAGGAAACAAATTTCCATCCTCTTGTGGTCCTAGACCACCACCTTGATAGTTATAGTGTTCTGTGACATTTTTGTAGGGGATTGGATATTTCTCTTTGAAGTACTCAAGAAGTTGTGTGTCACGTGATGGGGGATCTTTGTATAACCATTTGTTAATATCTGGATCCATTTCTTTGCTATTGATGGTACCATGAGACTCAAAATTCATGTTTCCGATTTGCTTGAGCTTATAATGTTCCTCAACAGGCTTGTTTTGACAACTTGGGCGCCCTTGAGTATGTGGATCACATGGAAGAGCCCCTACAGCAAATGCATCACTGAGGCTATATTCGCCACAACCCTAGTTGTTGATCTTGATGGATGATAAGGTGGAAGAGAGGATGGTCTCTGGATCGCGATGGGATCAGGATGAGCTAGCAATAGAAGTACCAATATCGGTTCTAGGACAATGAGTAGAATGAGGGAAAGATGCTTCCATCGCACGGCAGTATGTGAAGGGGTTAGGATCAGCATGGATGGTAACCTCAGTGCCTTGATGTGGAAACTTGATGCACTGATGGTAAGTAGATGGTACAGCCTTAATGGAATGGATCCATGGGTGGCCGAGAAGAATATTAAATGGTAGGTCAAGATCAACAACGTGGCAGACAGTATCTTGCATTGCTGGGCCTAGCTGGATAGGCAAAGTTATAGTACCTTCAGAGGTATGCTCCAAGTTATCATATGCTTTGATAGTGATTTGCTCTTGTTATATGTCGGCCTCCGTGAACCCAATCTTCTTGATAAATTTTAATGTGCACAAGTTGAGGGCTGAGCCATTATCCACCAGAACTCGTTTGATGGCGAAATCTCTGACCATGACAGCAATGCGGAGAGGGAGAGTATGGTCAAGAGCGACATCTGGTATATCAAATTCTTTGAAGGATAAGGCACATGCTGCTGATAGGTGTCCCACAAGAGTTTCAAACTGAGTTGTGTTAATGTCTGTGGGGACATGGCCTTCTTTTAGAGCTTTGTCCAGGATCTCCTGATGGATGGGTGATGTGCGGAGCAAATCCAAGATAGATATTTGGGCTGGCATGTTCCCAAGATGCTCTATGATATTGTATTGTGCGCTTGGTGCATTATGCTGTGTTGTGCATGCATTTGATGCTGGCCTGGTGTTAGACTATGCTGTGGATGCAGTAGACGTTGGCCTTGGAGGAGCAGCTGACCTCGGAGGAGCACCGACAATAGTTAGCCTACCACTATGGGTAGTTGCAGCACATTGTCGATCTGGCCCTCTAATGTGGATGGTATTGATGGTGGGCTCATCTTGGATGGGCTCAACTTGAGTTATGCATCCGACATACTTGTCATAGTTGATGTAGGCTGCTGTGTGATCTTCTTGCTTGCCTTTGCCATGATTTTGGGGCTGATTGGCGTTGGCTTGATTCTTCCCGGTATCGTGTTGAGGGAACACATTTTGATATATTTGCAAACCGGCGTTGGGTGAAGCTTGAGCTGGTGCATCGACTTGGATCTCCTTGCGATCAATGAGATCCTGGATGTAGTTCTTAAGCCGCATGCACTTCAATGTTGTGTGCCCCTTCACACGATGGTAATCACAGTATTCATGTTCTTTATACCAATCAGACTTTGGTGCGTTGTCATCCTTTTGTGGGATGGGCGGATATGTGATCATATTTTCCTTGGCTAGCCAATAAAAGATCTGATCCAGAGGCTCACCCAAAGGTCTGAAAGTCCTCTTTGGATTATTCTGATTGTTGGGTTTGTTCTGCCTTGGGGCAACGTTAACTGTGTTAACAGGATTGCCCTGACGTGCTGGCTGTTGTTGTTGGTATTGCTGCTGATACTGTTGCACAGGTGGTTGATGAGCTTGAGGAGGCTGCTGATAAATAGGTGCTTGATATGTGGGAGCTGGTGGTTGCTGATAGATGGGCGCTTATGGCGGTTGGTATGTTTGAGTTGGTGTAGGACTAGCCACAATGAATTGTACATTCTTAGTGTCAGTGGCTCCATCTGTAACAACATTCTTGTTACGATTCTAGTAACGGGATTTATCATTGTTGGGTTTGTTTTTGGAATCATCCTTGAAGTGACGAATAGTGCCTTCATCTAGGAGAGCTTTCTCGATGCCTATGCCTTTGCTCTTGATGTCTTGGTATGTCTGGAGATAGTTCATTCGCATGTGATGGGATAACTTTGGATGCAGGTTATCAATGAAGATCTTTGTTAGATGCTTCTCTGGCGGCTGGTATGATAACTTGGTTGTGAGATTCTGCCATCTTTGCAAGTATTTCGCAAGGCTTTCTCCATCTTTCTGCTTTGAATTGCATAGGTCTAGCAAGGACAACTCATTCTCCACATTATGGGCATAGTGTGTGATGAACTTCTCAGAGAGTTCAGCAAAGGTTTTTATTGTCCCATGTGGTATTTTGTAAAACCACTCAACAGCAGTTCCTCCCAAGCTTTTGGGAAACAGGCGCAGGAGATAGTTATCACTGTAAGCCACTTCTTGGCATGCCATGTAGAACTCTTTGATATAGTTTACTGGATCTCCTTTCCCTCGATACTTGTCGAACTTGGGCATCTCAAAATGCTTGGGGAAAGGGATAGTTGCTATGGACCGATCGAAGGGATATGAGCACACCTCTTCGAACTTGTATGTTTTATTCTTTGTTCCACTTTGTAGCTCTTTTAGAGCATTTTTCATTGCTTCCCACTCAGCATTGAGTGGTGAGGGAACTGGGACTTCTGCTTGTGATGGAAGCTGTGGAACTGGATATGACGCTTGCTGTGGATAAATGGGTTGGAACTGATTTTGGGGCAATGGTTGCTGGGGATATTGCTGGTGTGGCATAGGGGGATATTGTGGTAAATGATATGGAACCGCTTGATGTTGTTGGGCTGCTTGCTGTTGTTGAACTGGCGGTTGTTGTGGGACTGCTTGCTGATATTAGACATTTAGAACTTGTTGTAACTGATGGGTGGGAACTTGTTGTTGCTGGGGGATGATAGGGATTTGTTGCTGGGGCTGATAGCAAGGGACTTGCTGTTGTTGAGGAATGATGGGTGTTTGCTGAAAGGGGACATGTGGTGGCTGTGGGGGAGGCTGTTGGAATGATGCTGCTTGCGGGTATGATGGTGGTAGTTGCTGAGGTTGGCTTTGGTTTTGGCTGATATAAGATGGGTGCATGCCTGCGTTACTTAGAGGTGGAACAGATGTGGGGAAGCTAGAAGCAAAGGGTGATGGGGTAAGATAGCTAGGGAAAGTTGGTTGTTGAGGTGGTGGAACTTGCTGTAAGGTATTTGGGATTTGGGACAAATAGCTTGAAGCCGGCGGTGGTTGGGGTAGTTGCTGCTGTGCTGCTTGGGCGAAGGCGGTTTGTTGACTTGCAACCATAGATGTAGGGGATTGAGATGGAATTCCCCATGCCTTCATTTTTTCTTGTGTAAGGCCCCACTGAGAGCTTGTGTTAGGGTGCACTGCAGCGGATGATGGAATGGTAGGAGCAACGGGAGCTTGGGACACGAATGATGGTTGAGAGAAAGGAGCTTGTTGAGGTTGTGGTTGAGCGGATGCTTGTGAGGAGGAAAATGAAGGAAACACCCAAGAGAAAGATGAGGTTGGAATAGGAAGCGATTGCGCTAACCCCAAAGAAGAAGGTACAGGTGCTTGGGGGTGAAGGGTGACAGTGCTCCTTTGATGGTGAAAGGTGTTGCTTGACTTGCGGATGGTGGCGAAGCTTTTGGTGTAAAAGCTTGTGTGAGAGGTGGAAGCTGACTTTGGGTTAAGTGTTGGATTTGGGCTTGGGCAGCCATAGCAGATGATGAAGCAAAAGGGGTAGGAGATGGAGCGGATGGCACTGCAGCTTGTGTTGCGGGACTGGCGAGGCTTCCTTGCAAGAAAAGGGGAATGGTGGAAAGCTCTTGGGGTGTTTGCATGATAGGATCGGGGAATGATTGGTCAAACGGAGAATATGCTTGTGCTGGCACTTGGATAGTATTGATGGGGATGGGTGGATAGAGAGATGGTGGGATGGAGGTACTTTCTGGCAGATAGTGGGCAAACGTGCTTTTCTGATGTTGCGGTACAAGGGCATTGGTCACTGGTGGGCTTTCTGGAGGATTTGCAAATGCTTGGATTGCCAACGGGGATGAGGGGATGTTTGGATCTTCACATGGGTTACTGGCTTGGATCTGGGGATTGTAGGTCATCATGGCATTGGTGAAAAGGTTGGGATCGGATGAGGTTGTTGGTGGATAAGGATTCATGCTTCTTCTTTTCTGAGATCTGGTCTCAACAGGCATGGAGATGCAAGTGCTAAATGGATGCAAGATGTTTGGCTAAAAGATGTTGATGGATGCAAAGTTGATGAACTTCTAAAGATGATGACTTCTAAGATGCAAATGCAAAGATAGGGATCAAGATGGCGATGATGGAAGCTGGATGGAACGGATATGGATCAAGATGGTGGAGGAAAGATAGGTTGCTGGTGGAAAGCTGGTGAAAGATTATTGAGTGGTCAACAAATGAGCTGTTATTTTTCGCAAATGGAGGATCAGAGATATGATGGGGTCAACCTAAGATAGACTGATGATCTTCGGTCAACAAGTTTCTTATCAATACACTCCAATCTCTTGCTCGAGATGATGGCTATGCAAGGACAAGGTTTGATTTCTTTATGACAACACGTTGTGTCAAAAAAGAAGATGATGGTCTCTGATCTTGGATATGGGATAGGGACAACTCAAAAGGTAGAACACTAAGTGTTGGTGGGTCTCTGGATTTGGAGCAAAAGATGATGGATCTGTTGGAAAGATATGGAAAGCTGATGGGGGGATGCTGGTGGAAAAGGTATTGAAGGGTGAAGGGACAATGCTCTATCTAAAGGGATAATGCAAATGACAAGGATTGATTCTAGAATGTTGGTAGGAAGATGAATGCATATGCAACTTTTATGATGTTCTTGAGATGCAACTAGGGTTTTGATGCTGATGCAAAGGATGAAACTAGGATGAAACTAAGATGCAAGGCTGTTTGAGACAAGATTTCAAGATCTAAAGATGGAACAAGACATGAACAAGGATTTGGCTAATCTTCTGGCTCAAGGTTGACAAAGTGATGGTTAACTCAGAAACGGAAGGTGAACTATTTGATGCGGGCATTATGGGCAATGTTCTCAAGTCTGGCTTGGGACTTTTCTTCGGCTTTGGTTGCTTGGATAATGGATTGATAGGTCTTGGTGTTCTTCTTGGCAACTTTTCGCTCTTGATAGGCTTGGGATTTGGGCAACTTCGCTTTAGGATGTTTGTTCTTGCTGGGCATCACTTTGGAAAAGAGGCTTCTAATTTTGAGACAAAGGTTTCCAATGGCAAAAGTTAAAGTCAAAGCAATCTCCGCAAGGGACAAAGCAACTCTGCGGGATACAAACAAAGACAACTGACTCTGACAAAGCTTTGAAAGTGTATGTTTCAACAAGTGTTTTCACGGAGTCTTTGACTGTCAAGCACTTCAAACAGATCTACCTAAGGAAGGTGAGTATCAAAATTGCTTGCCCACAACTTGGTATCCCCCAGAAGGGAATACAAATGGTGAGTAATCTTGAGGCGACCTGGTAAACCCCTTGGAATCGGTCCTTGCACAAGGATTTTGATACTTTCGGATGTAGATAGGGTAGCCTCTAGTTTATCAGTTTGCTAATGATTCTGTGGTGTCTCCATACCTGGTTATGCTGATCATCCGTGACTCACTTAAGAGCCTTGCCAATAATGCTGGGGGAGAGGAATGTTTACCATCCCCAGACACGTGTTTGGCACGAACGCCCAGCGATTAGGAGATGTAAGCGATTCTTTTACTATTCGCTTATTTGTATACCGACCGGGGGGGATACCGATTTGAGGTCGTTCTCCGAGGAGGAAGCGCTTCTCCTTGGACAGGCCTCGCTAAAAGCAGAACAGGTGAACTTGTCCAAGTTCAAATGTTCCACGTTGCTTACTATAACAAGGATTATGCAAGAATTGAAAAACTCCTACATGCACATCAAGCAGATTTTGTTCATTTTCCCAAATTTGATTAAGTGATGTTTGAACTTTGAAATGAAGACACTCGTGATTAGATTTTGATTTGTTCCTTTCTCCAAAATGTAAATATATTTGAACGGTTGCAAGTTCTTTCCTTTTGTGCATTCAAGATTTGATTAGCGAGTTGATTTAAGAACTTTGAAAAAGCTTTGTTTTATCCCTTAGATCACTCAAGATTGAATTTGTTTGCTTGCTTTGAAATCTGAAACAGATGAGGGAATAGAGTTGTTCGTTCCTTTAGTGCATTCAAGATTGAGTTAGCTTTTCAAAATCACAATGACATTCTAGGACCTAAGTTCATTTCCTTAATGTCATTCAAGATTTTGTTTTGACCTTTGCTGTAATAAAAGAAATGAAAAACCAGTCCCAAGCAACTCAAGACAAAAAACCAAAAAGCGACACTGTCCAGCTTATAGGTGACGCTGGAAAGTGCAGAAGCGACATTTGATTCTTACAGGTGACATTCTGTACCTCAAAAGGTGACAGATAAAAATGCAGAGGCGTGATTTCTTTCGTTACAGGCGTGATTTCTTTACATGCAGGCGACAGAAGAGAATTCTGAGATGGAACAGAAGTTATCGATCACAGGAAAATCTCAGTTATGCAGGCGCGAAAATAGAGGTCGTAGGCATCATTTCTTTCCTCAAAGGCGTGATTTCATTGCAAGAAGGCGTGACTGGATTGTTTGTAGGCGACATCTCTTTTCATGAAGGTGACATTTCTTTATTTGAAGGTGACATTTAATTGCTGTAGGCAAGATTTCTTTACTTGAAGGCATGATTTCTTTTAATTCCTACGACAGCAAGAATGAAAAGTGTGTTTTGATCAAGTTGATTGTGGTTTTGAGTCCCACCGGGCGTGCCAGAATGTAGACTAAGATTTGAGTGTGCACCTAAACCTGTTTTGAAGGCCAAAGACAAACAAACGTCATAGCATATAATCAAATCAAATTTAATGGTAAACAAACTAAAATCAAAGCCACCTCAGTTTAAGCCTAAAACGGATGCGCCCATGCACCGTTTGATATGCTTGGATATAGATGGATGTGGGTGTGCAAACTCAAGCACTTGGAGCATGCAAGATAAATGATGATTTGAGGTTAATGAAGACCCAAAATGACACAAAATAGGTATGAGGAACCTATTTTGCCTCAAAGGCCTCAAGAACACACAAATATGCAAAGCTAAAAGATGAACTAAGATTGATTAAACAAGAAATGAATCTATGTTAATCCAATTAAGCTAATTTAGATGTGATTTAAACTTGGAAATGATCTAAAATGATGAGTTTATGCTTATGCTAGAATGAAAATGGCATTATAACTTTGCTATTGAGTTTGAGAGTTGAAAGATGATTTGCCTTAGGAAGTGAGGGTATTTATAGGAAAAGGGAAGGGCTTGGTTTAAAAGGATGAGTCAGAGTTAGGGCTAAGGTTAAGGTTGAGTCAAGGACAAGTGTCCTGACAAGTGTCAAAGGAGGATTGAGTTGAAAGTTTGAGGGCATGTGCACAATTTGGTAAATGTGCCCAAGGCCAAGAGGTGGCAAGGAAGGGATAAGAAGGTCTTAAATGCATAATGAATGCATGTAAGAAAGATAAGGAAGGCTTAAATGCATCCTTAAATGCATTTGCAAGAGGTGGCCAAGAGGTGGCCATCCTTGTTGACTAAGGAGGATGACTAAGAGGAGGTTAGCATAAGTTTTGGTAAACCTTTTGCTAATGGAATGTGACCAGATTAGAAAGGGGATTAGGATTAGGAGAAAGGGATGGGCAAGTGGCTTTGGTGAGATTTAGATATTTATTAAAGGTAAATTTAATAAATATTAAATATCTAGGCTTAGGGTTTGAAGGGACTAGATTAGGGATTTGACCCATTTAGAGGAAGGTTTAGGACTTTCTAGAAGAGTTTAGTGCTCTTTAGAATTTTGGCCAACTTTGGGATAAAAAATAAATTAAAAATAAATTAATTTATTTTTGAAGTTTTTTGGTCAATTTATTAATTAAATAATTAATAAATTAGGGATAATGTCCAAATGATATTTTTAGGCTAGATTCCTTAATTAAAGATTTTTAATTAAGAAAGAGGGATTTAATGCCATAAAATAAATTAATTAATTAATTAAATAATTAATTAATAAATGATGATGTCATCAAGGATTTTCAGAAAACAAAAATAATTTATTTTCTGAAGGATTTTTCGGTGTCTACACTTTGTACATATTTTATGATCCTAAAAAAATACCAAAAAAATTGATATATGATGCTGAAAAAAATCCTAAAAAGCATAAAAAGTCCTGAAAAAATACAAAAAAATAAAAAAAATGCAAAAATTCAAAAAAAATAGAAAAAGTGCCTTGGTGAAAACTTGGAAATAGGTGCCTTGGTAGCAAAAATGCAAAAAAATGAAAAAAAGAGAAAAACTGCAATAAAAATTGAAGTGGTGAAAAGCTGGAAACAGGCACTACTTGAGGCCTTTGCACTCCTATTTATTAGCATGCATCCTCAACATACCTTGACCTTATTTGACTTGGTTTGGAATTGGTCTTTATTTTTGTCTAGGGGGCATAACTATTGGCATAGGTCCTTTAGGTGTGTTTGTTTCTTGGGGCATTTCCCAACAGGTGTTTTTCAACACCACCCCAAATAGTGTTTTTCAACACTACCCTTGCATCGAGTGTTTCTTAACACTTATCAGATGTCTTACCCAATAGTCCAAGTGTGATGTGATATTTCTCACTAAGCAGATGTGATACTCAGAGTTTGACTCTATGACCAACATACATGCACTTAAATAATCAACTCGCTGAGATATGTTGACTTTATTTTATTTGTGTGTTGTCTATGATGATTTCTTTGATGAGTGGTCTCTCCCTGAGAAGTTTTCGATGATGCATAGCTAGAAGACTAAGGGTATGAGAACATGTTTTATTCCTTTATTTGCTTGTGGGTATATTTTGTTGGTCCTAACTATCATGAGCATTTATGCTGGTCTTACTTGACACTATGGATTAACAAGGTATTATCCTTGACTATTTTAGTGAGTGCATGCTTCTAGCTATCCTGACTTTCATGTGTCTTGATACAAACATAATCTCGCCATATCAAACTTAGGTAATCTCATTGCATTAGTCATCTTGACCTCCATGTCTTTGATGCCTAGGTGGGATTTCCACATTTATATCTGATAAAGTTCATATTCATATTAACATAGTTATGCTAGGGTGCATTGTATGATCTTCTGACGCTACCAATAAAGCCTGATGATGATAATTAGATGTCTATAAGCGTTGTGACCTTGGAAGTCAACCACTTTTCATAGTAGCTTGCATTTTAGGTTCATGTTAGTCTAGTTTTGCACTTTGCATTTGGAAAGAGCTCTCATTTTCATCTTACATGGACCTGTCAGTCGACTATGCTCACCTTTTCTTCTTCTTGATCACATCTTTCACTCCTTTTCTTTTTCATCTCAAACCTATTCATCACAAGGGGTTAATCATATCATTATATCTATATCCCTAAAACAAAAATGTCATTTTTAGAAACATGAGTCTATATCATATACATGAGAATTGAACATACATCTATGAGAGAGCGAACATACATAAGTGCATACATCAACATTTTGAGCAAATAAGACAAGACAATACATATGAAAACTGATACAACATCCAAGTGAGACAATCAAATATGATATATCCAACATCCAATATATCTCATATATAAAAGAAAAGTCATGGTACAATGTCATCATTGGTATAAACCATACAAATGAGATCCCAACTGGATCAAAGTCTCAATAGTATCATCTAACATCACATCTACACCTAAGCCCTAGACCTAGGACGCGCTGGCTCCATCATGTGGCGCTAGTGGAGGAGGAGGTGGTGCAGCTGCCTTGTTAGGAACCATATCTGATGCTCCTACCCTTTGAGAATATGACGGTGCTCTCTGACCCTTTGGAACTGCCTGGAGATAGAGTCCATGATAATATGTAGCTCTGGCCACCTCCCATCGGATCTCTAGTGTAGCTACCTGTGTTGCCACCTCACGACATGCTATCTCTACCCTGAGATCTCTAATCTGCTGGTCTCTCTCTAATCTTAGATCCACTAGCTGCTAATCCTATAATACTATAGTGATCCTCACCTACTGAATCTCTATCTCAAGAGCTTGAATGCGGGCTCTCAAATCATTCCCTACATCTGGATCCACCTACACTTATCCCTGTACCTACTCCTAAGAAGGTCTTTGTACCTCATCACTCCCTGAGCCCTGACCTCGTGGCCATTTCCAGCCACCAGCTCTAGATCCCTCTCCCACCTCTCTAACCTGGCCTCCTCCTCTACCCTCATCATCTCCTCTATCTCCTCCTCCTGGGAAAGCCTATGCTACATCTGGTATAGTGAATCAAGGGAATGGTGCCCTCCATCACTATACCTTGTATGTTGCATTAGCTCCCGCATCCACCATGTCTAGGAGATACTCCCAGGGCTCCCTCCTAATCCTAGCTATCTCCTCGATAGCCCGTTGATAGTCTAACATGGGTAACAACCCATGTCCCTCCTCATCTCTAGCCCTCGCATAGGTAGTCATCTCTGTGGAGACTCGCTGCTACCTCCCAAACTGCCACCATACCTGAGTTATGAAAAATCTCTCAACAATCTCTGAGTGTCGACCTACCAGTGGCCAAGTGCATAGCATATAACTTAGCTCATCCTCTGCATCTCCCCATGCCTCAACATGCCTGTATGGCCTCCATGTGAATGAGGTCATCTCATCCAAGATCCGCCTGTAATGTGTCACATCCCCTGCATGAGCATGAGATATGAACCCTGCATATCTGTAGATATATGGGTATCTCCTCTCTCTCGGCTGAACCCTAGGGCACACCATAGTGATGTGCTCCCATGCCCACACCTATGCCAGGATGGCATCGCATGCCCATGTCTGACCATCCCTGTAGATGATCTCATGCAACTCATGATACATATCTACTAGTATGGAAAGACCCATGCCATGCGTCGAGGTCTTCCCACTAAATCAACCAATAGCCTACCCCATCCAAGAGGAAATCCCTTCTAACTGTGGTTAGTCATCAGGATCTGTGAAATGAATGATGCCACAATGCACAGCACAGAAAAATCTTGACCAAAATCATCTATCAGCCTCTCCCAGCTGACATGCCTATCTAGAATGGTAACATCCTAGAACATCTTCTGGATGACTCGTTGTCCCTCAATGGCATCCTGATCATAATACACCTGAGCCAGCACAAATCATGTTAGTTTTCATCATATGGAAACATTACAATTACACAATTATATCTAAAAACATGATTATACTTACAGGCTTGTCGTGGCATGGTACTCATAGAATCCTGTAGACATCTTCTAGTGTGATGGATGCCTCCCCTATCGGCAAGTGAAATGTGTTGTGCTCACTATGCCATCACTCAGCCAAGGCTGTCAGTAGCCCGTGATCAGCCCTGATATATGGGAACTGCAATAGGTATCAGAATCCCATCACCCTGATGTCATCCTCACCTGGATCATCTAGGTTTCAGACACATCTCAATCCCACCACCTTCGGTGCTCTGATGATCAACGTTGGAAAGACCTCCTGAAAACCATTCAACCCAGCCATATGTCAGTACATACTATGATGAAAATCAGTACAAGACACTTAAAGCATAACTTTTGTTTGGACCCATGTCTTACTTTGCTCAAAATGATTCAAATTTTTAAGTTTTAAAGAGAAGTATCATGCGATACTTCTCTCTATAGTAGTGTGATACACCTTTGGCTGTGCGATACTTCACCCAGTATCGTGCGATAGTTCACTAGTTATCGTGCGATACTGGTATCTATACGCATGTGATACTTTGGGGACCCGCAAAGTATCGTGCGATGTTTCTTCCCAAAGGGCATGATACTTCTAAAGTATCGCGCGATAGTTCACCTAAAACTAAAAATTTCAAAATTTCAAAATTTCAAAACATGCTAAATATGCATTAAATGCTATAAATGACTCAAACAACGGATAGTTTTCATAAACATACTGGGGCACCATAATGTGGAGGCCGGTTGTGCAACTGGGAGTGCTCAAATCGGTGTCTGTGGATGGGAACTCCTGTTGGTTGAGCCATCGCTATCTCTCAGAGCTCTAGATTCTCAAATAGTTAAAAGTCAAATGATTTTGAAAATGACACTTTTTACCCCTTTTATAGCATTTTGACTTTTTGATCAATTTTCAAAACACCTCAGAATTGCATGAAAATTACACCCCTATCTAATTTCAATGTCCTGGATCCATTTTTGGACTTGAAATCAAAATCTAAGGTCATCTTGCTAGTCAAAATCACATTTCAAATTTTCTCTTTCTTCTGTGTAGTTGACTGACCTTTTGAGGCATACTTCTTCGATCTTTGATGGAATTTCTTCCTTTTCATGTCTTTCAGACTTCTAGTCTTCCATTCACCCCATTTCTTTTCTTCTCATTCATCACTGGGGCATGTTTTCACTACCTAATGGTTATCTTGTTATCCTTTATCTTCGATTATGATTTCATTTTGATTTGATCATTTTTTATCAATTTGTTGTTCTCCCCTATCTGATTTCGATTTCAATTCCGAGGGGGCAGTATTTATGGGATTCTCATCCCCGATCCCTTGATTTTCTTGATTCAAATATCTTTTGTGAGCTTTTGCTCAAATTTGAGATTCTTATCTCTTACTTTGAATGTGATCCCGAATCGACCTCATGTTCAAAGGCCTTTGTTTATGCTTTGTCCGGATGTGATCTTGAATCGACCGCACATTTGAGTTGTTTTGTGGTCCTAGATCAATCTCACATTTCAACTTCATTCTTTGACTACATGTGTTCTCAAATCGATCACACATTAGTCAAAGAGGGGAAAATGTATGCACCCAAAAATGGTCACCTAGACTTTGGGCCCCATTTATTCGATTTATTTATCTCTGAATTAGTTCTATCAATAATCAATATTTTTCAAATTATATCAATTTCTTTGATCAAATCCTATTTCATCATTTATTCGATTATTCCTTGGGATAACCATCTTATCCTAAGTTTTTATTTACTTAAAAAGAATATTTCCTCCCCTTTTATTAAATAAAAAGCCCCCCACTTTTCCTCTTATCCTAAGTTGCACAAATAAAGTATTGTTCTTATTTTATGAAAAGGGAAAAAGTACTTTTTGTCTCATATGGACACAAAAGTCAACTCCTATTTTCTCATTGGAGGATATTTGTGCACAAGGATCAAGCTTCCATTTTTCTCCACCGTTGATTAAGTCTTTTGCCTCTTAATCTCAATGGTCCATTTTCACCTCATTTCTTATAAAAGGAGAGCTCTTTCCTTCATTTGGATATGATCATGTTTTATGCTAATGTTATGCTGCAGGTTTTCTAGCTTACTTTGAAGACTCCTTTGAAGACATTGAAGACTTGCTCCCTTTCATTTGCTTTCATCATTTAGTTGCACATTTCATTTGATTAGTTTGCATATCATGGCATTTTAGAGTAATTTTCCTTTTATGCAATAGATTTAGCTCACATAGCTTAATTAGGAGTTTGTAATCCATTGTAATTTCCTTTCATAGATTAGTTTGCATTGTCATTTGATAGATTAATTTTTCACTCATACTAGTTTCATTTGCATCTTGCACATTTGATTCATTTTGTAGATTTTGGCACTCTTTCCCTAGTCTTTAATTTTATGAATCTCTCATTGTGTGGTTGACTAGCAAGGTCACAAGTTTGTAGCTCTAGCTGAGGGCAATTTTATCATAGTGTCTTGCAACTCCATGCATAGAGAGCTATGAGCTGCTTTGTGAGGCCTCACCTTTGAGCAACCTTGCATGTAATGGTTCATAGAAGTGTGGTCACTTTTTCACCATACAAGTGCAGGTATAGATATATGTGTTTAATAGAGTCAGGTTACCCCTAGTTGATCAAAATGATTGATTATTGATGATGTCCTTGATGTAGCATGAATCATTTGATGGATTAGACATTTGATAATGTATCTTGATGATGTTGATGTACCTTTGATGATTCAAATTGAGCATGATTTTTGCTAATGGATATTTCAAACATTGATGATGTTAGTCAAGATTTTGATTATATATTGATGGAGATTTGATGATGTAGATTTCAAGACATTTGATGATGTACCATTGATGATATCATTGATCTTTTGATGTATCTTGATTTGGTCTTTTGATGATGATAACTCTACCTTCTTTAGCTTTCCTTACATATTTTGAGAAAAAAAAGGATCCACATGCAAGATAATATCCAATTAATCTATATTGATGTAGCTAGCTGTCACTATTCAGAATTTGGAAGCTTATTTTCATCATTGAGCTTTTGGAACATGAAATTGGTACAACCATCACTAGTTCAACTATGATGATATGAATACCTCTTTCCCTAGATTTTAATGATTGCAAGTAAACAAATAAAGAATTGATCCCTTTCATATACAAATGTCCTCGATGATTCTTGGATGATCATGTCATTAGACAGATTCACATACTGCTATGAATCAATGTGGCAAGCACTCAAGCATAAATCAAGAAAATATCATGTCTTCATCATCACTCATCTAGTCAAACTTCATCAATTTGCTAAAAAGACATGATTCCAAAAATAAAGTAACACTTTGAACAATTTTTCTTTTTGTTTGTAGATCCATATTTCAAAAATTTCATCCACTTTGATCCTTAGTTATGTATAAGCCTTTTTAGATTTTGATTTGATTGTTCGTTTGAATTTTTTTTTATTTGATTAGGCATTTTAGATTTTGATTTGATTTGTCAAATGTTGTTGTTTAGATCAAGTATTTGGATGTTTGAAACATAATATTGATCAATAAGTTCAAGTGTAGCAATTTTTTGATTTTGATGCAATGATTTGAGCCAACTGATGTCTGCTTTACAAAAGCTCGTTGAATTTGGATTGGTGCCCCCCATTTGATTCAACGATGATAATAATTTGTTGGGCAATGTACCTTTTGGGAGTAATTTTAGATTTTAGATTTTTTAGATTTTTTTGGATTTTTAGAGATTTTTTATTTTTTATTTTTTATCTTTTTAGAGATTTTTTATGTTTTTTTTTTCAGAGATTTTTTATGTTTTTGGATTTTTAGTTATTTTTTATGTTTTTGGATTTTTTAGTGATTTTTTATGTTTTTTAGATTTTTTTTTTGGCTTTTAAAAAGATTTTTTATGTTTTTGGATTTTTAGAGATTTTTTAAAACTTTTTTTAAATTTTTAGAGATCACTAGTTCTCAAACAAGATCACATTGAATTTTCCTGAATGTCTAGCAAGGTATAGGACATGAAAGATGAATTTGCAAACTGATGCTTAAGCAATGAATAGGCAATGATGGATGAAGCGTGTTACCCATAGGACCATCTCCTCAAGATTATCCAAGCTAGGGAAAAATAATATCTCAATATATGCCAAATAATATGGTGTTGGATAGCATATGGAATAATGACCTGGTGTCATAACAATGGTCCAAAGAAGTGGACATATCAAAAGACTTTATATAACATATTTTCTATTTCTTTTATTCTTTATTTGGATCAAGATCAAAGTATCGATGTGGATAGGATCACAAAATCATGATAAAGGGATGATGGAGGCTATGAGCAATAGTTTGGGATTATGGAAAGGTTGCTTGGGAATAATGAAGGTGGATTTAGATAAGCAAGATCATGATAGGGTAGCATGAATGCAATAATTGAATAGGATATCATATGTCTAGATAGTTAATGCTCATGGATATGTTCAACCTTGTCAAGATCAAAGTTGAAATATGAAATATGGATGCAAGTGAGATAAATGGTAGAAAGATGGAGGCTATGATGGATGGAACTTGCCCCCAAGTATAGAGTGCAAGAGAGATGAATTATGCATGATGCCTTTTTGTCAAGATTTCATCATGGTACTTGTCCAAGATGCCATAAGAAGTGGTTTTCACCATATGATGGATTTTTTTTTCTTTTTTTTTCTTTCATTTTTTTTTTCTTTTTTTTTTTTTTGCAATTTTGGAAGGGCTCAAGCCTTATGCTCTTTGGATACTCCTTAAAAAGGTATGATATGATGGGCCAAGGCCGCTAAAAGGTATGCTCAAATATGTTGATAGGGTGACAAAAATGTGATATGGTGGATAAGGTAAAGGGTGGCTAAAGATTTATGTGATGGATTGGATAAGGGAAATGGAAGGATAATGAATGAGAGGATAATAAGTCTTTCTATGTGTGGGCGTGAAAAAGGGAATGGAGAAATAATGAATAGGAGGATAATAAGTATTATCAAGATCAACATCGAAATACACCTTGAAGGGTAGTTGAATAATGGAGGAAAAATGGGTGAAATAGATGGAGGTTCTGAGGTAAGAGAGGATATGGATCTTGAGACACAAGGACCCAAAATGGATGGGTAAGATGGAATGTGTTTGGGAGAATATGGAGTGAAAGCCTTTGGAAGCTTTAATGTCAACTTTGATTTCTCTTTCATGTGTAAGTCCTTAAAAAGTGACTTGGGAATCCAAACTTTCTTTGATTTTTCCATTCTTTTGGATACTTTAGAATGCATATCTTCGATGAGGGATTTAGGAGCCCACATTTTCTTTTATTGTTCTTTCTACTTGATGGGTGCTTTAGAATGCATTTCTTCAATTAGGGATTTAGGAACCCACATTTTATTTGATTTTTATTTATGTTTGATGAACTTTTGTGGTCTCTTGAATATTTGTTTTTGTTTTTTATTCACATGTCGATTAGATTGGACATAGTGATCTTCATACATAAGTGGATTCTTGATTTTATGATTCTTATGTTGCAAATTCCAATTTCTTCCAAAATACTTGGGATTGGTGGATGAATAAGGTCAATATGGATGGTTTGATATGGAGGGTTCATATGGATGGGTGTTTGGTTTCTCAAGTATGTATGTCTTTGTTGATCTTGATAGGATATAGGGCAAGTGGATTGTGGGCTAGGGATGGTAGGAAAGGTTGATGGAGGGATATAGGGACCCCATATAGATTTGGAGGATGTATATGGTTTCAACTTTGGAATATAGGGACCAAGGATGGATTTGGAGGATGTAGAAGGAATATGCTTATGCTCAAATGAAAGTAAATGGGATGTGGGAGGGATATCAACATCTTTATTTTGAGTTGCATGGCCAAGGCTTTCATCTTTCGGATTTATCTTTATACCAATAAGTTTATGAGTATCTTTCATAGGATTGACTTTGATATGAGTAGTTGAAGCTTGAGGGTACTTATTCTTATGCAATGGATTAGGAATAATGGGAGAATTTTGAGGTACATATGGAGGTTTATGAAAAGTGGATGTTGGGGTACTTTGGTCTTGACAAGGATCTTTGGATATCCTACGAAGAATAATTTTCTTTTGATTTTCCATAAGTTCATTAGAGATGGAAGGAATGCCTTTATCTTTCTTAGGAGATGGGTAGGATATAAGAGGTGAAGGAATATGAAGTGTTTGGGATGAAAGGGTATCTTCTTGAAAGAAATTGAAGGGCATGAAGGGTTCATAATGGGATTCTTTAGGTGTGGGACTTTGGTCAACTATAGGATAATGAGGGATATTATCTTGATCTTGATCCTTAATAAGACTTGTTTCTTTGCCATTTTGATTAGTCTCTTGACATGGAGCCACTTCTAAGGATAATGTAGGATTTTGGATGTTCACACGGGATTCTTGAATGGCTAATGAAGGTTCATTTGAAATATGAATGATAGGTGTTGTAGCACATGAAGGATTCGGGTCTATAACCTTTGAAGCATGGAAGAAGTTTGTAGCAAGATGTAGGTTAGCTTGGATCTCTTTTAGAGGTAGCCCTTGAGGGTATACATAGTTATTATGAAAATTGTTTGAATCTTTGTTTGATGGAGGAATATTGGATAACTTTGCTTCTATATGAAATGGAGGAATAGTGGAATAGGTGAAAGCTATAAGAGGACCACTACTAGACATGTGTTCATAAGTTTGATCTTTCTTGAGAAAAGTATCTTCATTAGATGATTCATTAGGATTTTCAATTTCAATTGTGTCATCATGAATAAGATTTTGGATTTTATTCTTCAAATCCTCGCAATCTAAAGTTTCATGTTCATTATGTCTATGATATGCACAATAGTTGCTCAAAAAGGTAAAACCACACGAAGTGATTTTAGGCACCGTGATGAGATCATTTTCAAGGAGTTTTTCCAAAACTAATTCATATGAAATTCCCAAAGGAGTAAATGATCTATCCCATGGATATTTATATGTATAAGTGTTGATCAAAGAGTTGTCATGTGATGAATATTCTTGAGATGGGACTAATTCCTCTTGATTTCCTTGATCAAAGATGAGATTCTCTTGAGATTTTGCAATAGGTTCATCATCAAAGATTGGATTATCATTAGAATTTTCTTGATCAAATATAGAGTATTCATGATTTTCTTTTCGATCAAAGATATACTCAATGTGAGATTTTTTAATAGCCCCTTTGTCTGAAGAATATGTAGACGTGGATGTAATATTAGGATCATAGAGGTAAGGAAATAATGTTCTTAATGAGGATTTGTTGGATGATTTATCCCTTTCTTTTTCCATATCTTGAATTCTTGTGAATAGAATATTCTTTTGAATTTTTGTTGTTAATTGATTTTTGGATCTTAATGGATGTTTTCTTTTTGTAATCATATACCTTCAAGCACAACACAATGATTTTATCAATTGTCACAAGAAATTCTTCCAAGAAATCTACCTAAGGTAAAATTTGGCTTTTAAATGGCTCTAATGAGGTAGGCTTACTAATTTTTCAAGGATTTGGTATGGATTTCGTTAAATAAAATCAAGTTTCATCCCCCAAAAATAAGGGGCTTCCCACCACCGGTATGTCAGAGTTTTGCGCAATCCCGAAGGACTACTAGAGGAAGTCTGAGACTTAATATCCTTTTTTCATTCACCCCATTAAGGATGAATGTGTTTTGTTTTATAGTGGGTCGGATTATTGCGGCAAAGGCAATTGTATCCCACTTTGGGATGTCCCTCTCACTGGCCTCATTAAGGCAAATCTCGGGAGGTGATCCCACTATAGTTCTAACATGTTCATTCAAAAGAAAATAAGTGAAATGAAAAGATAGGTTTAGGAGTTTGATTCACCAAAAAGGTGAAGAGCATATCCCTACTATTTTTTCCACTCCCGAGCACAATTAACAAGGTTCAATTATCCAAGCCTTTTAATCTAATGGGAATTGAATATTTCTATTCTCCTCCACAAACAATAGGCTTTATTTTAAATGCTTGTTTATTCCTTTAAACTTGTTGATTACTAGATTCAAAGTGAAAATGCCACAATTTAAGCAAAAATTCACTAAAGTGTAAAGGATTACCTCATTTTAAAGCTAGCAAAGGCTAGGGGCATTTTTTATTTTATTTTAATGATTTTAACTCACCTAGTGGTGATTGTTCCAGCTGTTTTGCATCCCTTTGGAAATCATTAGTCCAACACAAAACAACAAAGTGAAGAAAATCCAAGAAATTTATCTTTTACTCCATTCTTTTAGAAATTGAGAAAAAAAATGACAAACTTATGGAGTAAAAACCCAATTCAATGAAACAAATTTAGATCTATACAATTCAATTATATGCAAGTACTTTTCATATTCATCCCCTTCTTTCTTGGAATCTTCCCAAAAAGTTATTAAGATGAGGATTTTTCTCTCTTTTCAACCTTTTTGCAATGTTTTTAACCTCACTATGGATTATGGCCTTTGGTTTCTAAAAACAAATTATGTCTTGGCATCAAAAAAACACAAAGAAAACATTATTTACTGTCAAAATTTTAATTTTTTTTTAAAAAGTAAACGTGCAACAAAAATGATTGGATTTGTAGCAGAAATGATTGAATGTGTAGCAGAAATGATTAAATGCGCAACAAAAATGATTAAATGCGCAACATAAATGATTAAATGCACAACAAAAATGATTAAATGTGTAGCATAAATGATTAAATGTGCAACATAAATGATTAAATGCACAGAAATAGAATTTGAATGTGTTATTTAATGAATCAAATGTGCATAAAGAAATGTGTACGCACTGCAAAATGGATTAAATGCGATGTGGAGTCAAGGTATACACATTGAAAGAATTTTAGACAGATTAGAAGAAATATTGAAAGTGTTGTTTTGTTGTGTAAAGGCACAACACTTTGTCGTGGATGCATTCTTTCAGGCCTTAAAGCACTACACAAATGCTTGTAAGTGCAATAGGAACTCTCAGATGCACTGTAGAACTTGTAAAACAAAGAAAAAGACAAAGATATGCAAGAAAAATATGATTTCTCCAAATTTAAAATCAATGAGGCCTAATACCCCACGGTGGGTGCCATTTCATGTACTAGGATTAGTACCTTCATAGGGTTAGCTTTGTCAAATAAATCAAAATAAGAACTAAATTACCACAAATGCAATTCAATTAAGCTATTTAAAAGATAATGAGCACTCTATGGCTCTCTAATTAGGGATGCTAATGATGAGCTCTCAGCAAGTTCTCACTAGTGACAATCCTAATATGATAAAATAAGATAAAGTAAGCTAAAATAAGTTAATTCCAATTGAAAAAGACTAATTAGCTCTAGATTTGCCTTTTCTAGCTTAAAATTGCAAGAGGTTTGATGCTTCTCAAAAATTATGGATGATTATTTCTTGAATTATGCCTTTCTTTTATAGATTTTGGCAAGGGCAAAGGGTGTAGTTGATTTGATCATGGTTTGATGAGGGTTAAGTCCATGGTTCCACCTTTGGAGACCATTTAAATATTTTGTCCTCAAAGCTTCGGACAAGAGGACAAAATGGGTGGACAAGATTATTTCTCCCTATGGGTGGTGGAGATTTGATGTGAGCTTGATCCTTGAATCCTATTGGTTGATGAATTTTCCTCCCATTTGGTGGTTGAGGGAAAATAGGATTTAATTAATTGAATTTAATTAATATGTTTAGCCATGTACACCCCTTGAATGGGTTGATTTGATTTAAATGAACTATGCAATTAATTAGATTAATTGTACAATTAATTGATTTATTAGGATTTATTTAATTTTAATTAATTTTATGGCTTTTGATTTTCAATTAAATTTGGATTATGGCTTGATTGCAATTTAGCTTTGATTTTAGCTTGATTTGATTTAATTGCTCTGATTTTTGCCTCGATTGCTCACTTGATTGTTCTTGTCCATTTTCAGGTGATTATAGTGGCACAAAGTCTGGACTATGAATTATCCGAGGATGAGGGGTTTGATCCAAGTAGACTAGTAAATGCTTTGTTTGACCATCCATATGGGGCCTCTAATGATTATGACTCCATAGAAGATGGACCTAAATTATATATTGATACTGTAAGGTACAATCAAACTATTTCATGATTAATGAGTTATCTGATGATGAGGAAGTCTGTAGAAGAATATTTTACCTTATTGATGAACAAAAAAGAGCTCTCACAGTGGCAATAGTTGCTCAGGCCAAGACAAAATATCAGTTGAGAAATAGGATAGTAAATAACAAACAAGAAAAACTTGTGGAGATTCTCAAAAGAGGAAGGTTGACAAAAGATGGAGATATCTCAAGGCCTGTGGACAAGAATAAAAGTGAAATTCAATTTACTAAAACGTCGAGACTAGTAATAAGAATGAAATAGTAAAAGTAGAACCCATCACAAATGTTCCATCATCAACTTTTGATATTACTAATTCTCTATCGCAAATGAAGGTGTATGTTCCTTTATTAGAGATGATGAAGTTTCCATAGTATAGATAGAGTGCAATAAAGTTGATCAACATTGTTCCAGAGGAGAAAAAAAGAGATGAAATCAATATAGATAAAGAAGTAATCCTAGAGATCTACATTGACATTACTCTAACCAAGCATCCTGCCCAAGTAGATCCATTTTATATGACCTTTCTTGTAAATGAAAAATTAGTAAAGAACTGCATGATTGATTCTGGGGCTGCTATAAATATCATGTCATCTGAGGTCATGAAAGAGTTAAAATTGAATGCTGATACCACATATGGCCAATGTTATGTGATGGACAATAGATATGTCCCTGTTGTTGGCATAATGAGAGATGTTGAGTTCAAAATTGTTGAATGCCTGAAGGCTACATATAACACTGGTATTACTGTTGTAGGGGTTCCTCCTAATTTTGGTATCCTTTTGTCTAGGCAATGGACTAGATTGGTTGGAGGACATGTTCAACTCAACCTTTTCGATGCTACTATTCTTGTTAATGGAAAACAAGTTAGAATAAATAGAGAACCAATATCCTCATACATTGTTGATAATATTGATCCAAGTTAGCTAGCATGTTTTTGTCATTCTTATATGGATAAATTCACAATTCAAGTTGCTATATCAGAAGTCTTCAATACAAATCCAATCAAAGTTTAGGCCAGGAAAAGTGAAGTTTAGATTTGAAAGATGTTCTTTGATGGGGCATGCAGTAAGGAGGTAAATGGATCTGGTGTTGTTTTGATATCACCTACGGGTAAAACATTCAAGTATTATTTCTTGTTAACTTTTTGTTGTACTAACAATGTTATAGAGTATGAAGTCTTATTGTTAGGAATGAACATTGCACGTAAGAATAGAATCAAGTTGCTTAGTGTCTTCAAAGATTCAAAGTTGATCATTTCTTAGGTAAGATCCAAGTATACCACCAGGAATGAAAGACTGAAGCAATATAGGAATGAGGCCTGGGACACAATTGAACACTTTGATACTTTCTCTATTGATTGGGTGGGTAGATCCTAAAATATTATGGCAGATTTCCTTGCAAATGTAGCTCTCAAGATCGATGATGTTACCCTAGATGGTGTATCTAAGATAGAGATAAAAACTAGACCTTTTATACCAGACAATATCAATAATTGGTAGGTTTTTGAAGATGATCAAGATTTTTTAATATTCCTCATGAATGTGAAGACTAGTATCAAGGTTAGGAGATATATTTCAATGGTTTCATGGAGACCATGAATGATAATGAGACTTTTTTTGGAAAGGACATTGTGTAATTAAAAACTAACAAGATTCCTAGGGGTTTGGTTGCTCTTGAACAAACCTTTTACAACCATGAAAAGATAGATAAAAAACCCACCCCATCTACTGAGGAAAATATTTAAAAAAAAATCTTGGTTCGGATGTTGCACCAAGGGATGTTTTTATTAGGAAAAAACTTGCACCAAAGATAAGGTCTAAACTAATAACACTCCCGAGGAAGTACAAACATGTATTTTTCTGGTCATATGATGATTTGAAAGCATACAAAGAAGATTTGATCCAACATGAGATTCCACTCAAGCCTAATACCAAGCCCTTTCATCAGAGGAAAATACATATTAACCCTACATTGGCCCCCAAGATGAGAGAAGAACTAATGAAACTCAGTGATGGTGGGATCATCAAGCCTATAAGGCATTCTAATTGGGTGTCAAATTTGGTCCCGATTAGGAAGAATAATATTGACATTAGATTGTGTGTGGATTTCAAGAACTTGAATATGTCATCACTTAAGGATAACTATCCATTACCAAACATGGACACTCTATTACAAAGGGTCATAGGGAATGAATTGTTATCTATGATGGATGGTTTTTTAGGATATAATCAGGTTAAAATTAAAGAGGAAGAGAAATATAAAACAACATTCACTACTCCCTGGGGTACATATGTTTATATGAGGATGTCATTTGGACCGACGAATGCAAGAGATACTTTTTAGAGAGTTATGGATGTTGCATTTGATGATTTTTTCAGTGTCATCATGGTTGTCTACCAGGATGATCTCACTACATACTCAAAGAAATATTAAGATCATTATAAGCATTTAGAGAATATTTTTATTCTAGCATTAGAATATGGAATATCTTTGAATCCAAAAAAATGTCACTTTGGAGTCACTGAGGGAAAATTGTTGGGACACAGTGTATCAAATGAGGGAATAAGGATTGACCTTGAGAGGATTTATGCTATTGACAAGATCCCCATTCCTAAAATGGTGAAGGTGGTCCAATCATTTTTTGGACAAATTAATTTTATCAGAATATTTGTGCCAAACTTAGTTGAAATACTAAAGCTCATTGCAAAGATGTTGAAAAAGGGGGCTACTCTAAATTGGATAGCTAAAGCCTTTGATGCTTTTGTAAGCATTAAATGGGAAATTAAGGAGGCATCAGTGTTGAAATCTCCTGATTTTAATTAACCTTTCCAATCTTTCTCTTTTGCTTCATATCATACTATTGCAACAATGATGTTGCAAAAGAATGATGAAGGGCATGAAAAACCTATCTCATTATTCAGTAAAACTTTGCAAGTTGCTAAACATAAGTATGATATTACTGAGAAACAAGCTTATGCATTACACAAAGCAGTAAAGTCTTTCAAGCCTTACTTGGTGGGAGCTGAGGTAACTACTTATGTCCCAAATGTTGTGGTAAAGGACATTTTTAGATAGTCTGGAGTAACTGGAAGGAGGTGCATATCGATTAACCAGGTTCAAGAGTTCAACATCAACATTTAGATCACTAAGTTGGTACATGGTCAAGGTTTATAAAAAATCATGGCCGAATCAAATTTAGAAGTTGCTCAAATCAATCATGTGGACCTATAAAACACAGTTACTAGTATTGAAATGGTCTCCTCGTATAAAGATATAGTTTATTTTTTAAAACACATGAGGTGCCCTGAAGGATTGACTGATAATCACAAGAGATCATTGAAGCGACAATCATCTAAATATGTTCTCATTGAAGGTGACCTGTACTGGAAAAATTTGGAGGGGATGTTATTGTTTTCATGCTTAGATGAATATCAGACTAAAAGGGTACTGAAAGCATTGCATGACGATGTATGTGGAGGGAAATTCCCAGCTAAGACCACTGCACATAAAATCCCATGGACAAGATACTAATAGCCGAGTCTATTTCAAGATTATCATAAATATGTCAAGGAATGTGAGCCTTGTCTGAAATTCTCTAGAAATTTGAAATATCAGGGAGCACTTCCTCTCAAACCCATGTAAAGAAAAGAACCTTTCCAAATATGGGGTTTGGATTTTATAGGAGAGATTCATTATAAATCAAGTGCAAGCCATTATTGGATTCTAGTGGCCACTAATTACTTTATGAAATGGGTGGAAGCCATACCTACTAGGCAATCAACTAGTAAAGTGGTGATCAAATTCTTGATGGAAAATATTTTGACTAGATTAAGAGTCCTACACAAGTTGATCACTGATAATGGAATCATGTGTTTCAGGTCTGATGAATTCACTAACTTTTTTGATAGTTATGGTATTACAGTTTCATATTCTTCCCCTTATCACCCTCAAGGAAATGGTAGGTGGAGTCAAGTAACAAAAACTTGTTAAAAATTATTAAGAGAATGCTTTTTAACAATAAAAGAGCATGGTATTCAAAATTACCACTAGTCATATGGGCTAATACGATCACTGTTAAGAAGTCTATTGGATGTTCTCCTTTTGAGTTGGTGTATGGTAAAAAGGCAAAATTACCCTTAAATAATTTATTGCCAGTTTATAAATTCATAATCCAAGAAGATGTTGAGGATCTAAATTTCATGGAAGAAAGGTTGGAGTAGTTGGCTGAGTTGGATGAGCATCAGAGGAGAGCACAAAAGAAAAATGAGAATATTCATAAATAATTCAAGAGTTTGCATGATAAAGCATCCAAAAATAGAACAATTTTTGAAGGAGAATGGGTGCTCAAATGGAATCTAAAGGATTAGGACAAAGGGAAACATGGAAAAGTTGATGTGCTATGGGATGGTCCATATGTGATCATGAGTAAAGTAGGAAAGAACTCTTATTATCTCCAAAATACCTCAGGATAAATTCAAGAGCTGTCATTTCATGGCCAGTTCCTAAAGCATTTTTGCTACTAAGAATGAAGCCTTTCTTGTTGTATCATAGTTTTTTGTTTTCTGGTTTGTTTTCGTGGTTTTGTTTTTTTGTCACTACAATAAGTCTACTCTCCCAAAGATCTCATGGACTCTTGTAGGCACCCATAAAGAAATGTCTCATCCCCAGATAGAGCCACTATTGGGGTGAGAAATTCCTAAAAAAATTGATAAATACCTACTATAAAATGTTTATTCTTTACCAAGTCACCCAAAACTTCAAAGAGAATAATGATCGCTATATTGCATGAAGAGGCTATGAAGGGGTTGTGAAATAGTGAACATCACTATTTCACAAAAGGCACAAATATGAGGTTTGTGAGATAGCGAAAAGGTTACATTTTGCATACCAAGTCTTTTAGGGTACTACAAAATGATGGTGTATTTATGATGGGTCAGTAGAAAGCGAGGTGGTGATTATTTTTGGAGGGCTCATTCACACAAGTAGATCTTTAAAAACATTTTTGCATCTAAAACCATTAATGACATATCATTCCCAGTAGAAGAATAGAGTTGTGCACATAGAATGATTTATTGATTCATTCAAGATAGTGGAGTAGCTAGAAGGTAACAAGAGGAATTCAGTAAGTGATTCATCTCTTTTTATGGTTTTCATTTCCAGATAACAATATGCCTTGGAAGAAGAAGGAGGTGGTAATAGGGGATACAATACTTCATCCTACACAATACACATTATTAAAAGTATTGCCTAGATCTCAAGATGTTGGGATGAAGGGTATGTTTCAGATAAATGGTTGGAATGTGGGGATTCTTCTATACTCATTCACGATAGGTCATTATTCTCAGAATTATATTCAAAGAGGAATGAAAAGATCCCATTGTGTAATCCTTGGAGGTTTTATATGGCTAAGATAATTGTGATAAATGTATTTGTTGATGTTGAATTGATCGGTGCATTAGCTGCACATTACAGGGAAGAAACTAGAACAGTGAGAAAGGTGGATGGAACTTCCCTCCTAGTCATAAGGAAAGAAATGATTCAGGAATATTTTTGGCTGAATACTCAGGTAATTACTAAGTTGGATAGAGAGTCCTTCCCTATAGAATATGAGTGAATGGTAAATAACATGACTTTGAAAGAAGTGGCATTTTTTATGAATAGGGAAGATAATAATGAGGTGGTTAGATTGAATGGAAAATCCCCTTTCTCTACAGATAATTTCATGTGGTTCTTTCAAAGAACATACTAGGGTTGGGCGCAAGTATTGGGGGAGGACCATAAATCCAAAATTCCAATTGATCTTATGTATTTATCTATGAAGACACAACACTCCCATTTGTTGCATGAATATGACATAGCCTTTAAATTGGAGAGGGTTGTGAATAAATAATTGATTGAATGGGAAAAGACAAACAAGTGTAAACACTATTCTTTATTGTGCCATATGATTTTAGTTTAGAAGAAGCAAGGGACAAAGCTAAATAAAGCTATTGTTGTCTTTCATAATGTTAAAATTTCATTTGTCAGTAAACCAAAAAATCCTCAGAGGATATAAAAGGTATATCCATTATTAAGTTCAAGCAAGAACTCTCAATACTAATGTTCTCTATCTTGGAGAAAGTTTTATCTTTTAGATTTAATGTTTTGATTGGGAAGTGTGTTGATGTTTATGATGGGTGTTGCCTATTGGCTGAGATATTGAGTGGATTCAAGAAGAATAAGCCTTTGTTGAAGGATCTAGCTAGGAGATGGAAGCCTTCTTCATATGAGATAACTCACATTTCTGATGTAATTCAAAGAAACTTGGATGCCCTTGAGGAGATTAAAGAAACAAAAGAAATTATGGATTCTATGTTTGAAGCATGAAGAGAGAAGGGTCAAAGAAAAGATGTCATCTTTGAAGTCAATCAAGCATTGGACTATCCCAGAGTTCATAGATCCTGAGGGATGTGTGAAGAACATTGAAGAGTGGAAGCTTGAATACTTAAATGTGGTCCCGTGAATTGTAGAACATTTGGAGGAAGATGGGTATTTCTTAGTCAAGATATTCAATATTTTCTTAGATAGGATCATTGTGCTTGAGGAGAAATTTTCTAAGTTCATAATTGAAGCTCGAGCGGTTACAGGGGTAGATGGAAAGAGAATCTCCTAGTCATGCCAGATATATTACACCATTAATGGCCATTACTTGTGCAAGTTTTGGAATGGGTTAACAAGTATCTTGGACTAATCGTCGGTACTTCAAGAGGATTGAAGATAATCTCATAATGTAAAGATACTTTAGCAAATTGATGATTGTAGTTTTTTTTGTTAGTTTTTGTTAGTTTGTAGTGTTTTTGTTTTTGCTTTTAGTTGATTAGGATTAGGTAGATGAAAAGGCACGGAATGTAAAATGGGTTGAAGCTTGTCACTTCCCTTTTTGGGAAAACTAGAACTGTTTAGTATATATTAGTCTCGACTGAAATAAAAAAACTCTCTCGATTGTACTTACTTTGTTTTGATATCAACAAAATAAACCCTATTTCTTGTTCATTTAGATTTGATATGTTGTTACTAAATTTGGTCTCCTTGATGTAATCAATCTAAATATTAGGTGTCACCTTGAAAACTTGTGTATCATGGTTATTGTGACTATGATATTAATCTGAGGCAAATAAGAAGTAATTGTGAAGTGTTGTCTAAGTGCTTCTTATTTGATTGACTCTTTGAAAGGGATTAAATACAATCAGGTAGATTGATGTTACAGGAAGCATCCATTTACATAAATAGGATTGGATGACTGATGATATTGTTGAAGGTTCAGAGTATTGTATTTCAAGGAAAGTATGTGAAGAATTTTGTAATGCTTGAATCTGTATCCAATTGGATAAGGGAATGATCTTTGTAAGTCAAAAGCAGTAAGGAATATTTTTAAGTTAATAATTATTATTTTTTGTTTCCTGATTATCGGTTGTTAGTTTGAAGTAATTAGTGAAGGTATTTTCTTGTGAAAGTATAGAGGGATCATATTCATGTATTTCAAATATTTTCCATTTTGAAGTAAAAGATTGGAAACATTTTATTTATTTCATTTGATATAAAAATATCTAACTCGGAAGGTAGTTGGGAAGAAGGTTTACCTCTTGTAGAACCTAAAGAGAAGGGGATTTAAGTTAGGTTTTATTGATCCTATCAATTGGCTAGAATCCATTGGAAAACTCAAGGATAAAGCTTGGAAAACTTTTAGGGATTTCCAATTTGCCATTTTGGGAACCAACAATTCTTTTGATCTTTTTGTTTTTCTTTTTCTTACTATAAAGATTTTGTTAGTAGTAAGTACAAACATCAGTGGCTTTCAAATCTAATGATGAGCCAGAGTACTTACTTATGTTAGTGTTAGTTACAAGCAAGCAAGCAAACAAGAGTTCCTTATGTTTTTTTGCAATGATTGTGTTGTCCACAATGACCTATACGTTAATATCCTTCAACTAAATTTTTGATGTACCCACAATGACCCTTTATCATTTATATCCATGGGAAAATTTGTCCGATTTTGCACAATACTAAAAAATTTCTTGATGAAAATAGACATCAATAAAAAAAACATCATGCCCCCTGTCCTTGTTCCTCTAGTTCATAGACATCATTGAGCTACTCAGTAGACATTATAAACAGAAATTGATAAGAACAAATGACAGACAAAGAAAGTTTCATATATTCTTCATTCCTCTAGTTCGTGGACATCATTGAATCATCCAGAAATACATGATCAACATACTTCAAGTCACTTTGTGTCTAGTTAATGTTTTGGTTTGATGTTTGTTTGTGGATAGATGTTTGTCTATTTAGTGGTGTTGAGAAACATCATTGATTAGATGATTTTGGTTTCACTTTGCGTCTGTGATCCTTGTTGAGTGTTGAGTGTTGAGAAACACTAATGTTTGAGTGTGTGGGTGTTGAGAAACACCATTGTGTGTTGAGTGGTGAGTTTTGAGAAACATCGGTGTATATTGATTAGGAGGGTTTTGAGAAACATCGTTGTGTTAGTAGTGTAACACCAAATAGTTGTCAAGCAATGTGATTGACTCCACTCAAGAAGATAGTTGGTGCTAACTAGGAATTGACTCCACATAATGACTAGGAAGTTGCCCCCAACTAGATATGATTGTCCTAAGGAATGACTCCAAGCTATGATGATAGGATACAAAACCGAATGATATGTACAAGGATGCAATAACTACGAAAGATATGTATAAGCGATGAAGATACAGATCGACACAAATGCTATGTAGCTGATATGTACAAGAATGAACTAAAGATTTTGCAATTTTTGGATTTATAGATTTTCTAATTTGTTTGGATTCTTAAAGATGTTAAATTTTTATTATTATTTTTTTAATTTTTAGAGATTTAAGATTTTTTTTGGATTATTTCAAGAACATTTTCCACCTTTTTTGGATTTTTAGAGATTACCAATTCTCAAGCAAGATCCCATTGAGCTTCCCCAAATGTCTATCAAGGTGTAGGACATTTGTAGATGGATGAACAAGCTAATGGAGGAAAAGAGAATAGGTCATGATGAGAAAAGCACATGAATGCAATCCTCAAGGACAATCTCCTCAAGATTATCCAAGCTATGAAAAATTACTATGGACATCTTAAGCATGTTTTGGATAAGAAATGAAAGCTAGTGATGTAGTGCCATACAACATATAGGATAATGACTTGATGTCATGAAAGTAGACGGTCCAAAAGAGTGGACATGTTAAGAATTTTTTGAGAGACTATTTTTCATTTTACGTTCTTCATTTTCTTGATCAAGATCAAGGGTTTAGTTTGGATAAGATATGGTTAGGATATCATGATTAGGATAAGGGGTAGATTGAAGCTATGAGGGAATGGTGTGGGATTATGGAAAGGATTCTCAAGATAATGAGGATTGGCTTGGGATAAGAAAGATCATGATAGGGTAGCATGGATGGAATAGGTGAATAAGTTGATTGAAAGGATAAAAAATGTTAGGAAGCATGACACTCATGGATATATTTAGCCTTCTCAAGATCAAAGGTAAAAAAGGGAATATGGATCCATGTAATATGGCTAGATAATGGAGGCTGTGGTGGATAAGATAGCATGGATGAGACTTTCCTCCAAGTGCGAGTGCAAGAAGAAGGAATTATGCATGATGCTTGTTTATCAAGTATTCATCATGGTACTTTCCCAAGGCACCACAAGAAGTGGTTTTCACCATAGGATGGATTTATTTCTCTTTACTTTTTCTACTAAGGTTCCTATTTATCAAGTTTTCACCAATGCACTTTTTCTCTTTTCAAATTTTTTTTAATGTATTTTTGGAAGGGACTCAAGCCTCTTTCTCTTTGGATAATCCTCCTTTTAAGGATATGTTATGATGGGCCAAGGCTGTTGAAATATATGTTGCTGATAGGGTGATGGTAAGGAATGATATTGAGGATAAGTTAGATGGTAGATAAGGATTTATGCAATGGATTTGATAAGAGGGATGGAAGAATAGGGGATGGATGAATAGTGGGTAAGTGTGAGATATTGGATAGGGTATTGAAAGGTTGGCATAGGGATAGGTGGATAGGATGAAAATATCAAAATGGATACACACCTTGAAGGGTAGTGGAATGATGGAGGAAAAGTGGATAGAATAGTTTAAGGCTTTGATGCAGGAGAGGATGTAAGGTGTTTGGAAGGAGATTAAGGAAAAACCTTTGGAATCTTGGATGCCAACTCTAATTTTTATTTTGTATCCAAGTCCTTTAAGAATGACTTGGGAATCCACATAGATTTAGATTTTTCTTTTATTTTAGACGCTTTAGCATATACTTCATCAATGAGGGATTTAGGAACCTAAATTTTCTTTGATTTCTTTCTTTTCTTGTTGGACCTTTGCAATCTTTTGAATAACTCTTTTTTCTTTGTATTCACATGTTGATTAGACTAGACATAGTGATCTTCATATATAAGTGGATTCTTAGATTTCTAATTTCTTTGTTTGTCATCCAAATCACTTCCAAAAGACTTGGGAATTGTGGATGAATAGGGTTGGTATGATGGGTTCATATGTAGGGTTCAAGAATGCATGTCTTTGTTGATCTTGATAGGAGATAGGGTAATTGGATGGCAAGCTAGGAGTGATAGGCATAGTGGATGGAGGTATATAAGGACCCAATATAGATGGAAGGTTTGATGGTTTTAACTTTGGGATATAGGGACCAAGGATGGATTTGATGGATGGAGAAGGTTGATGCTTATGTACAAATGGAGGGAGATTAGGTGTGCAAGGATATCAACATATTTAGAGTGAGCTATATGGCCAAGGCTATCTTCTTTAGAATTCATTTTTATACCAATAGGCACACAAGTAGCTTTGATAGAAGTAATTTTTATAGTAGCAGCTAAATCTTTAGGGAATTTATTATTATTCAAGAGATTTGGAGGAGCATGACAAGAGGATGATGGGATACTCCAACCTTGACACAGATCTTTAGATGGCATTGGAAGAGTACTTTGATTTTTATTTCTAATAAGATCATTAGGGATGATGGAATGGACTTCTTGATCTTGCTTGGGAGATGAAGACATATGTAGTTCTTGATGTGGAGGGGTATCTTCTTGAAAGAAGGGAAAGGGAATGATGGGATAATTATGAGACTTTTGGGATATGGAACTTAGGTCAACTGTTGGATGATATTGGATAGTTACTTAATCTTGATCTTTAGTAAGACCCGTTTCTTCATTCTTTAGGTTATCCTCTTGACATGGAGCCACTTCTAAGGGCGAGGTAGGAGTTTTAATCTGCATGAGGGATTCTTGAAAGGATGATGGAGGAACAATTGGATCAGTTGTAATAGGAATTGCAACACATGGAGACTTGAAATCTATGATCTTTGAAGCATTGAAGAAATTTGCAAAAAGATGTAGGTTATCTTGGATTTCCTTTAACAGAAGCCCTTGAGGGTAGACATAGTCAACATGAAAATAATTAGGTTCTTTATTCAATGGAGGAGCTTTAGATGACTTTGTTTCTTTAGGAGATTCAAGAATGTTGTAAAACATAGAAGCTGCAATAAAACCATTACTAGGCATATGTTCACTAGTTAGATCTTTCTTGAGAGTAGTGTCTTCATTAGATGAATCAATATTAGGATTTTCAATTTCGATTATGACATCAACAATAAGATCTTGGATCTTATGTTTTAACTCCATGCAATCTGAAGTTTAATGTTAATTATTTTGATGATATGTACAATAGGTAGTCACAAATGAGATTCCACATGATGTGACTTGAGGCAACATGATGAGATCATTTTCAAGTAATTTTTCCAAAGCTGACTCGTAGGATTGTCCCAAAGGAGTGAATTCTCTATCCAATTGACTTGTAGATTCACTTGTGTTTGACAAAGAAATTTGAGATTCAAGATTTTGATGATCTGATTTGTTGTTTTTGTATGATGATAGACAAGACTCTTAGCTAAATGTTCTTCATTTTCTTGATAAATATTGGATTATCATAAATTTGATCCTCTGAATCAAAGATTGGATTGTCATGTTTATATATCTCTTTGTTTGAACAAGATGAGGACACGTGGATATCATTATCAAAGAGAAAATGACATATTGATCTTAATGAGTACTCTTTAGATGTTGTTTCATTTTCTTCCTTCAAGTCTTGAATTGGTGATTGCAAGGATTGCATCTGCTTTGTGAGAACTATGATAGAATTGACTTCTTCATTATTGTCATGATCTTGGTATCTAGACCACTTATTTTTAGCCATGGTATGCTTGCTTTGAGTCTCTTTATGAGAAAGTATAGTCCCTTGTGATGATGTTTTTGTCTTGAGATCTTGAATTTGATGTGCCAAGGAGGCCATGAGCATGTATGAACATTTTGAGAAAAAATAAAAAATGCAAATTTTTCATATTTTTTGGTATTTTTCTAGGTTTTAGTAATTTGTATTTTTGGAGGTCTTTTGCTCATTTTTTAGAGTCAAGACTATCATAGGTCTCAAAATTTGGGTTGGCGAAGGAACCTATTTTTTTAGACTAAAATTGGATTTCTTGATTATCTTTCCAATGGTGAAAATGATTCACAATTTCAAACACTAAGTCAAAAGTTATGCCCTCTCAAAGTTGGGGAAATTTTTGAAATTTTTTAGAATTTTTAATGTTTTTCAGATTTGATTGGTATTGGAAATGATGAAATATGGTCTGGATCATGAAGATTTGAAAATCCAAGGATTGATATGATATGTACAAGATCAAAAACACTAAGAGGTTTGATAAGACACTGAAATGATCCAAGGGTAATGATGGCAAAGGGATAACATCCAATTACACAAATTGTGATGATATGACTGACAGAGGTCCAAAATGGGTGCCAGAATCAAGGATTAGAATGAGAAAATACTATACTAAAGACCCCACTATCCCAAATGCAACTTACAACATACGACTTTTTGATTCCCCCCAAATGCGACTTAAGATGACCAATATGTGACTTAACAACCAAATATGACTATGGAATTGACAGGATATGACTCACGTTCCTGAATGTGACTCTGTTACCGGATACAAATTTTTGTTGGCAATATGCAACTCAAAAATTAGGATACAAATCTTTGACTTGTCCAGGGTTATGCCACTGTTAAAAGATTGAATTTTTATGTTTTCTAGGTATTTTTAAATTGTTTTGAAATGTTTCAAGGTATTTTTCAATGGATTATTAATGAGAAAACACGTCAAACACATATGATTAAGGTAATCCAAGCACACACTAACCTGGTAGGAATCGACAATAGTTTAAAAACTTTTTCTCACAAACTTCGGTACACTCTCGAGAGCTAATCAAAATACAACCTTTAAAGACCACGCAATGGATCAAGCAATGTTGTATTATTTGACTTCAAATGCTTAAGGGAGATATGATATGATGATTATCTTTGGGAAGTTACTATCTTCCTTGCATAAAGATTATTGAACTTTTGGGAGTGATCCAGGTGGTCTCTAGCAAAGAGTTTCTAATTTGGGCGTCCGTTCATAATCATCTCCCATAGCCTCACACAAGGCAAGATTGAGGCCTATAGCCCAATGAGTACATGAACATGTGTAGTCTTGCAAGAAAGAATCAAGTGGCTTCACTCTATACAACATCTAAGCATGTCCAAGGAAGGATCAAATCAATGTTCCAAGGATAAAATTGACTAAGTCTTCTGAGATTTTCATCTCAAGGAAGCGTCTTTATTATAGTGAGGAGGAAGGGTTGGCTTCTACTTGTCCTCGCTTGGGTTGTTCCCAAGATCTTTTTACCTCAACCATCAAGCCCTCTAAAGAATTGACATGAAAATGAAATTGGATTGGCAACTTAGGAGTCTGGAATGCTGATTTTTTACTAGGGAAAAGAACATAATCTCCTATCCATTTTGTTTTCTTCAAAACACATCAAGAAAGATGTTCAATTACCAAGATTCCTCTTAAGTGGAAGCTTAGGTGCTTCTAGGTTTTTGATTTCCACAAGGGAAAAGAGCATAATCCCCTCACACTCAAACAACCACTATAAGTGAATCCACTAATTATCTATGTTCCTAAGAAAACAAGCTTAAGAATATAAAATGTTTTCTTGATTCTCTTCTTAGGCAATGTGTATGAACCTAATTAGTAGTATTAAGAGTTTATTTTCAACAATCATCCTACAAAATATATTAATTTGTACAAAACATCAAAAATAGATACGAAAATCATCAAATTATCAATTTAAAACATCATTTTTTTAATTAAAAACTTGAAATTAACTCTCTGTTCCCAAATGTGGCTCTATTTTAGACAACTTTCTACCAAATGCGATCCAATTTCCTGAATGTGATCCTATTTTCCCAAGTGCGACTCAATTTTCCTAGATGTGATTCAATTTACTAAATGCAACTCATGATCAGCTAAATGTGAGTTTGTCACCTAATGTGACTCACTGTCAATAGAATGCGGCCCAATTTTGTCGAGTATGACTCAATGGATAGTCAGAGCATGAAAACATGAATTTTGATAAGAAAATGAAGTAGAAATCTGGGGCTAGGCCCCATGGTGGATGATAAAAATGTGATTGTGATATTTGTACCTACAAAACAACACAAACACTTAGTATTGTACACTCAAATTGTGCACTTCTCTAAGTCATTACTTCCAAGAGAATCCATGAATGGGAAACCTTGAGAAAGTGACCTAGAGCTCCCTAAGCATGGAGTTGCAAGGATATTTGGATTTATCTCAGCTAGAGCTATGAAGCACATGACCTTGCTAGTAAACCACATAATGGGAGATTCAATGAGACAAGGGAAAGAATCCCAATATCTTCAAAAATCTTGAATGAAAATGCAATGCAACTATGCTAAGAATGAAGAATGCAACTAAGCTATGAAAGGAAAATGAAAGTATTACAAATACTTACTAATTAAGCTATGTGAGCTAAACTAGAGCATAAAGGAAGTTAAACTAGAAATGTCATGGAAACTAAGCTAAAATGCAAAAATGAAGACTAAAGCAATGAGATCTCCAAAGCTCCAAAATCTCCAAGAAAACCTACAACATAAGATTAGTATTCAAAAGTGGGATCCTAGAATGAGAAAAGAGCTCTCCTTTTAAAGAAATTGAAAAGGAATTGACCATGGAGATTAAGAGGCAAAATAGTTGATCAAGGGTGGAGTTTGAAAGTGGGATCAATCCATGTGCACAAGTCTCCTCCAATGATAAATAAGAGTTGACTTTTGTGTCCCATGTGAGACAAAAAGACCTTTTCTTCTTTTTATAAAATAAGAATAATGCTTTATTTGTGCAACTTAGGATAAGAGGTAAGTGGGGGCTTTTTATTTAATAAAAGGGGAGGAAATTACTTTTAATTAAATAAAGACTTAGGTTAAAATGGTTAACCCATGGAATATAATCGAATAAATGATAGAATTAGGATTTGATCAAGGAAATTGATTTGAAAATTGCCAAGTGTTGATTCAAGAAATTGATAAATTGAAGAATGGGGCCCAAAGTCTAGGCGACCATTTTAGGGTGCATACATTTTCCCCTCTTTGACTAATGTGAGATCAATTTGGGATCACATGCAGTCAAAGAATGAATTGAAGTGTGAGATTTATTTGGGATCACAAAACAACCTAGATGTGTTTTCGATGGATGGGAACACATCAGGACAAAGATAAACTGATTGAAAAAGACAAGGCCAACACCCTTGTAAATAGGTGATTGTTAATTCTCAAATAAGAGATAAGGATTTCAAGGTTCGATTGATAAAGTTGAATCAGGGATTGAAGTTTGATAGGTACTGCCCCCTCAACATTGAAATTGAAATCAGGTAGAGGGAAACATCAAATTGATAAAGTTGATCAAATCACTAGAAATCATAATCGAAGATGAAAGATGATAGAATAACCATCAAGTAGTGAAGGCATGCCCCAGTTTGACTAGGTTGGACTGAGAAAGAGATAGGAAAAAGATGAAGTCAAACCTCAGAGAGATGAATTGAAAGAGATGAATGGAAGACCAAGGGAATGAGAGGGATGGAGATGCAGATGCCCCAACAAAGATCGAAGTATTGGGCCTCAAAAGGTCAGCCAACTGTGCATAAGAAGGGGGAAATTTGAAATGTGATTTTGACCATCAAGATGAACTTGAATTTCAATTTTGATCCCAAAAATGGATCCAGGATGTCAACATTAGCCAGGGGTACAATTTTCATGAAATTTTGAGGTGTTTTGAAATTTGGGTCAAAAAGTCAAAAGGTTATATAAGGGGTTAAAAGGTCATTTTCAAATTCATTTGTCTTTTGTGATATTGAGAACTTCAAGAGATTAGAGAGAGATAATGGCCCAACAAGTAGCTATCCCAATTCACACACATCGATTTGAGTGTGGTCAGTTGCACAAACGGCCTCCTCACTATGGTGCCCTGGTAATTTTTCAGAAAAACTAGCTTTTTTGAGTCATTAATGGCATTTAAAACACATTTTTAAATATTTCAAATTATTTGCCTGTGAAACTTCATGCGATCCTTTAGAAGTATCACACCCATGTTAGAAAGGGTATCGTGTGATAGTTCATTAGCCAAAAAAGTATTGCACGACCTTTCGAGAAAGCATCGCCTAATGCTAGACAAAATGTCATGCGATATGGGGTGAACTATCACATCAAGAAATAGTATTGCACTAATATATGACAAACTATTGCATGATACAATTTCAACAAAAAGTATCGCAGGAGTATAATAAGGAATATTTCATGGTTTAAATTTGAACAATATAACATGGGTCTAGACAATTTGTGCATTTAATATTCCTTGTACTGATTATAGTCATCCATCATGATATGTTCTGACATCTAGTTTATGGATTATGGATTGCAGGAGGCTTTTTCGGCACTGATTATCAAAGCGCCTAGAGTGATCAGGCTATGCTATGTCAGGGATGTAGATGATCCAAGGAGAGATGACCTGATCAGCATGGGATTCAAGTACTTGTTAGATATGCCCCATATTTAGGCAAATCATGGGTTGCTGACTGCATTGGCCGAGAGATGGCACAGTGAGCGCAACACTTTTCATCTTCCAACTGGAGAGGTGATGATCTCATTAGAGGACATCTATTGAATCCTTCGGATACCGAGCCATGGCGATCCCATGAATATGATCATGTTTATAAATATTCATAGATGTAATCTTTCCATTTAATGAAAACTGACATGATGTTTCTATTGTTGGCACAAGTATATTATGATCAGGATCCAATATAGGGGGGATAGGCCATCCAAGACATGTTCCAAGATGTGACCATCATTGATAGACACCTCAGCTGGGACTGGCTGATGGAAGAGTATGGTCGTGATTATCCAGTTCCATGCATTGTGTGCTCGATAGTAGCATAGGCCTTGGTGACTGACAGGAGCCAAAGGGGATTCCCACTAGGCTGGGGCAAGTTAGTGGCAAATTTAATTGCACATCCGAGGTGGATGGCATGGGGTCCAGCTATCTTGGTAGACATGTACCATGAGCTACACAAGATAGTGTATAGGGATAGCAGGACTTGGGCATGCAGAGTAGTTCTCGCATAGTTATGGGCATGGGAGCACATAGCCATCCTGTGACCACGAGTACAACCTCGGGAGCGAAGACGCCACTATATGTATAGGTATATAGGTTTCATTACCCAGCAACATAGCAAAGACCTCACCTACTACAGGAGGCTCCTAGATGAGCTCATGGCCTTTGAGTGGAGGCCATACCAACAAGTTGAGTAGTGGAGTGAAAGGGAGTGAGAGATCGAATACATGTTGTGCAGTCGGCCACTACTTGGTCAGCATGCAGAGATTGTTGAGCAATTTGTGATCTCGCGGGTGTGGAGGCGATTTGGGCGGTAGCAGAGAGTATCATTGGAGATGACCACATATGCCCAAAGCTGAAAGGATGAGGGACATGGATGGCTGTTGATGCTGGACTACAAGTAGGTAGCATAGGATATGACAGATCTACGTAGGGAGCCATGGGACTACCTTCTCGATATGGCAGATGTAGGAGTGGATGCAGCTTACAGGGCAGAGTGGCGGAGGCACCCATTCCCTAGGTTTACAGTTCCTGATGCACAGCCGCAGGCCCAGGGTGATGAGGGAGATGATGGGGATGATGGCGGAGATGGAGGAGGGAGGGGAGTAGAGAGGAGACAAGGATTGAGATCAGGTGGCTGGAGACGGTCATAGAGACAGAGGTCAAGGAATCCAGAGGAGGATGAGGCAAGACCATCTCGCTGATGGGTGGATGTAGGGAAGTAGCCTACGGATAGGGGAGGAGAGGACCTCTGTGCTAGGATCTAGGTCTTAGAGACTGAGATACAGCAGCTGAGGATGACCATTTTTGTATGGGATCAACAGCTGACAGATTTGCAGGCTGAGATAGATCAGCAAGAGAGGGCGACACGAGATGATGCTGCATAGATCCGAAGAGAGGTAGCATGGGTGGTGTATTATCATGGTCTATACATAGCAGCCATACCTACAACACAAAAAGTGCCACTCTACTTAGAGAGGGCTTGGAGAACATATATGGCAGGGGACAGGATGGGACCACCGCCTCCACCACCACCACCTCCACATGATGGGGAGAGTCAATCCTAGGTCTAGGGCTTTAGATGTTTAGATATATCTTTGAGACTTGATCCAAATTTTGGGATCTCACATTGTACTTGTATCATGACTTATATATATGAGATTATTGGATTTTTTATGTATTTGTGTATTTGTCTCACTTGTGATGGATGATTCAGTTTTATTGTCTTGTTATATTGCTCAAATGTATGATGTATATGTTATAAATGCTCATGTATAATCTCTCTCATAGATGTATGTTTAGTTCTCATGTGTATGATATAGACTCATGTTTCTGAAAATGATCTCTTTAGGATATAGATATGATGATAAGATTAACCCCTTGTGATGACAAAAAAAGGATGTGATCTGATAGATGAGGAGCGGAAGACATGATCGAAAAAGAAGTGAAAGGTGAGCGCAGTTAACCGACAAGTCGATGAAAGATGAAAGGAGAGCTCTCTCCATATGCAAGATGCAAGACTAAACTAACATGAACTTAAGAATGCAAGCTACTATGAAAACTGGTTTACTTGCAAGGTCACAATGCTATTAGTCTCTAATAATCATCATCGAGCTTTATTGGTAGCGTTGCAAGATCATACAATACACACTAGTATAACTATGGGTATATGAATATGATTTATATTAGATAGATATGTGGGAATCTCACCTAAGCATCAAAGACATGTAGGTCAAGATGACTAGTGCAGTGAGGTGCCCTAAGTTTGGTATAGCAAGATTATGCTCGCATCGAGACACAAGAAGGTCAAGATGACTACAAGCATGTACTTGCAAAAAATAGTCAAGGATAATACCTTTTAGATCCTATTGTCAAGTGGAACAAGCATGAATGCTCATGACAGTTAGGATCAACAAAATATACCCACAAGCAAAAAACAAATAAAACATGTCCTTATGCCCCCAGTATTCTAGCTCAACATCATCGAAAACTATTAGGGAGAGAACACTCATCAAAGAAATCATCATAGACAGCACACAAAGAAATAAAGTCAAAACAAGTCTCAACGAGTCAAATGTTTAAGTTCATGTGTGTAGGTCATAGAGTCAAACTTTGAGTATCGCATTTGCCAGTGAGAAATATCGCATCATTCTAGACTGCGGATAGGATATCTGATAAGTGTTGAGAAACACTGGATGCTAGGGGAGTGTTGAAAAACATAGTTGGGGTGGTGTTCAAAAACACCGTTTGCGAGGTCTCCTAAAGACTGACGCATCCAAAAGACCAAAGCTAACACAGTTACGCCCCCTAGACAAAGACAAAGACCAATTCCAAACCAAGGCAATAAGGACAAGGCATTATGGAGAAAGGCTAAGTGTCGAGAGCACATACTAAGAAACAAGGGTGAAAAGGCCTCAAGTAGCGCATGTTTCCAAGTTTTCACCACTTGACATATTTTTTTATTTTTGCAATTTTTTTGGATTTTTGCTACCAAGGCACTTGTTTTTAGGTTTTCACCGAGGCAATTTTTCTATTTTTATTTTTTTTTAAATTTTTTTTTACTGAGGTACTTGATGTCAGGCTCTGTCATGCTTGTAGCCAGTTCACTGGTGGAAGAGACTATGGGTTCAATGGCATGTAAGTAATAGGCTACCTCATAGTCATTTTGAAAAGTTAAGAGTGTAGGCTCTTGATAACGTTGAGACCAATCAATGAGGTGAGGATAAGTAAGGGGTAAATCAATGAATGGTTCAAGATTGTGGATATGGATGGGATCATCTATGGTGATTGCAGAGTTAGGGTCTATCAAGTATCCTTCTAAGTGACCCAAATCAAGATTAGTCCTACCAAGTGAAGAATCATCCACTAAAGCAACCCGTGGATTCAAATCCTCTAATCCTATGCATGACTTGTTAGCTACCTCAAGTTGAGAACTATAGGTATGGATGATATCAACATCCCTATCAACTGTAGAAGAATATGAGAGAGACTCCCATTCATATTTGTGTGAATCTATATCTGAATCCCAACTGGGATGTTTACACCATGCATGTTTACGATGCCTTGAGGTAGAGGCTCTAATGTCACCAAGGGTAACATGTTCTTTGACAGGATCTTCTATGTTTGATTCTTCTTGTTCTATGCTTGAAACTGTTGCATGAGCAACTGGATTGTCTGAATCTCCCCAAAGGAGATTGGTGGAAGGGACCTAATCTTCACACATATCCTATTCATTTGTCCAATTGGGCATGTACTTTGATTCATCATCACTATCCATCTCACCAAGGATAGGAGCAGTGTTCTTTTGAGGATTCTCAAATCCTAGACCAACCGTCTTTTTAGACCTGCATCCAAAAAGGGCATGATCGGGAGATTTAGCTCTAGCATCTAACCTATGACTGAGAGGACCATGTCCTGGATAGCTCATATTTTTGACAAAAGTGTACCCTCTTCCATAGTCTTGAGGAGAGGGGGAGAATTTCTCATTATGCACATATTTATCTTCTCTATAGATCCAATCTCTGACAGCCACCTCTTCTTTTTCATCTTGGATAGGTACTGAAGATTCTACAAATGTGCCAAATAAGGACATGGCTGAAGAGGAAGGTCTCTTTTCCTATGAGGGTTTTCCATAAGACCTAGGTGAGACTGGAAGTTGTGTGAAGGAGTCAAGTTGATACCCCCCCATACCAAGGTCTATGGACTTAAGCCTGTCTTTGCATTGTGCTAGGGTCACATTGAAATTTTCTACTTCCCTGTTGAGAGGAACATGAGTCCCCGTGAAAATTGAATTGACAGATAACGTGCTATCCCCAAGTATACAGACTTCTACTCCAGTGTAGGGGAACTTAACACATTGATGGTAGGTGGATGACACTGCTTGCATCTCATGGATCTATGGCCTACCAAGTAAGATATTGTATGTCAGAGGACTAGCATCAACAATTTGAAACAAAATGTCTTTCTCAATGGGGCCAATCCTAACAGGAAAGACAACCAGCCCCTTGGAACTTCTTCCTGCCTCATCATAGGCTTTTATAGTGATCTTCTTTCTGGTGTCAATCACTTGCTCAGAATAGCCCAATGTTTTTAAAAGACTTAAAGTATAGATATTGAGCCTAGCACCCCCATCTATCAACACACACCTGACACGGGTTTTGTGAATCATGACTTCAATGTGAAGGGAGAGATTATGTGGGTGGCTCAAAGCTTTGTCATCTTCCTCTGAAAAGGTGAGGTAATGAGGGCTAGCAAGATGGTTGACCATGTTTTGGAATTGATCGACATCTAAGTTGTTAGGAACATTGGCCATGCGCAAAGCATCCTCAAGGACTTGCTTGTGTCTTGGGGATAACTCTAAGAGCTCGAAGATTGACATCTGAGCTGGGGTTCACTACAATTGATCAACAAGGTTATAGTTTAACTTTGGATTAACTGCTGATTTTGAGGTGGCGGTTTTGGAAGCCACTAGTTTTGGTTTATTGGCTTGACCAAAGTTGGGTCCTCTAATAACAATAGGACCTTGACTTCAGGTGACAACATTAAGATCTTGGGAAGACATCCTAGGATTGGGACCCCTTAGCACCACAACGGGTCCTTCATCAAAGAGAGGAGGAGAGTCATAACCATAGGTATCTTTTCCTCTCATCATGTTGACACTTTCCTTGACAACTTCCAGCATGTTAACCACATTCTCCACAGCTGTGTATGTGTAGTTGATTGCAGCCTTGCCATCCTTAGGTTTAGAGGTCTCCCCCTTTTCATATTTAGGCAAAGGCTCTTTGAATGCTTTGTGATCAGCATTGGTGTTCAACCCATCTATTTGAAGCTTTCCACTCTCAATTAGATCCTGGATGATATGCTTAAGCTTCCAACAATGTTCGATATCATATCCAATACCATTGTGAAATTTGTAGAAAGCTTTTTTATCCCACCAATGTGGTTTTACATCAGGAATATGGTGCTTTGCAGGATCTGGAGGATGTGTGAGATTGTTGGCAATAAGCATTTTGAAAACATCCTCATAAGAATCAGCAAGCTTGGAGAATTGGCGCCTCTCTTTCTTGGGCTTGTCTTGATATCTTGGTTTATGCTCTTGTTGGTTGGATGTGTTGAGCTTCATGGCTTGGATAGCACTAGATAAGTGAAGAACACCTTGGTCCTTAGGTTGAGAAGAGTCCACCACTTCATCATTAACCACTTGCTTGTTCTTATTCCAGTGCAAGTTTTTCCCTTTATCCTTATTAGCATTATGGTTATTTTGACCATTGTTGTTGTTTTTGTTGTTGATCAACATTCCTTGCTCCTTCAAAACATCCTCAATTCTGCATGCGGTTTCGACCATGGTGTTAAAGGACTCAAAGACCATTTTCTAAATTTCATACTACATCTCAGGAACCAATTTGCTAATAAGAATGTCAATCTTCTCCTTTTCAGGAATGGTCCTGGAGTAGCGAGCACACTAACATCTCCACCTTTGCAAGAAAGAAACAAAGGAATCCCCTTGATTTTGTTTTAAGTTACATAGGTCCAACATGGTGATAGATCTCGAAAGATTGTAGGTGAAGTGTTGGAAAAATCTATGTACCAGTTCTTTGAAAGTCCTAACGGGGGGAGTTATGTTGGTAAACCACTCCATTGCTTGACCTTTGAGACTCCTTGGAAACAACCTCATGAGATAGGAGTCGTCTTGATGAAATTCAAAGCTCATGATGTAGAATTGGTGCACATGGTCATGTGGATCCCCATTACCATCATACTTGTCATATTGGGGGATCTCCACTTTCCTAGGAAAATCCTTCATGCTCATGTTCTTATCAAAAGGATTGGGACAAATTGAGTCTAGATTGCATGAGCTCTTAGGAGCCAATAGCTTTTCCATCATACTCTTCATTTGTTTGATCTCTTCTTCTTGAGATGGATTTTGCTTCTTGATTTTTCTATCCACATCAAAGTTGTAAGGAACTCTGGCACCCTTGTTGATTAAACTCTCTAGGAACTTGTCTTTTTTTTGCTCTAGATACCTCTCCACATATTGTTGGAAGAGTGGTTCCTGTTGCATCCTCATGAATTCTTGAGCATCAAAACTTGAGTTACTACTTCCATGTTGGGAACCATGATGAGCTCATTGCAAGGGTTGTCTTGAGTTCCTAAGAGGTGTTTGTCTCCTATAGTGAGCATGTTGTGAATTCCTTCTTCCTCTAGGACTAGGGGATCTTGAAGGGGTTCTTGAGCACCTTTTGCTTCATGGGGTCCCTAAAGGTGTGGATGGTGGAGAGTTATTTCCACTATTGATACCCCTGTTGTTGAATTGGGCATTAAGCTATTGGGCCAAAAGTCTATCTTGTTCTTCTTGAGAGGCTTTCCTTTCCAATTCTAACAAGGCTTGTCTTTCCACCTCTAGGAGTCTAAATCTCTCCTCTTTTGTAGCTTGTTCATCCAAAAAGGATTTCTTTTCATGTTCAATTATTTTGAGCCTTTCACTCGTATACCTTGAGGTTGTTTGAAGTGGAAAACTTGGTCTCGAATGTTTGAACAAGTCATTGGTATATGCTGCATTCACATGAGCATCACAAGGTTCATTGTTCTTGTCTTTGTGTTGTGACCATTCATCTTGGTGAGCTTGTCTTGCATACCCTTCAGCCCTTTGATGGGCATCCAAATATCTGGTATTGATAGGGGGTGATTTTGGTTGATTGTCATGAGAGGAATCACCAAATAGAATGTTGTCTCTATGTCTCTGAAATATGTCATCAAGATTTTGATCCATTTCTTCACCCTCCTTTCGAGTCATGGTGTAACTCATATCTAAATGAGAAGGTGCTAAGGATGTGCTCAACCCACTAGGATTTCTCTTAGGTTTAAACCAAACTTCGGACTTGCTCCTAGGTGATTGGGCAAACACAGGCTCATTTCCTTTACGTCTTTAGCAAGTTTGAATAGGGGGTAATTGGTTAAAGACTATCTGAGGTCATTTCCCTTGACTCACATGATACCTTGTTGTAATTGACATGAAAGGAAAAAGCACTCGGTGATAAAAACAACCCTAAGAAACGTTGGCATCAAACTAGGATAGTAAAAGTGTTCAATTGTCCAAAAGATAGATGGTGAGATAGAAAATTGTAAAAGGTGTAAATCAACACTGCCACAAAGGTGCCCAATCAACGGATAAGTATCCTAACACATATGGATCAGGAGGATAATTTTAACCAAGTTATATTTGATTGAAATTGATTTTGGGTGGAAGTGAATTGGACAAGAGACTACTAAGACTCTCCAAGTGTGTTATCAAAGAATCCAAAGGTTGGTCTTTTTCAACAAGGGTGATTTCTAACGCACTAATTCCAAGCAAGATCACTTGTAAAATCAAAGGTTACTAATCAAAGGGTCAAAACACAAGAATCCCAAGCGCAAACAGGCTTCCAATGATAGGACAAACAACTTGATCTGACCTCGATCAACCAAAAGAGACTGGAAATAGGACACTACTCAGTTTCAGATTGCAAACAACTGTAAGGCATCAAAATAACTCTGTGTGATAGTTTTCAGGGTAACAGGGCGATACAATTTTCTAGTGCAATATTTCACAAGAAGCAGTGCGATATTTTCCAGGCAAGCAGTGTGATGTTTGTGCAATAATGAAGTGTTGCACGATAATTGACCAATCAGTGTGTAAATCTCAATTTTGAAGGCAATTTGGTCAAAGTTGTAGTTTGGTAAGTTGAATTTCTCGATTTCAAACACAATGACAATAGTAATTAGACAAGTTTGCAAATAGTAGGTGATCAAACATGTCATAAAACACTTGCACAAGGGCAAAAGAAACCTTGCCAAGACAAGCACTTGGGATATCAAAATAGAAAAATCCTATAAGCACTACTGTGATGTTTAATGTCCAAGAACATTTACACGGGTAGATCACAGCGAAGACAATTCAAGCACTTACTAGCCTAAAAAGACAAAGGCTCAATACTTAACAACTTGGCCCACACTTGATGTCCCATCACCTCACACAAAGTGGTTGCCCACAATAGATGTTGGCTTTGTCATGGAAGTGTCAATGACACAACCAAAGGAACACAAATGGTGAGTAGTTTTGGGGTGATCCAGGTTAGTCTACTAGGATCAATCCTTGCACCAAGATGTTAAGTGGCAAAATTGGGTAGCTTCTATCTATGGTTCTTAGTAAGGGATTCCGTTCGTAATACCCCTCTTGCTCCCCAAAGGGACTCCTTACCTTGCGGCAAGTAATGGACCTCGTGGCCAGAAGAGTACTTTAAGCATTCTTGCTTAGCATCTTCCTCATGGTCACAATCCCACAAGTACTATGTCTACCAAGGTTTTGTGTCCTCAATAGCCTTGAGTTTATAGTGGGTCGGAATAGCTCGGTATTAGCTTGTCCCCACTTTGGTCATTCCTCTTGATTGCTCAAGAGCAGGCCCACTAAAGGATCTTAGACTAAACAAAAAGTGGATTAACCTTCGAGGGTCGGGATTTCTGGTTCACCACAAGGGTGAAGAGCATACTCTCCTATCTCAAAAATATTTCCCAAACACACCAAGCAATGTTCAATTAGCCTCTTGCTTTCAAAATCTAGAAGTGGGTCAAGATTTCTAGTTCACCACAAGGGTGAAGAGCATACTCTCCTACCACCAAAAGACTCCTACAACAAGATATTAAGTGCCTAAGAAAGAAACAACTAGTATATGCCACATTTGAAATGAAATAAATGAACAAACACTTGATTATTTTTATGCCTTGGGCAGCCCTACAAAAAGGATTAGTAGCCCTTGCGCATTTGAAGCTTTGACATGCATTCTTTTAGCAAATATTCAAGCAATGAGGGCACACTTACAAGCACAACTTGTTAGCTCCACAAGGATTAGTGCATCAAAATCAAATGCAATCTACAAATAGAACCCTGTCCTAACACAAAAAATTGAAACCAGCAAACTAACAAATCAAAACTTGCCAAGAAAGAACCAAAAATCACTCACTACCAGGCCCAGGCAATAGTCCTGTCAGCAGAAGAATCACGCGATACTTCGTAGTATACTGGTGCGATATTTTCCTTCTAGGCGATACTTCGCACTACTTGTAGGTGACAAAGAGTAATATGACAATGCGATAGAATCCTGCAAGGGCGTATGATACTTTAACTAGTAAAGTATCACACAAATATATAAAAAATTGTCATATGATACTGGTAAACTGTCATACAATATTCTATCAGGAAAAATGCAGAGAAACAACCGAAACAACAAGCTAAATAATGACAAAAAATTTGTGGAAATGCATAAAAATAAAGGACAAAACAAAGCTATTCTACCCCACGATGGGCACCAAAAATGTACACTCAAATTGTGCACTTCTCTAAGTCATTACTTCTAAGAGAATCCATGAATGGGAAACTTTGAGAAAGCGACCTAGAGCTCCCTAAGCATGGAGTTGCAAGGATACTTGGATTGCTCTCAGCTAGAGCTATGAAGCATATGACCTTGCTAGTAAACCACACAATGGGAGATTCAATGAGACAAGGGCCAGAATGCCAATATCTTCAAGAATCTTGAATGAAAATTCAGTGCAACTATGCTAAGAATGAATAATGAAACTAAGCTATGAAAGGAAAATGCAAGTATTACAAATCCTTACTAATTAAGCTATGTGAGCTAAACTAGAGCATAAAGGAAGTTAAACTAGAAATGTCATGGAAACTAAGCTAAAATGCAAAAATGAAGACTAAAGCAATGAGATCTCCAAATCTCCAAAATCTCCAAGAAAACTTGCAGCATAAGATTAGTATTCAAAAGTGGGATCCTAGAATGAGAAAAGAGCTCTCCTTTTAAAGGAATTGAAAAGGAATGGACCATGGAGATTAAGAGGCAAAAGAGTTGATCAAAGGTGTAGTTTGAAAGTGGGATCAATCCATGTGCACAAGTCTCCTCCAATGATAAATAAGAGTTGACTTTTGTGTCCCACGTGAGACAAAAAGGCCTTTTCTTCTTTTTATAAAATAAGAATAATGTTTTATTTGTGCAACTTAGGATAAGAGGTAAGTGGGGGCTTTTTAATAATAAAAGGGGAGGAAAATCCTTTTAATTAAATAAAGACTTAGGATAAAATGGTTAACCCATACAATATAATCAAATAAATGATAGAATTAGGATTTGATCAAGGAAATTGATTTGAAAATTGCCAAATGTTGATTTAGGAAATTGATAAATTGAAGAATGGGGCCCAAAGTCTAGGCGACCATTTTAGGGTGCATACAAGTATATCATTAAATCCATTGGTTAGTCAAATCAAATCAATTGAAAATACATAGAAACAAATAGAAATCAACATATTGCTTCCTATTCATAAAGAGTTTGATCCATTTATGTTAGTGCTCTCAAATGTGTGCAATCGATTAGTGATTAGACATATATGAAATGAAAGATTTAAACTAGAATGCATCTTAATGTATGCCATTGAGAAGAATTGATAAGCTAGATGCAAGAAATAGAAGAATTGATCTAGATACAAAATAGAAACATGTAATTATGATAAGGAGTTAGATGTGAGAAATCGAATTAGCAGAATTTCCTTATGCAAATGATCCATATGATAAATGACTTGATTAAGCTTGATTTTATAGATTTCATCTTGGAAGGAAAGATTTGAATTTGAATTCAATGGTTGAGATTAATTCACAATGAGTGGTTGAGACTAGGACCTTGAGTGATCCATGTGACTAAAGCTCATTGGTTGAACTTGTTTTCCTTTTGTGAGTTGAGTGGTTAATGGGACAATTAATTAATTCACTTTAATTAATATCACTAGCCATGTGTATTTTTGAGTTTGATTTGATTAAATGACTAGGATAATTAATCAATGATTGATGATTGATGATTGATGAATTATGTAATTAAATTGATTTAATTCAATTACACAATTTGAGATTTACTTTATTTTCATGTGGTTTGATCACCTGATTGAGATTTAGGGCTGATTGGTTTAAGTGAACCGATTTTAGGTGATTAAAATACCCTACTAGATGTTTAAGTTGTGGGATCTTATGGTCATTAATATTTGGCTTATACTCATCCTTGCATTATTAATTTTGACATGTGTATATAGTTTGTGAAATGTGATCCTTTTGTAATTGATTCACTCATGATATCTTGTTATAAGAGATCACTTTGTTCATTGAAGAATTATATCACTATATATTCACATTCTCCTCCTTCAAAGATCTACTCAATATTTATCCTTCCATTTTGGATAAACTTAAATCTCTTTTCCATGATTCTCATATAGTTTCTTCTTCTATTCTAACATCATGATATGCTACCTTTGAACATATTTTCTTCACATGATTTATTTTATGATATTTCTATTGTGGAGGATATCCATGATATATCTTGCATACAATTACAATGTGTGATATAGTGTGTTAAAGGTACACCTATCACAAATGACATTAATTTTGATCTTGACAAAAGTGGGTTTTAAAAAGGGTTCAAACCCTTTTAGAATGAAGTAACCCATAAAAAACATGAGAGTACCACAAGATATAGGGTGAACATGGAAAAATAGATCTTGACCAATATAAAACAAGCTTCTAGGAAAAGGAAAAAGGAATAGTATAAGGTGAAAAAAGCAACCTCTGTAATGGGATTAAGACATAACTATATCCAAATTGTCAATCACAAATCAATGTTACATGAAATGAGGGAACCTAGAGATCTAGCCTAAACAATGCTAAACCCAATCATATTCAATTTCACACCCTTGACTCAAGTATGAGATTGGGAGACATATTTTGGAAGATATTTCTTCTACCTGTGTACTACTTTTTAGGAGATATTATCTTCCAAATCCTTATATTTGGGTGAAGTAGGTGGGGATTCCCCACTAAGGGTCCATCAAGTGCACAATAAAAATAGAGCAATGACAAACTAAAGAAGCACAATCTTTAATAACCTCATGATGAGAAGACTATTAATAGGATTCAATACAGAAAAAGGAGTGGTACTCATCAAAGAAACACCAATTGTAACATAAATCCCCTAAAAAACCACAAGGGAAAAAAGTATAAAATCCACCAGCCTAAGAAAACTCATCATTCTAAAAGGAACCATCCACTCAAGAGTTGGAAATGTGCATAGCCAAGTGACCTTCACATGCATTCCTCTGCTACATCATCATGCCCTTGCACTAGGAGAGTCGGTGATTGAAAACCAAGTAGTTCATGGAAAAGCATCATCTACATCTAAATGGAAGACCTTCATAATCAAGTGGTTGAGTCAAAGGCCTATCTCCCGACATTAAAACATTATCACCATGAAGAGGCTTAGGGATATCAATGTTCACTAGAATATGAGAAATTTTGTCACCCGTGTAGAAGTAGTAGAGTCCACCTTTAAGAAGCTACCAATAGTATTGTTGATAGCCTCATAGCCAGAATCTTCCCAAAATTGTAGGTCAAGATTTGATATTTGAACCCACATGGGTCTTAAATTGACAGAGACCAAGGCTTGATTGAGAGAAAGTGATTTCCCACATCCATAACTTTATATCAAACAAAAAATCCCTATCTTGTGAAGATTCAAAAAACACAATGAATAAGCCCTTAGTACAATGGAAGAGATCGACCATGCCCTCAATGAGAGGCTTTCATGAATCTAGGACTCATTTGTGTAAACTGAGAAGGGAATACCAAAAAATGTTACATCTATAAGCCAAGCCCGAACGTAGATAGAAATATTCATTTTCAAGCTCATATTGTCCATAAATCATAATCAATGAAGATTTTGCACAAGGGAGGGATCATAGTTTATTTTGTAGAGTGTGAGAAACACCCCTACCACTCATAGGGATCATAGTTTTTAGAGGCTCTTTCTATGTTGCAAATCTTTTCTATTCATATTTGGCAAGATTTTGTTGTTCTGTCCAAAACTTCCGAAAGAGGAGAGTAGAACCCACTTGTTAGTTTTTCTTCCAGACATAGGAGACACTTTCTTGTTGAATGCAAACCTAGGGGAGCATTGTGATAGAGCCCGAAATTCTTCTGAGGGTTCTTTTTCTAGGAAGTTAGTAGGAAGTGGACTTTTAGAAGCTGCTACATTTCCTCCGACTTTGATTTTCCCTAAACTGGTATTGGAGTGTGCTAATAAATATGACGCTAAGAATAGATGTATTAAGGATGCATCAGGAGAAATCTTGGTTAAAATTAGTCGAGAAACATTAATGGCGGCCTTGTGAATTCTAGACAAGGAACCGTATGAACCATGGACCTATGCAGAAGAAGATCATGTATATGAGGCTGATAAGAAAAAATACAGCTCCTCGATAGCCTAGGTATGGCTTCCAAAACCAAAGAAAGGAGGATCCAGGCTGCCAAAGCCACTGACAATTGAACACATCCGAAAAGATATACCCAATATGGTGCTTCTTCTGAATAGGGTGAAGGGAAATCCCCATGCATTTCATTGGGAAAACTAGATGTACTGTTTCATCCAAAAAAGTATAGAAGGGGATAAGTTTATTGATTGGGCTGACCTGATAGCAGAAAAGCTTCACAAAGAACTCTTAAACGTGACAAATTTGACTACATTTTATATGTCTTACTACCTTTTTTATGTCTTAGCATGTTGCCGAGCCTGGGAAGGATTACCTAACGAATTGTGGACAAGTGATATGAGGATATATGATTACTTCACATGCTTACAAAAGGAGAAGTTCTCCAATGTGTTCAAAACTGTAAATGACAAATTTTCAGGAAGGTTAGTTTTTTAGTTGAGAGGGAAAGAAAATTGCAGGCTCTCTGAGGAAGATAAGCAGGTGATTAATGTTTATGGCTGTCATTTTATACAGTTTCAAAAATTTACTTATCTGAGGGTTGGTGCATTCAATGAGGAACCCCTAAGGCTCCCTAGATTTTGCTTAGATGATGTAATCTTAATGGAGCTATGTAGGCAGCTTGTTCTAGTTAAACAAAAGGCTGGGACCCCAAAGAAGTCCTCAGGTGTTCTCTTCCCTATTTAGTTAGGGTACTACAGGTGTAAAAGCTTCCAAGATGCTATGGCTATCAAAGGAGAATTAGATGCCTTCTCTTTACAAACTTATACTCCCAGGGTTAATTTTGATTATAGAGGCTTTGTAGGAGTAAATCTCAATGTCCCAGAGACATTCATGCACGTCCCTGAGCTAGAAGGTTTTTGGGTCAACTATTCTGATGAGCTAGAAGTTAGGAAAAGACTCTGGTCCCAACTAACTCTTAAGTAGATTATCACCTTCAAGCTAGAGATGGATACAGACGGGATAGAGGAGGATAGTGAAGTTGATGTTGTAGATTCCCAACACTCAGAGAATGTCGAAGCCCTCCCAATTCCTGAGTTAGATTGGAAGGAGCTGGAAGAAGATTATTTACATAAAAGAATGAAAAGGGTGATCGAAATAACAAAAGCATGGTTGTTGAAGAAAAGAGTCCCTGTTGCTCCTTTGTAGTCAGCAAAGAAACAAATAAAAACCAAGAAGAGAAGTTCAACAAAGAGGACTTCTATTTTAACTAACTTAAGTATTGATCAATCTTGTGAAGGAAAAGCTAAACCTGAAGTCAAACCTGAACTTGAACCAATTTCTTCGCAAGTTCAAGTTCAAGTTAAAGTTCAACAGCAGGCTGAACCCGAAGTCCAAGTGACCAGATCAAGTCTAAGGGTAAAAGAAAAGTCTCAGAGGAAGAAGGCTCCTTCCAGTGTCATCGTGGATTTAGATTCATCAAACCCCGATCCAAAGGAAGTTTTAGTTGAAGACCACAGGGTACTTGAGATGGCTGATGATCAATAGATGCAAGAGGAAACAGAAAATACTCCGAAAGACTCATTAGCTCTATTGAGTAACTATGATACCCAAAAGAAATCCTCTTCTGCCCCACCATGGTTGGAGACCCCAATAGCTAAGAAAAGGAATATGGTTCCTTTATCAGTACCCATTGATGATGTAGTAAGCAGGTATTTGGGAAAATCTTCTAAGGTTAAGAAAATGAAGATGGAATCCAGAATCAGCTTTGATGAAAGCAGCGGTCACTGGATGGTAGAGATTATGAAGCCTAAAGAGGACAAAGCTGAGGGAGAGGTGTCTATCCAAGATTTTTAGATATCCAAGGTGGATTTAGGAAGAGACACCAGAGCCACCAATATGAGGTTTTTCGAGGTATCAAACAAGAAAATTGCTAGTAGAGTTTGGAAGGATGCTAAGGACAAATAGGAAATGAAGGAGGCTATGAAGAGTATGGCCTAGTATATCAATGTCATTCAACATCTTGAACCTTTCCCTTTGAGTAAGATGTCGGCCTCCATTGACATAAGATCCCCTGATAATCAACAGTTTCTTAACCAAGTTCAAAGAAGCAAGGTGGTGAGAAAAGCATTTGATGATTAGGTGGAGCACATAAAAGAAGAGGTTGTCAAACAGCTAAGTAATTTGGACCAAACCCACAATGAAGGAGATCACCCGGTGAAGGAAGTAGAAGCCAACATTGAAGAATGGGAGCTAGAAAAACCTACTTGGACCAAACAGCTTCATTGGATTGAAGAAGTTGAGGAATACGACTTGCAAAAGTTCCTTATGGAGAGGCCAGTACCAAGACTGGATGACACAGTTCTTTATGTTATAAAAGAATGCATAGAATGGAGGAATGAGGTTGTGGCTATGGGAGTCTCCAAGGTAAAAGATCTCATGAAGGGGCTGAGAACGATCAAAGAAATCATTTATAATGATATAAAATGGATTGATGAGTGGTGCCAGGAAGCTCAAGAGACATCAAATAAAATAGTTGAATAGGTAAGCAAAGAGGTAAAAACCTAGTTTGACGAGCTCAGAAAGATGAAGCCACCTATAGACAAGCATTTCACGAAGATTGCACGGATGGAATCAATGTTGATCCTTCAGCAAAATCATTTGGTTATGCACACAGAACAGACGACTGAGATTAAAAGGGAGAAAGAAGTCTAGAAACAAAGGATTGATTTTATCAGTTTGGCACATCAACCAGTCATATCCGCATTTACAGCCACATTTGAAGATTGGAGGGCAGCGCGACTTGTAGCGACCTCAACTCCTTAATCATCTGAGACACTTAGCAATTTTTGGAAGGCATTTTTGCTCCCAATCCAGTTTTTTATGCTTAATGCTTAGGACAGTTATCAGATCTAGGAAGATTTACTTTCAGTAAGACAATTTTACTAAGTTAGTTGTTGAAGCCCTATGTGGCTATTTATGCAAAAAAAAATTAACTGTTTGAGGGTTCATCTCTCTGAGTTTGAGAGAAATTATTTTCTAAGAACTTTACTTCAAGTTTTTTGAATACTGATATTACAGAATGTATGGAATATCTTATGGTGTTGCGTATATGTCTAAGCTTTTAAAATGATAAATATTACTATTTATCGTATGTGATTTATTTTCTTGTGGAAATAAGTTGTGTTGAATGAAGCTTAGTTGTGATATGGATGGATTCTATGCTTAGAAGTGACAAAGAGAATTGTTATTGAAGTTCAGATTTAAGAAATTCAAAGTTTGAGATTGTGATAGAAGTAGATATTTTCTATAAAATCTGCACATTCTTTTTCATGTTGATGGACTAAATGTTCTCCTTAAGTGTTTTCTGGTGAAAAGCACACATGATGTTATTTTTCTATGCTTGTCAAGATCGTATTGAAAATCTTTCTAGAAAGTAGCTACACATTATAATTTGCAGAGAGTTTTCTTTTAGCAACTCATTTGTTAGTATTAAGTTTTTTCTCTTCTTTCCATTCTTTAAAAGAGGTTTGAGATTAATCTAGAGAAAAGAGAAAAACTGTATGCTAACAGTTTTTGGTGACTCTGTTGGGGAGCGTCTAAGAATAGACTAGGATTGATATTTTTGCATTCAATGATCAACTATAGTGTTACCTGCTGAAGTTATCCCTGGTCGACAAGAACTTCCTCTAGTTTTGCAACCAGGCCTTGATTTTTTTGACACTCAAGAGGATTTAATCGCTGACCTTAATGTAGTAGCTTGGAAATTGAGAATGAACAATCAACAATACCACCAAGTAAGGTTACTCCTTGAGGAAGAGGAAGAAATTGGAGTGGCTCAGAGGCTTGCTTGTAGTCCAGGAAGCTGCTATAGTTGACAGGGTACACTAGTACAAAAACAACAATATATGACCAAATAAACTACCAAAAATTGTAGATAAATGACCAAATTTGGTCACGTGACCAGTGGTAGTTTATTGCCGGTCATTTATCTCGTGACCAAATTTATGACTAAACTATTTTAGTTATTTATTTAGTCATTGATTTGGTCATATATTTAGTCATTTATTTGGTCATTTATTTGGTCATTTGGTAGTTTATTTGGTCATTTATTTGATCATTTGATAGTTTATTTGATCATTTATTTGGTCTTTTATTTAGTCGTTTATTTGGTCATTTATTTGGTTGTTTATTTAGTCATTTATTGGGTCATTTATTTAGTCGTTTATTTGGTCATATATTTAGTCCTTAATTTAATCATTAATTTAGTCATATTAGGGCATGATGGAATCGAACCACCATCCTCCTGCTTATAAAGTAGGTGCTCTTCCATTGAGCTAGTACCCTTTAAATAATAATCATACCATGTATACTAGTACTTTCCACATTAAACATGATTTAATATCCATGTATCTTGAGGCACCTATTTTGATCAACTTGATATGACAATTATATACTCTATTTTATAGGGTTTATAAATTTTCAAGCTTGTTATATAGTATATCTAAATATAACACTATCACCACCCATTATAACAAATGACATTGTATGGTGATTGACAAGTAAATTTTTAAACAAGAACAAAATAAGTGAAATGTAAACATGTTACAAAAAAGTTAAAGATCTGAGGTAAAAAATAAACTTGAAATGCAATGTGCGTTTCTAAAACTTGAAGTGATCATATGCATCAATAGAGGTACATAGTGAATTAAGAAAATCAATTATTTCCAGTTTCTAGATTATTGGGAGTTATGATTCATAAATTTGTTTTGATATAATAATGACAAGTTGTCATGTGAAATTGATATGCTTAAAGTGTAAATGCTTTATTGCTTAAATGATAAATCAACATAGGATAGGGATTTCACTTGTTCAATTGATAATTCACACTACTTGCAAAGAAATAAATAGTAGTAGATTTGATAGAAATAAAAGGAGTATGGTACCTAATAATAACAGTCAATTGCTGTCACAAAATCTTTTACTCAAAAAATTTGCATCTCTTTAGCATCTCCTTTCTTTTTTAACCTTAGACATAAGACAATCATCACTATTTATTGTTAGATTTTATATAATCACTATATATGGTTATATTTTATATAATGGCCTGCAGATTCAGCAAATATTCAAGAAGCGGGGAAGATCAACAATTCAAAATTTGTTTCGAAACTGTGGAAGTAGCCACAGAAACACAATAGTTATTGAGAGGGCATAACAGAGCATACTCAAGAATATATGGTACCATCTGGCAGACAATAATTATGGTCTACTGCAGAGAACCCTCAATCAATGTTCATGCTACTGGATCAAAGCAATAATGAAGATCTGTCATAGTAATCTGAAAATCATATGCATGTATGTCACATCATGCTAAATAATCACATTGACAATGGGACTCAGAAAAATACTATGAGATGGTATGGTACTAGCATTAAAATACAAATCCTAAAGAGACATATTGATATCATATTATGTCTTATGAATACCAATGAGAAAGTGATGTCACTACATTACATGTAGTATAGCATCAAAATAATAAGAAGAAGATACATCAAGCATGTTTTCCACAGGTTTAGGAGTGCCATCAAGAGTTTATACAAAAAGTGTTACATATTATTAAGGTCTTAGTGAGGCTACAATTTCAAACAATATTGAGCATATTCATGGACACGAAGCTTCTAATAAGGTACAACTAGGATGAAAATTTCTCAAATCAGTAACAGCGCAAAGTTTGGTTTATGGCAATCCAGATTACAAATACAATGTTAATAGATATCAGCCACAAGATACCAAGAGGATGACCATTGCCAATTGCAAAGTTCTACTCAGGGAGAAAGCATTTCAGCTTGTGGTTGCTAATTTGATTTCCAAAGGGGATGTTCTCAATGTGGAAAAGATTTCAAAAATTTTGGGGGCAAAACAAACAAGTAATCTAACTCCTCTTTGCCATAACATAATTCTAAGAAAAGTTCATATGGAGTTGACCAAAGACAAAGAAAAACTCCAAATTACCAAAAGCAAGAACTAGAGGGCACAGTTTGTCAACCTTAAAGAGGGACTAGATGGAGATGAAAGAATTTGATGCAGAGCATCCCTCATCTTGGAAACAATGGTTCCATCACATATGATAGGTTCCTTAATCCTACCAAGAGAGATACTCAACAACATGAAAACAACTCTGCTCCAAGGCAACTTGCCCTTCCTCTACACAAGGTTGCCTCAACCCCCCAAATGGATCAAAACATGGTTCCACAAAACACAACTCAAGGATAAAACTTTTGTCACACTCGTGACACTCCCCTTGACCATATCAAATTCTGATCTTAACTAGACTGATCACATCCATACCCATTCTTGATGAACTTGTACCCTTATGACAAAAAACTACACATTGGAAACTCATTAAATTTTACAAAGGACACTAGACTTCATTCCTTACCATACTTATGGTATTCCCACACTATTCATGGCTTTGAAAATGCCTAATGACCATTAGCACACAACCCCTCAAACAATTTGAAAAACTCTTATTAATGTGATTGTCCCATAACCCAACATATACTCACCAATACATTTGATTAGACCTGGCCCTTGGATCAATATTGTATACATTGAATCTTGACCTTTCTTGTCATTCTAAACCCTTAACATAACAGAATATGGCATCAAAAATCAATAATCACCCTTGTACCCCCGTCAGCCTTCACTTTCCATCAAATACTCTGCCAACATAAAACTTCACACTCAAACTGTCTTCTCACTATCCATTCTAGTCTGGGACAGAATTGTTGTCATCCAACACACATGCCAACTTCTACATGATCTCTTGTAGGCTTAAACACATATTGTACACATCATATCCCTTCATCCCACCAAGTTTGGGGACTTGGTGAATGCAAAAACAAAAGTTATTACATTTTTGCCACTCACGGGTTACCCTAGTAAGGGTTTGGACTGATTTTACTAAAATGCCAATAACTTTGTCAATTTTTAATAAAAACAGATGATTCAAAAGACAAAACAAAGAGGATTCATCCTTCCTTAGAATAACATAGGTTTTAGGACTTTAAGTTAATAATAAGACTAGAGTAACCACGTTTTGCATGAAAAATTAGTACAATGCCATTAGTGTGACATGGGGAAAAAATCTCCATGTTGTATGATTATATTGGAGACCTCTGATAACCCAACATTCAATATTTTCAATTGCTATGAGTATTGAAAGTAATTTTTTTGGAGAGGACTAAAAGTATGGGCATATTTTGTTGAATGGAAGGGATGGTTCGCTAGGAGAAAGGGCCAGACACACTCCCATTTATCTAAAATTTCACGATCCTTAGAAAAGTAACTAATAAATTCCCAAAGTAAATAGTAGGTTTGCAACTTTATTACAATCTATAGTAGTTGAAAACCAATCTCCTTAAAACTCTTACACAAGATTCAAGCCTCTAATAGAATGTAATTGAGCATCCAATCTTTTGTAGACCCTTAGCTAAAGTATACAATCCACTTGGGATTTTCTTTCCTTTGTTCAGGATTCATTAGATATCAATGGAAAAATTGTATACAACACTTATGTGTAACAATGGGGAGCACAAACAATACCGTGGTATTGTGCTAATATTGTTTGACTGCATTTTATCAACATTTGGGAATTCTGAGGCACTGGCTTTCTTGTAATTGGAGATTCATCATTTGGATCCAAGTAAAATTGCTTGACTGAGCCAATTGTGGCTATTTACTTTTTGTTGATTGGCTCAATAAAGGCCTTTGACTTGGATTTCAAATGTTTCCAATTGCAACCGTTTGCTAATGCCTAGGAATTGCCAGTGGTTGGAAAATTAAATGGCAGAATTTTTTTCCTCTTTTGGACCTCTTGACTAAAAGAAAGCTGGTAAATAGTTAGCTACGCAAGTCTCTGTTTAGTAGTTTACAAATATTATAATTGACCATACCGTTCTAGAGATGGATAGATATATTTTTCTTACTTGTTGGAAGACTTTCAGCTTTACCACTGATAGCAATAACATAAAAGATTCTAGAGACTCAAAGATGAGATAATGATGAACAATGGATCTTCGTTTAAAAATTACTTGGCAGTTACACAACCACAATTCCTCACATATTTGAGATTCATTCAATTTTGGTTGTTAAGGATATGCTACCAGATAGAGTTAAATGGGTTATGTACTAAGCCAACGGAATTGGGAAATCTATTTGCTGATTTTTTTCCTAGACGCTTAATTTAAAAAATAATATCGATAATCTTGATTAGCAAGGTGGGCTTTTCCCAAGTTGAGGAAACAGGCAAGTGACACTGCTCACAATCTTTTGTCTTTCTTTATAATATATTTATCTATATATCATCTCCTACCTTAGGATATGTTTAAAGCAGCTGAAATTGTGCTGAAATTCATGGATTTGAATTTGAGACGAACTTTATACAACTTAAATGGCTTATTGCTGCCAATGTTAAACATGTGGAGGTGCTATTAAATACTTGTTCTCATGTCTGAGTGTGCTTTTTTCAGGTCATAGCATTAAATCAATCACTGGAGGCCGAAGGTGAGCTCTATGCGGATGATGGGAGGAGCTATGATTATGAAAAGGGGGTGTATATCTATCGACAAATTGTCTTTTCAAATGGTAGACTTACCTCCATCAACCTTGCATTTGATAAGTCAAATAGGAAAACAGTATCTGCAAACTGTATTGTCGAGAGAATCATAATATTGGGTCTACAGTCAAATTTCTCTGGAAGAAGAATTGCTTTTATTGAACTGTCAAATCAAAGAGTTGCTATTGAGTCTAGTCCACTTAAGCTACAGTGGAGATCATATCCTCCCGTAGTGGCGAATCCTTTTTACTCAAACCTCAAATTGGGGTTTCTTCAAGATCCACAAAGTCCTCAGAGCTATCAGATCCTCCACCCCTGACAACAGCTTTGCTTAGAATCCATTTTGGCACCTCTACATTTGGAGCCTTGCAAATCGGTCTCAAAATTGGCCAAAATGAAAGCTCTAGTCTAGAAGTTACCAACCATCTGGTATGCAAACTAGCTCAATAAATTGAGGGTGCCCACATAGGGGATAACAAGTATCTTTGTAAATTTGAAATGACCTTCAAGATGGTAACTCGTGCAAAAACGCCCACACTGCACTATATAATGAGATTTGGATCGCTGCTGCACAAGAAAATCTTCCTAGCAACTAGCAACACATTGTGAAAAAAGGAGTCAAGCCTAGTCTCCAAATAACCATCTCTCACACGCTTTAGACTAGAGTAACCACGTTTTGCATGAAAAATTAGTACAATGCCATTAGTGTGACATGGGGAAAAAATCTCCATGTTGTATGATTATATTGGAGACCTCTAATAACCCAACATTCAGTATTTTCAATTGCTATGAGTATTGAAAGTAATTTCTTTGGAGAGGACTGAAAGTATGGGCATATTTTGTTGAATGGGAGGGATGGTTTGCTAGGAGAAAGGGCCAGACACACTACCATTTATCTAAAATTTCACGATCCTTAGAAAAGTAACTAATAAATCCCCAAAGTAAATAGTAGGTTTGCAACTTTATTACAATCTATAGCAGTTGAAAACCAATCTCCTTAAAACTCTTACACAAGATTCAAGCCTCTAATAGAATGTAATTGAGCATTCAATCTTTTGTAGACCCTTAGCTAAAGTATACTACCTAGCATGCACACTAAGAATTATCACCCCAGCCAATTATCCTCGAACTGCAGACAATGGTTATATCCCATTCCTTTTGAAATCAACAGAGAAAGAAGAAACTTGTTTTAGCAGACTCAGTTATTTGACACACCCTGAGCCTACTAGTTAGTTGTCCACTAGATGATGCCCTGAAATTTCTAGCTAGGTTTCCCTCCCATTTCCTCATCTGGTTGTACAAATTACTAATTCCTATTTTTTTATGAATACTAATACAATTTTTATTTTACCATACAAAAAGTCAAAGAGAATCTAATAGGGACAAATGAGCCTCCAAAACCTGTGAAATAAACTAGGCAGTAAGAATTATGTTGCTTCCCTTCCAATTTCAACAAATATGGAACATATTTTTATCCCTCGCCACTTAAGTATATAAAAATGATCTTATTTTCATCAATATTCATTGCAATAGCAAGCATATATTTTATACCTGATTTGCTAAACGATGGAGAGGCCCCGCTAACCATTCATACCAACTGCAAATGCAAGATATGGATTTGCCAGTGGACTCCCAACCTAGAAACCAATTCATCAAGAAGAATGTCAATAATAAATAGATACAAATAAGACAAACATTAATCAGTAATGCACAAATAATGTTTGAAGTAATATCACTTCACTATCACCAACACACTACATATAAAATGATATCCCCTTATTTTTGCAAGGAACCTGCTTTCACAAATTGTACCTGCTTATCTTGGTGCATTGTTCTTAGTATAACATAAGTTGCCAAAACAACTGTTACAGACCTACAAGTTATGACCTTGATCCTTGAAATTTACCCATTAGTCAGCATTCCAGCTTGAGTGCTAGGAGATCACATTGGACTCAATTATTCTTATAATTGTTTTGAAACTTTATTTGGCTTACCTATTAGTCAATATCGAAGTGTAATGAGCTCTAATTCTTGGGGAAAGCCTCACCTTGATCATTAGACTTACCTCTATGTTACAAAACTACCCTCAAATGCAATATTGCAGGCCATTTCCAGATCACTCTTGTAGTTGAAGCTGTTGAAAGTATGTGAATTGGAGACTATTGACCACATTTTCACTCTTAGTGCTATCATCAAAAGGGCTAATTATTGGTCTTCTACAGTCTTTTGTTGTCATTGGCTCCATCCTGCAACAACTATTGTTCCATGAATATGGAGCATTGATATTTCTGACACTCTGATTATGGCCATTATTAGACTCCATGAGACAGTTGTTGGACAATTCAGGAGTCCCCATAGCCTCTCAGACATTGCCCAAAGAACTATTGAACTTAAGCAAGGCTGATTACATGCAAAATGAAAAAGACTAAGATCACAAAGTTCAAGTAAGGGCTAAAAGAGGTGAAAATACACAATGTAAACATGACAAATCCTACTCACTAAATATTCCTATAGAGGAGAGAAAAAAGAGAAATGAAGAATTAAGGCTTCACAAGACTATAAGCATAATAAGGGCTGCAAAAGAATGCAGCCATGTCAAGTGCGAAGGCACCTCATAAGAGACATTTCTCTAAAGAAATTTAGCATTATCAAAGGAAAATCCTAAAGGAAATTATAGCAGAGAAAACTCTCATCAAAAATTATACTCTGTTGTAAATAGCCTCCAAATTGGGGGGAAACAACATTCATGTTTCCACCAAGGTCCTGCGAGTGGAAGTTAGAATTGTGGGAAAGATCATTAGGCTAGAAATTGCCCTGAGCAAAAAAACATGAATCTCCTCAAAAAAGTTCTATGCTGTTAAAGATAACCAATGTTCTGATATACAAGCATCGCTGTTTGATATTCAAGGTAAGTTCAATGGAAAAAATTGTTTATGTTTTAGTTCATTTGGGAGGAACCCGATGTTATTAATTTTTTAACAGAATTGGGAAGAATTGAATTGAGTGAAGTTTGAGAGTGGAAAGAAGAAAATGGCATTTTATGGATGTACTGCTGCTGATTCCTCCCCTGTCAAGGGAAGATGGATAAATTCTTCTGCTGCTCCTTCTGCTCTTGCTACCAGAAAGTTTAGAGCTTTAACACAGAATCAGTGTGAGGAGGATTCTCAGAGTGAACCCCAAAAGCTGCCTCCTAGGCCTTTGAAAACAGGCAGGCGAATGTCCATGGTGAGTAATTCAGGGTCCAAAATGCAAAATATGGGCAAGCCTGCTGAAAAACTCATAGACAAGAACCACCACAGGCATTCAGATTTTGCTGGAAAAACATCTGCAATTGGGAAACCTTTAGGCCACAATAATGACATTTCCAAATCAAGGGTCAGCAGTAATCCCTTGCCCAGTTTATGTTTGTCTATTTCACAGCCCAAGTCAGAAGATTGGAGTGGAGAAGTAAGCACAAGGGGCAAACTGGGGAATGCCTCTGAGATAGTGCCTGTTTGTGGAGGAGATACTGAGAGGATAATGGTTTATGTGAGGGTGAGGCCACTGTCAAAGAAAGAAGAGGAATCAGGTGCCAGAAACTGTGTTTGTGTTGCCAACAACAAGGATCTGATCTTGAAAGACTTTGTTAATGACAATGACTATTTAAGACTGAAGAGGGATGGTGGTCGGCATTACACATTTGATGCAGTTTTCTCTGAATCTATGGACCAGAAACAGGTCTAGAACACAAGCACTGTAGAGCTTGTTGATTTTGTTCTGCAAGGAAGAAATGTCTCTGTGTTGTGCTATGGAGCAACAGGGGTAGCCCAAACCCACACTATGCTTGGAACAGACAAGAATCCAGGTGTTATGGTTCTTGCCATAAAAGATCTCCTTGCAAAGCTTCAACTGTTGAGCTTTAATGGTGAGCATGTTGTTTCAATCTCTTACCTTGAGGTCTACAATGAAGTAGTGAGGGATCTCCTATCACCAGGCAAACATCTTGTTCTCAGAGAGGATGAACAAGGGAATGTATCTTCAGGGATCACCCAACACCATACAAACACAGTTTATGAGGTGATGACTTTGCTCCATAGAGGCAACCACAACCGAATAATAGAGGCCACTCAACTCAATGAAACCTCATCGCGATCCCATGCTATCCTGCAGGTCGTGGTGGAATACAGACTAAAGGAGGGACCAACAACTGTTACTCGTTCAGGTAAATTATCTCTTGTAGATTTGGCTGGATCTGAGAGATCTACTGCCACAGATCAATGGACGCTGAGATCTGTAGAAGGGGCTAATATAAATAAATCCCTTTTGGCCCTCAGTAGCTGCATTAAAGCTCTAGTGCAAGGGAAAAGTCACATTCCATACAGAGCTTCTAAACTTACACAGCTTCTCAAGGATTCGTTGGGTGGAGCTTGCCACACAGCAATGATTGCAAATATTAGCCCTAGCAATACATCTTATTCAGAAACGCAGAATACTCTCCACTGCGCAAATCAAGCAAAGGAAATTCGAACAAGGGCTTGCACTGCAAATGAAGAGCTAGAGATCCCCGATGCCCAAATTGAATAGAAAAAGCAGATGCAAAAGGAGAATGAACAATTAAGATCACAGGTTGCTGAACTGGAACAAAGGCTACTTGCAGTGGAAGGCCAGGCACCTGGATCTACTCCAGCTCTGCCCTGCTCTGATAAGAATGGTAGATGTTTTGATTGGGATTCAGAATGGTAGCTGTTTTGATTGGGATTTGTTTTGTGTCTGTAATATTCTTAGAAACGGTGAAAGGGGTTGCATTACTCTTGGCAAAATGTTGAAATCTCTACTATTATTCTACTGTTTATAAACTTCTGGAAGTAGAAATCTCTGTGCATATGTATATATATCTATATTGCAATCCCCTCGCCCTCCCAAAAAAAATGGTCCTCAGACTACCGTCCCCAAAGAACATCCCACCAAAAAACTTAAATGCAAAGCACATCTACAGGAAATGCAATGCTATCCCATAGTAACAATTTGGCATATCTTACAGTAGAAAAACGTAATGTATTACATAATTATGAATTGAAAATTTGAACTTAAAGAAACTCATAAATTTGCATTCATAAAAATAGTTCACTTCATAATACTACACGTAGGCTAGCAATATGGCAAATCCAAGTTCAATCACAAACTAAAACAGAATGACACCTCTTTCTAATAACAACTTACTTTCAGATTCCAAATATAAAGTGATTCCAAAAGACCCCATAATATTCCAGTAGGGAATCTGATTAAGTATCTTGTCAATCCAAAAGTATCATGCATTCGTACTGAAGTCTAAAAATGAAAATTCAATGCTACGCTTAATTGAAATTCTCCAATTTACTCATTTGCACATGACAATACCATTTCCAACTTGAAGATCCACAAGCATCTAGATGAGAATATCACATTCTACAAAGCAAAAATCCAAAATTAAAGTGATTAAGAATTACACCATGCATATGGTTGATCCAAAATTATCATACTGTAAGAAACAGCTTGATTTGATATTATTTCTCATGAACACAGTTCAGGATAAAAGCTTTCACTTGAAAATAATTCACATTAACATTGATTAACATCTCAGCCAAGAGCAACCAAACGGATCTCTTTTCTTGCCTGGAATCAAACTGCAGTCATTTTCATAACAATCACTTAATGTCTCATTCATTTTCACTTTAGCAAAAAATTTACCATCAGCCTCATTCGGAGACTGAAAATTACCAGAATCCACACGCTCTGAAAAATTTGCCAGAAAACATGTATAGTCTCTTGCCCAGAATCACACCCTCTGTTCAAAACATTCAAAATATTTTGCTTAAAGAAACAAATTGCCTTGGACATTCTGTCCTACTTCACTCAGTTAAAGTCTCAATAATGTCCATTTTCACTGAAAGTTCATTTTCAACTTGAATGTTGGGAGATTCTGTACTCTTTGTCACATGTGATGTAAGTCTTCTGTTTTCCATTCCCAAATCACACTGTATTAAACATCCAACTTATATGTACTTGGAGATAACATTTGACTGGGATATCCCTTTTCATTTTCAAATTGAATGTTGGGAGATTCTGTACTCTTTGTCACATGTGCTTCAAGTCCTCTGTTTTCCATTCCCAAATCACACTGTATGTTTATAACATCCAACTTATTTGTACTTGGAGATAACATTTGACTGGGATATCCCTTTTCATTTTCAACTTGAACGTTGGGAGATTCTGTACTCTTTGTCATATGTGTTGTAAGTCCTCTGTTTTCCATTCCCAAATCACACTGTATATTCATAACATCCAACTTATTTTTACTTGGAGATAACATTTGACTGGGATATCCCTTTTCATTTTCAACTTGAATGTTGGGAGATTCTGTAATCTTTGTCACATGTTCTGGAAGTCCTCTGTTTTCCATTCCCAAATCACACTGTATGTTTATAACATCCAACTTATTTGTACTTGAGATAACATTTGACTGGGATATCCCTTTTCACTCAAGTCAGTCAAATCTCTATTTACAATCTCATTAGTCAATTGAACAAATCCAGATTTTGAATTTTCAATCACATTTCTACTTGGTTCAGGAACACACTGTGGACATTTTGAATTGTTGTAATTTGTCGTGCAGCCTAAGTTAGGCAAACTCTCATCCTCTATTGCGTCCATGGTATTGCTATGGGAAATATGCAGAATATTTAAAGCAGGTGAATTAACATTCACTGAATTTGTGTTCATTGTATGTGCACCATTCTCTGGCTGAGGTATGACTTTGTTTTCAATACTACACTTCTGAACTTTTTCCACAATTGAAAGTGGAAGAGCACTTGTTTTGGAGGTTTTGGGAGAGTCAAACTCCGGGCGTATTAACTTTCTTCTTTTCAGCTTACAAGAATTAGGCTCTCCACAACTTTGTTTTGTTTGACCCTCAACCTATTTTCCATCCTTGCAAACTTGTGCTGGATATGATCTTCCAGTTTGCTTGAATGCATTGCAATCAATGTTCATTGTTCCATTGCTTGTCGCCGCAAAAACCCCATACATTTGCCTTCGTTCATATTCAAACAAGAACAATTTCATACCTGGTCTCACATGCTTCACAACCCTAGCATATGCACTAGGGAGCCCAAAAAGCTTAAGATCAAAACATTCCTTCTTCGTTCTTCTGTTAGACATAAAAATCATACCCTCAAAAGCTCCTAGGGGCCCACTGGTATCACACACGTCTTCATACTTCAAATATTTAGAAGGGTAGTTATCATCTATGCTTCTGCCAAACCAGCCATTTTCATATCCACCCATTCCTTTCGACCTGCTCACTTCTTCTAACTTAAGTTCTGATATATGCTTATTTAAAACAATGGCTAACAGGAAAAGTTTATTGACATAAACAACATGATCATGATCAGCCAATACCGAAAATCACCCCATTAACGACTGCCCGTGGTAACTCAACACCAACATCATTATATAGGTCATCCATCATTATATAGGACATCTACCAGAGAAAAGGTAACCATAAACCCTAAAATGAAGGGGAAAAAAAGTCGAGATCCTAAAAATGTGAATGGGTTTACAAAACTCTATACCTCCCTCTGCCAACGGAAAAAAGGAAACGAAACTACAAATCATCTACAGTACAGAGAAAATGGGATCAGTGTATAAATCAAATTTTCAAATGGGCAACCCAAAGAAACTTTTCTGGTAAGATTAGGATTGCCCATAAAAAATGAAAAATGAACAATTATAGGAATTAGAGCAAAATGATCAGCTAGAGTGACAATAAAATAGAAACCATACCTTAAAGTGGACCAAACAAGGAAAAAGGAACAAACCCAACAAAAGTATAGGACGTACATTTCTTGTGCTAACTTCCTTCTTTGACAATATTTCATGTATAAGGTAATCAGTCTGCAAAGATAAATGCAGAACAAGACACAAAGAAGCTGAGAATTCCAAAATTAACTATAAAATTGACACAGTTTCCTGTATACTGAAAAATACAATGTGAAACCCTAACAAATAATTCAAACAGGAAAATTATAAATTAGGTACATTAAAATGTTATTCTAGCCCATTAATTGATATATCTTTCAGACGAAAACTAAATCGATCAGCTGATATTGATGAAAGAGCAAAAAATGATGAATAAATCTCCCAAACGGAATAAACACACCAAATACAAATCAGATATATACTTGTCTCGTCAGTTTTCTGAGAAGCGGTTTGGCTTAGGGCAGTTGGGCGGCGCTATTGCCAAAACATTGTGGCGTAACCCAGGAGAGCTTTCGGCGACACCTGGTGCACTTGAGGAGTACAACGCCGTTTGCAAACAAGACAAGGAGGAAGGCCGAACGCCATTTGGAAGCACACAGGCAAGCAGGATGATAATTCCGGCAAGCTTTCCACAAGCAAAAGCTCCCACAATAAAGCCTATCGGCTTAAAAATACAAAACTCTTAGCAAAAGACATGTCAAAAATTCAATTCCCGCCAAGGCAGAGGCATGTTTATTGTGTTTGTCTTAAATTTTAGTTTAAGACAATTAAATTAAAATATTTTTTAGCTTAATTTAAAATAATTAAATTAATAATTTATGTTTTAAGGAAAATAATAAATTTTGTCATATATATTAAGTTTTATATATATAATGTAGTATTAAATAATATATAATATATATGTAAATTAATTAATAATAAAATCAAATCAAATCAAATTATTATTATTACATCTCACTGATATATTTAATATTTATTACCTAATATTTTTATTATTATTAATTACTAAATATATCAAATCAGAATATTATTTCATTTATTAATATTTTTATTTTATAATATGTTTAATATTTATTAAATAATGATTTCTATTGTTTAATATATATTAAATATGTTATTATTAATAAATTATATAATAAAAGAAAAAATTGCATGATGTATACATTGTAATCAACTTTAATTAAGTGATGGAGTTATATATCGCTTAATTAACGTTGAAATCTTATATGAAAATTGGTTGACCTTGAGCATTTAGAGTTCATTTTTGCATGGTAGGAAATAATTTTTAGACTTTGAGTCTAATACATCTTGAAAGGGCGCATGTTTGGCTCATTTTTAAAACAACTTATATTTTTAAGATTTTTCATAACAGGACATAGATGATGAAAATATTTATTTTCATTATTTGAATAAGTCAAAATATTATCCAAAACTAGTAAAGTGGAGTTATTTATAAGGCTTTGCTCACCTTGGTCATCAATTTCATGTATGTGGTTGGAACTTTAGTGAAAGCCAATGGCACTACTTCAAACTCCTACCATCCACAATATGCTTGAAGGTTGTTTCGGAACATCATCATGACAAACCCTTATTGGATTATGACTTCACCTACAATCAAGCTTAAAAAATATTGTTAAGCCCTTCATTCGGTCAAAGATATTTAAAGGAGTAATAATCATTCATTTAGCTAGTTTTGGTTGGGTGACTAATTATTTAGTCATTTTTATTTTGATGGCTAATTATTAGTGATTAATTATTTAGTCATTTTAGTTGTGATTTTACCCGATGACCAAATTGGTCATTTATTTAGTCATTTATATTTGTAGAACATGATCAATTTTAGTCACGTGACTAAAAAAATGGTAGAGCATGATCAGTTTTAGTCACGTGACTAAAAGTTTTAGTCACGTGACTAAAAGTTTTAGTCACCTGGTCATATATTTGCCAAATTCTACTAGTGGTAGTCCGAAGGCCCTAAGAATAATTGGTTCCTCTATCTATTTCAATTCAACTCAATAAGCTAGCAAGTAAGAGATTTACAAGGGGAGATAGAGCAAAAGGTCTTTTAGATTCTGATTTGAAGATCTAGCCAAGCTTGATTTTAAGCCCCAGACTCCTAGGCGAAGACAGTATAAGACCGCTAGTAGACCTTCTTCTCCCACTAAGTCTCCTCCTATAACTACTTTCAGTTCCTTGGTCTCACCAGGAACTTCAACTCCCACTTTTGTAAATTTACAGCCCTTAAATTTTATCTTACCTACCATGGCACAAAATCAGCCTTGGGGTGTTGTTGTAGGGGCTTTGAGCTTAGGATAAAATCTTGGAAACCTACCTAAAGGTCATGACATCCTACCCAAATTTGGTGGTGATGGAAAGAAAACCCCTAAGGATCACTTGAACGCTTTTAATATAGCATGAAAAGTTTTAGCAGTGGGCACTCCAGATGTGGCTATCAAGCTCTTTGTCTTGACCTTAACTGAGGCTCTAGCTGAGTGGTTTCATAGTTTACCACATGCCTCCATTATTGACTGAGATTCTATGAAAACAACCTTTGAGGCTAGGTTTAAATCAGATGATGATGCAAATACCCTTTTGATTTAAGTCAAATGAAGAAGGAGATTCAAGTACCCATGAGGGAGTTTGTGGCAAGATTCAACAAGGGAATTCAAGTGATTCCAACTACAAGTAGACCCAATGATGAAAATCAGAAAGGTTTTTTCTTAAATGCTATGCCTCTCGATGTAGCATTTCCTTTAAAAAGAGCTAGGCCATCCACCTTAGTAGCTACTCAAACTCTTGCCATTGAACTGGAGGATGATCTCATAACAAGTGGTAAATGGAGAAGAGATGTTCAAATATCCAACTCTCAACCTTCTACCTCCTCATCGTTAGACCTTGTAATTCAAAGACTGATGAATGACTTGATAACCATCAAGTGACAATTGCCTAAAACTAACAACCCCTATCAAGATATTCCACGAAAATATCCAACTCAGGGACCCTCAAACTTGGGAAAACAATGTAATTTGCCTCCTGCTCAGCAAAGACTGCAAATTGAACCTCCACCAAATAAAAGCAACATGTGTGTTTTCCATTTTACCAATGAGCATGAGGGAGTTTCATGCCCTGAAAACATAAGACATGTACAACTTGAAGCTGAGAAAGAAGCAGTAGCAAAGGTGACTATTGAAGACATATCCTCTGAGGTGCCTGGCGACTCTAGAAATTTTTACCTTGAATATGAATCAAACTCCGAAAGGGGGGGAGACATATTAGTGACTTTAGAGGATACCTCTTGTTTAGTTCTAACAAGAAACCAACATGGAGGAAAAGTGATTAATTGGACAAATGCAGCAACTAAAGGTAGTGAAGGGCAGGTCAGTGATCATCCAAAGATCCTGAAAGCAGGCAGTCCGGAGGAACAAGTTATGAAAAGGTTTGAATCTGATTCCCCTTTTAGTATAGTTGATTTTTGTAAAATTTCAAAAGTGCAAATTTCTGTTGCAGAATATCTAAAAATGAATCCCCAGGAGTTAGATAAATTGGTTAGTTATGTCAAAGGTTCTCCTACAGAACCTAAGGCTCAACAGACAAACAATGCATGTTTTAAAGGATAGTCTATAAAGAAGGAAGAGACAGTTGAGCAAAAGCCTACAGAGAAGCCCATCCCTACTATTCCTTTTGGCCTGAAACCTGAACCTTTCTATGTGTCCCTATTCATTCATGGTTTCAAATTAAACAACTGTATCATTGATTCAGGGGCTTCAGATAATATTATACCTTCATTTGTGGCCAAAGCTTTAGATCTCCCCTTGACTGATACCTTTGGACGCTACTATTCTATGGATGTCAAACAAGTCACGCTCCTAGGTCAAATTAAGGATGCCCAAGTTGCTTTGGAAGCCTTCCCGAATAAGAGATTGAAATTAACCATCTTAGTAGCTGATATTCTAGCCAGCTACGGTATGCTTCTCAGTAGAACCTTTTGTAGGGATCTAGGTGGAAAAATAAAATTGGACTGGTCCCAAGCCATAGTCCCTATAGGTAACAAGAAAGTTACTCTTCTTCCAAAATCCAAATCCAAATACACTGTTTTTCCCTCAGAAGACCCTAAATCCTAGATCTTGTATCAAGAATCTGAGTTTGCTAACTATGTTATTTTATCGGAGGTTAATCTCCCAAATCCAATGGTTACAGATGAAGAAGGTCCTTGGACTCTTGAATTTGATGGCAATTGCTCTTCTATAGGCTCGAGGGCTGGAGTAGTCCTCATTTCCCCTGCTAGACTTAAATTTCATTTTTCATTCAAACTTGAGTTCGAGAACACCAACAATATGGCAGAGTATGAAGCTCTATTGTTAGGTTTAGAAGAAGCTAAGAAGGGGATTAAACTTTTAAAGGCACGTGGTGATGCAGAACTTATTGTCAAATAGGTCAAGAACTTGTTTTTAGTGAAGAATGAGAGACTAAAGCACTACAGAAATAGAGTGTGGGATGAACTCGAGTGGTTTGAAGCCTTTTCAATTGAAGCAATCCCTAGGGAATATAACTCAAGAGCTGATGCTCTTGTTGGGTCAGCATCTGTTCTCATTACACACCCAGACTTTATAGAAGATCGTTACACCATTGAAGTGATTCATAGGCCTAGTGTTCCTAATAATTCCTATTCCTACCAAGTTTTTAGAGATGATGCTCAAATAAATGAATTCCTATAGGGTTTGGATAAGTTTTCAACTACTTGTTATGAAGGATCGGGGTCCGAGTGCCATGAATTTTGTCTAGGGAAGGAATCTAGTGCTTCAGAAGAAGTGATTCAACTTAAAGGAAACTCCATACCCAAAGGATTGGTGGAGTTAGAAAGGTTGTTTAATATAAGAGATTGTTATTTAAATTCACCCGACATACCAAACACCATCCTTTTAGGCGAATAGGAAAAAAATAATATTGGTGATGATTTCAATCCCAAGATGGTCAATTTAGGTGTGTGTTGTGATGAAAATGAAAGAGGTTGTTTCACTAAGTTATTAAAAGAATATGGTGATGTATTTTCTTGGACCTATGATGATTTGAGGAACTTCAGACAGGGACATTTTACACATCATATTCCCTTGAAGCTTGATACATCACCATTCCGTTAGAAATTGAGAACATATAATCCAAAGGTGTCAGATGCCATTTTTAAAGAAATTGACAAAATGCTTCAAGCAAGAATTATCTTCCCAATACATCATTCCACATGGGTGGCCAACATTGTTCCTGTGAGGAAGCAGAATGGAGAAATTAGAATATGTGTGGATTTTAGGAACCTCAATCAGTCAAGCCTTAAAGATAATTTCACCTTACCTATGATGGACCAGATTCTTCAAACAGTAGCTGGCTCAGAAATGTTGTCATTACTCGATGGTTTTTCAGGCTACAACCAAATCAGTGTTGCAGAGGAAGACCAGCACAAAACAACCTTTACCACACCTTGGGGCACATTCGCCTATAGGAGAATGCCTTTTGGCTTAATTAATGCTAGAGCCACATTTCAAAGGGCCATGAATTCCACTTTTAGCCATTTGCTAAACAAGACCATCACCATTTACTTGGATGACATGACAATTTTCTCTAGGAGGCGTAAGAAGCATCTGAAGGACCTGAAATAAGTTTTGCAAAGGTGTCGAGATCATGGTGTTTCCCTGAATTCGAAGAATTCAATCTTCTATGTGATAGAGGGTAAGTTGTTGGGTCATTTAGTTTCAAAGGAGGGAATTAAAATCGATCCAAAAAGAGTCAAAGCTATCCAGCAGCTGTGTCTGCCTGTTAATCAGAAAGGGATTAAATCTTTCTTCGGTCAAGTTAACTTCTTAAGGAACTTTGTGCCTGATTTCGCTGAGACATCAAAACTGATGGTAGACCTATTAAGTGAGAAGCATAATTTCAAGTGGGATGAACCAACTATCAAATCATTTGGTAAGATTAAGGAAGCCATAGCCAATGCTCTGACATTGATACACCTAGATTTCAAAAAAGACTTTATCATCTACTGCTATGCATCAGAGCACACAATGTCTGGGGTGCTATTATAGAAGAATGAAAATAGTGAAGAAGTGCATATCTCCTTTATGAGTATCCCACCCAAGAAACATGAGTTACGCTATTCATAGATAGAAAATAGGCATTTGCATTAGTGAAGGCAATCAAACAATTCTGATACTATATACTTCAGTCACATTTTGTGATCTTTGTTCCAAATTCTACTGTTAAGATCATCCTTACTCAACAGGAAGTTGCAATAAATAATAGGGATAGTTGGGTTGCAAAGGTGTAGAAATTCGATTTGGAAATTAAGCCTACAAAGCTGGTGAGAGGACAGGGCCTGTGTAAACTGATGGCTGAGAATCAAGAAGAACAAAGTTTACCCAATTGCCTATTTGTAGCAACAAATGACTCATGGTTTTCAGATGTAGCTTCCTTCTAACCTATGGAGAGCCTCCAGAACACTTATTAGCTAAAGAGAGAAGAAATCTAAGGTTGAAGGCAGCAAAGTATGTCATAGTAGATAATGTTTTGTATAAAAGAGGACTGGATGGGATGTTTTTGCGATGTGTTGACAAGGAACAGCAGCAAAAGTTATTGCAATCATTCCACAATGAAGCATGTGGGGGGCACTATTCTTCCTCTGTGATAGCCTTTAAGATCCTGAGGAACTACTACTATTGGCTTGGAATGTTTAAAGATGCATATAGGTGGGTGGAAAATTGTGAGAAGTTTAAACTTTTCTCAGGAAAACCTCAGCTGGCTGCATTACTGCTAAGACCTGTGATTATCGAAGAACCCTTCCAGGAGTGGGGGTTAGATTTTATTGGTCCAATCAACCCAACTTCAAGTGGAAGACACACACATATCTTGATAGTGACTGATTACTTTACCAAGTGGGTGGAGGCAATACCAGTTAAAGTAAACACTTTTGAGATAGTCTGTAGATTCTTAAAAGAAAACATTGTCACTAGATTTGGAGTTCCCCTGAAGATAGTTGCTGATAATGCTCAAAATTTCTCCTCTTGAGAGATTCAAATCTTCTATTATGATCATGGTATAAATCTATCTCACTCTTCAGATTATTTTCCACAGGGAAATGGCCAAGCAGAATCTACAAACAAGAACCTGATAAACATCATGAAGAAACTAGTAGATGAAAAGGGAAAAGACTGGCACAAAAAGTTATACGAGGAATTGTGGGTGGATATAACCTCTCAAAAGAGGGCTATCAGTATGAAACCATTTGAATTAGTCTTCAGAGTTGAAGCGTAGTTATCACTCCCATTAGAATTAGCCTCTGCCAAGTTGCAAAGATCCGTAGAAAATGAAGTCTTTCAAAATTCATTGGAGAAGAGGATTTTGTATCTATCAAAAGTAGAAGAAGAGAGGGCAGAGTTAGTTGATCACATCACCAGTCATCAGCTAAAAGTGAAGGATATTTTTGATTGACGTGCTAGGCCAAGAAAATTTATGGTGGGTGATAAGATCCTTCTCTGGGATAAGCGTCAAGAGCCAAGAGGAGCACATAGCAAGTTCGAGTCTCTCTGCAAGGGACCATTCGAGATCTCATAAGCTCTAGGTCTGAATGTGTTCAAGCTGAAATACATTGACGAAGATGAACTACCCATGTCCTATAATGGGCAAGATCTCAAGCTTTACCAGTTGTAAGTCTTTTCTTTTCCTTGCTTGTATATAAAGTTTTGGCTTGTGTTTGTAGGCATAGAATTTTTTGTTGTGGTGAGTCTGCCCAATCAAATAAAGTTTAAATTGTCTTGTCAATTGAGATTCTAGATTCATTCCTCGGTCCTGAGCAATCCCAGTCCCCAGTCAGAGCCAATTGTTACCTTCATTTTTCTCAGATCTCGGTTTTTAGTCTTGATAAGTAGAATTCTTTAAGTTGAAGTTGAAGTTGAACTTTGTTAAGTTGGTTCAAGTTCAAGTTCAACCCATTATTGCTTCCAAGTCTTAAAAGGCTCATGCTTGTCTTTCCCTCAAAAAGTTTGTCGGTCTCAAAGATGAACCTGAACTTGAACCTAGTCTTGAACCTTAAGTTAGTTCAAGTTCAAGTTCGCATTTGTAATATGATAACTTATACATGGAGAATTTGGCGGGATTGTTTTCTTTTCCAAAAAGAAAGTTTCTATTTTGTAGCACTCTGAGTGTTTATTAAGTTTTGGAAATTGCCATACAAAGAGGCTCTCATCCAACTAGATGGCTCGTGCATGTAAAAGATTGGAAATGATAGTTGATGGCGTGACGTAGAGGGAGTCATTAATATTCAGATATGGTGATCACGGATTTTCCTTGAAAATTGAGTTATTCATGCTTAAATAGCTGGTGGATTAATTAAGCTCGGGTGGACATGTCAAGTCAATCATTCTTCCATTAAAACATTTATTATGTACATGCTTTGAAGATTTATGAAGGATCCTACAAGGAATTTGTGAATAAATGAAGAATGATTAAGGATTTCTATTAGTTATTTTGTCTGGAGAAGGAGAAGGAGCGACGGAATTGGGATTGAGAAATTTGCAGAAAGCTGGTGCATAGTACATTGGTGAGTTATCTTTCCCCTTTGCAGTTTCAATTTTCAGAGGCTCTTTCTATGTTGCAAATCTTTTCTATTCATATTTGGTAAGATGTCGTTGTTCCGTATAAAACTTTTGAAAGAGGAGAGTAGAACCCACCTATTAGTTTCTCTTCCAGACATAGGAGATACTTTCTTATTGAATGCAAACCTAGGGGAGCTTTGTGATAGAGCCCAAAATTCTTCCAAGGGTTCTTTTTCTAGGAAGTTAGTAGGAAGTGGACCTTTAGAAGCTGTTGCATTTCATCCAGCTTTGATTTTCCCTGAACTGGTATTGGAGTGCGCTAATAAATATGACGCTAAGAATAGATGTATTAAGGATGCATCAGGAGAAATCTTGGTTAAAATCAGTCGAGAAACATTAATGGCGGCCCTACGAATTCCAGACAAGGAACCATATGAACCATGGACCTATGAGGAAGAAGATCATAGGTATGAGGCCAATAAGAAAAAATACAACTCCTCGATAGCGTAGGTATGGCTTGCGAAACTAGAGAAAGGAGAATTCAGGCTACCAAAGCCACTGACAACTAAACACTTTTGAAAAGATATACCCAATATGGTGCTTCTTCTAAATAGGGTGAAGGGAAATCCCCATGCATTTCATTGGGAAAACTGGATGTATTGTTTCATCCAGAAAATTATAGAAGGGGATAAGTTTATTGATTGGGCTGACCTGATAGCGGAAAAGCTTCACAAAGAACTCTTAAATGTGACAAATTTGACTACATTTTATATGTCTTCCTACCTTTTTTATGTCTTAGCATGTTGCTGAGCCTGGGAAGGATTACCTCACGAATTATGGACAAGTGATATGAGGATATATGATTACTTCACATGCTTACAAAATGAGAAGTTCTCCATTGTGTTCAAAACTATAAATGACAGATTTTCAGGAAGGTTAGTTTTTGAGTTGAGAGGGAAAGAAAATTGCAAGCTTTATGAGGAAGCTAGGCAGGTGATTAATGTTTATGGCTGTCATTTTATACAGTTTCAAAGATTTACTTATTTGAGGGTTGGTGCATTTGATGAGGAACCCCTAAGGCTCCCTAGATTTTGCTTAGATGATGTAATCTTAATGGAGCTATGTAGGCAGCTTGTTCTAGTTGAACAAAAGGCTAGGACCCCAAAGAAGTCCTCGAGTGTTCTCTTACCTATTGAGTTAGGGTACTATAGCTGCAAAAGCTTCCAAAATGCTATGGCTATCAAAGGAGAATTAGATGCCTTATGTTTACAAACTTATACTCCCAGGGTTAATTTTGATTATAGAGGCTTTGCAAGAGCAAATCTCAATGTCCCAGAGACATTCATGCACATCCCTAAGATAGAATATTTTTGGGTCAACTGTTTTGATGAGCTAGAAGTTAGGAAAAGACTCTGGTCCCAGCTAACTCTGAAGTAGATTATCACCTTCAAGCTAGAGATGGATATAGCCGGGATAGAGGAGGACAGTGAAGTTGATGTTGTAGATTCCCAATACTTGGAGAATGTCAAAGCCCTCCCAATTCCTAAGTTAGATTGGATGGAGTTGGAGGAATATGATTTGCATAAAGGAATGAAAAGGGTGATCAAAATAACAAAAGCATGGTTGTTGAAGAAAAGAGTCCCTATTGCTCCTTTGCAGTCAGCAAAGAAACAAATAAAAAACAAGAAGAGAAGTTCAACAGAGAGGACTTATATTTTGACTAACTTAAGTATTGATCAATCTTGTGCAAGAAAAGATAAACCTGAAGTCAAACCTGAACTTAAACCAATTTCTTCGCAAGTTCAAGTTCAACAACAGGCTGAATCTGAAGTCTGAGTGACCAAATCAAGTCTAAGGGTAAAAGAAAAGTCTTAGAGGTGGAAGGCTACTTCCAGTGTCATCATGGATTTAGATTCATCAGACCCTAATCCAAAGGCAGTTTCAGTTGAAGACCATAGGGTACCTGAGATGGCTGATGATCAACAAATGCAAGAGGAAATAGAAAATACTCTGAAAGACTCATTAGCTTTGTTGAGTAACTATGATACCCAAAATAAATCCTCTTCTACCCCACCATGGTTGGAGACCCTAGTAGCTAAGAAAAGGAATATGGTTCCTTTATCAATACCCATTGATGATGTAGTAAGCAGGTATCTGGGAAAATCTTCTAAGGTTAAGAAAATGAAGATGGAATCCAAAATGGGCTTTGATGAAAGCAACGATCACTGGATGGTAGAGATTGCAAAGCCTAAAGAGGACAAAGCTGAGGGAGAGGTGTCTATCCAAGATTTTCAGATATCCAAGGTGGATATAGGAAGAGACACCAGAGCCTCCAATATGAGGTTTTTCGAGGTATCAAACAAGAAAATTGCTAGTAGAGTCTGAAAGGATGCCAAGGACAAATAGGAAATGAAGGAGGCTATGAAGAGTATGGCCTAGTATATCAATGCCATTCAACATCCTGAACCTTTCCCTCTGAGTGAGATATCGGCCTCCATTGACATGAAACCCCTTGATAATCAATGGTTTCTTGACCAAGTTCAAAGAAGCAAAGCGGTGAGAAAAGCATTTGATGATTGGGTGGAGCATGTAAAAGTAGAGGTTGTCAAATAGCTAAGTAATCTGGACCAAACCCAGAATGAAGGAGATCACCTGGTGAAGGAAGTAGAAGCCAACATTGAAGAATGGGAGCTAGAAAAAACTAGTTGGACCAAAGAGCTTCATTGGATTGAAGAAGTTGAGGAATACGGCTTGCAGAAGTTCCTTATGGAGAGGCCAGTACCAAGACTGGATGACACAGTTCTTTATGTTATAAAAGAATGCATAGAATGGAGGAATAAGGCTATGGCTATGGGAGTCTCTGAGGTAAAAGATCTCATGAAGGGGCTGAGAATGATCAAAGAAATCATTTCTAATGATATAAAATGGATTGATGAGTGGTGCCAGGAAGCTTGAGAGGCATCAAATAAAATGGTTGAACAGGTAATCAAAGAGGTGAAAACCTGGTTCGACGAGCTCAGAAAGATGAAGACACCTACAAACAAGCATTTCACGAAGATTGCACAGATGGAATCGATGTTGATCCTTCAACAAAATCATTTGGTTATGCACACAGAAAAGACGGTTGAGATCAAAAGGGAGAAAGAAGTCTGGAAATAGAGGATTGATTTTATCGATTTTCCACATGAACTAGTTATATCCGCATTTACAGTCGCATTTGAAGATTGGAGGGCAGAGCGACTTGCAGTGACCTCAACTCCTTAATCATCTGAGACACTTGGCAATTTTTGGAAGGCATTTTTGCTCCCAGTCCAATTTTTTATGCTTAATGCTTAGGACAATTATTAGATCTAGGAAGATTTACTTTCAGTAAAACAATTTTACTAAGTTAGTTGTTGAAGCCCTGCGTGGCTATTTATGCAAAAACTTTTAACTGTTTAAGGGTTCGGCTCTCTGAGTTTGAGAGAAATTATTTTCTAAGAACTTTACTTCAAGTTTTCTGAATACTAATATTAGAGAATGTATGGAATATCTTATGGTGTTGCGTATATGTCTAAGCTTTTAAAATGATAAATACTATTGTTTATGTTATGTGATTTATTTTCTTGTGAAAATAAGTTGTGTTGAATGAAGCTTAGTTGTGATATGGATGAATGCTATGCTTAGAAGTGACAAAGAGAATTGTTATTGAAGTTTAGATTTAAGAAATTCAAAGTTTGAGATTGTGATAGAAGTAGATATTTTCTATAAAATTTGCACATTCTTTTTCATGTTGATGGACTGAATGTTCTCCTTAAGTATTTTTTGGTGAAAAGCACACATGATGTTATTTTTCTATGCTTGTCAAGATCATATTGAATTTCTTTCTAGAAGTTAGCTACACCTTATAATTTGCAGAGAGTTTTCTTTTATTAACTCATTTGTTAGTATTAAGTTTTTTCTCTTCTTTCCAGTCTTTAAAAGAGGTTTGAGATTAATCTAGAGAAAAGGGAAAAACTGTATGCTAACAGGTACTACCTATGGCAACTATATGCTAATAGGTACTACCTATGGCTTTCCATTGGGGACAATCTTGTCCTCCTCAAATGTTATTCCACAAGTTGGCATTTTGTTGTTGGGGACTTTCTCCTTGTTTGAGTGTCCTCCTATTGTCTCTAGGGGCTAGTTGGGGGCTTTCTAGTCCCTTTGCCTCTTCATTGCTTGGGTTGGAGACCTCAGCTAGTGTTGTAGATCCTAGCACTGAAGGTGGAGGAATTTTTCCTTTTAGGGATATCATGGATGAGGTCCCCCCCCCCAAAAAATTATCATTGATGGTGGATGGAACTATACCCATGCTGCCAAATCTGTTGTCACTATTCCTCCAAAGGTGAAAAAATGACTCATTGTTTGTGTCAAGACCTCCCCTATGGTGTTGTTTGGCCCGGATGTGGTGGATAATGTGGATTTCTACCAATGTTTTGGGTTGGTCTGTCTATTCACTAGTCTCTAGCATTCTCTACCAGATCTGCATTATTGGGTAACAAGTTCTTAACAACCCTTAGTCTTTGGTAACATTTAACTTTTCCCTTGTGTAAAGGAGTTTTTTATTTCCATGTTTTCGTCCTCTAAAGACCTTGATTTGGTGCTGAGAAATTTTTGGGTTTGGTGGAATCACTCTCTTTCAGCCAAATCCTAAACAATCTCCTTCAACCATCTTATTGAATTTCTCAATGTACACCTTGTGTGGGTTTGTCTCCCCAATCTTCCACTCCATTTTTGGTTGATTTCTCATTTTGAGGCCATCATAAACTCCATTGGCCCCTTCTTGAAGGTGGATGAGGTTCTGGATTTGCTAGGTCGCTCTACTTTCACTCACATTTGGGTTGAAATGGATATATCCACACCACTTTCTAGGGATATGGTTCTCATGGTTGGGGACATGACTTGGACTCAATCACTGGATTATGAGGGCCTCCCATTTTGGTGTTTGCAATGCTTCTCTACTAACCATCTAGTTATAGATTGGTCTCTTTTGTGTTGCAAAAGCATTGATACTTGGTGGAAGGATGCGAATGATGCTTATTTGATTGTCTAAGCTTTTGATTCTCTCTTCGCTTCTACTTCTAAGGACTCATCACAAGTTGACGATGATGATAGAGATCCTACTACAAATCTAGGTGATGCTCTTGTTGCAAATCTAGGTGATGCCCCCATTGTAAACCATGAGAATGTTAGAGTAATAAGTTTTTTTCTTATTGATTAAATCATGTTTTGATTTAATTACTAAGTCACTTATTATCTCTTTCTTCTTAAGATAAAATTTGGGCATATAATAATTAATTTCTTTATTAATTGTTATTGTGCAACCTAGGTTTTTACCCTTTTAGGATTTTTGATCTCGTTTTATAAGGATCGATCTCTCTTGTAATCTTATTGAGAAACATTCATTTATTGAATTGCAATTTTTGTTTTTGCACATCAAGAATGTCTCCTCTTTCATGGATCCATGCATTTAGACCTCTCTAGCTTCTTGCTTCTCTCTCTTTCTGTGACAAGTGTCTGCATGCAGGTGTTCTTGGGAGTTGTGGGTTGTTTACTCATCAACTCCAATATGGTATTAGAGATTCAGATCTATTTTCCCCTATCCTCTTCCTGAGAAATTTGGCTATGTTCATCAGACCTATAGTTTTAGAGGGTTTTCTGTTGAATCTAGGGGGACCTCTCTTTCTAGTCATCTTGGCCTCAAACTGACCTCACAATTGCGTTCAAAGTACCCAAGAACCTCTAGATCCATATAAAGTTTGTCCATTTTGGACAAAGTTGGAATTTTTGACAAAACATTTTGCAAGCGGCCCTGACATGGATCCCAGAGTGGTCACTGGTATTTTGGAGCATTTTTGGCTCAAACGGACCTCACCATTGAGCTCATAGTGACCAAGAACCCCCAAGTCCATATAAGGCACGTCTGATTTGGATGTCGTTGCATTATGAGGCAAAAAAATTGCTTACCAATCCTTGGCACACATCCCGAGGTGGTACAATGATTTTTTAAAAAAAAAATTAATGCAGCGATGTTCATTTGGCCTTCAAATTTAATCCCATAGCATATGCAGCCTCATCCCCTAGTCGTATGGCGACCAGGGGCCCAATTTTTTAGCCCCCAGTCAGATTTTGGCCATGACAATGATACAACCATCAATTTGAAGCTCATCATTTGCTGATGTCAGCATGAATCAACACTTTTCTACACCATTTTTTGGGCCCTTCGGCATACCTGTGGTTATTTGATCATAACTTGAGCATACAGTGTCGAAATTAGGCAAACAAGATATCATCGGAAAGCTGGTTCCAAGCTCTATTCAGATATGGAGGTTTCAATTTTTTATTTTTCATTTTTAAAGGTGTTTTTACTGTCAAAGCTAGATGTTTAGTTTTGCACTCTAGGAGCTCTATCTTGCACATTTGGACTCCATTTTGGGAAAATGATATATCGTTGGAAAGCTTGTTCTGAGAAATTTCTAATGTTGTGAGTCATTTTTCCAGATTCTTCTCTAGGTATATTTTATTCAGTTTCTTGCATTTTTGCAATCTGGTGGATATCTTGGAGGTTACAGGTCCTGCGATCTCTTCCCTTTGAGGGACGACTCATCTTTGGTTGTTCTTTTGTTTCAGTAGCCTTCGCTCTTCTTTGAGCAGTGTATACTTCACTTTTGTAGCATTCTTTTATGCACATGCACTGAAATAAAGTGTCATTCTATTGCATGTATGGGATCTTGCACATGTTCGTGCTCTTTGTACTCGCACTCCATTATAAACTTCTAGGGGAGTTTGATGTTTGCCTTTGTTTGTCATCTAATTTTGTCATTTGAGCATTCCTTGAATGGCGTTAGCCTCGGGTATCTCTATATGTGTTTGTACTCTCTTTGCACCTTCGATGTTTCAGATTCTTCTTCATCATGCAGTTCATATTGGATGATCTTTTCAATGTACCTGTCATTACTCCCTTGTCAGCATTATGGGGGGGGTTTCTACTGTTGGTTCTATTGCTTCCTTGGTTCGATAGTGTGAGCTATGTATTTAGTATTTTATTCTATGTACTAGGTCGATGCAGTGACTGGGTACCTATGCATTCCGGTGAGATGGCTCATTTACCATATGGACACTCTTCTCTTTCTTATTTTTGGATGCACTCTTCCAGCTTTGATTGATCATCTCTTCAAAATTTTGGTGTTTTTATGCTATCTACATTTTTGAGTTTAGTAGTTTTCCTTTGTTTACCTCCTGATTCGAGTACTGTCATTTGAGGGCACTCATGAAAATTATAGTATTCAGTATCTTCGACTTCAGTTGTTTGCCTTTGTTTGCCTCTTGATTCAAGTAGTGTCATTTGATGGCATTCATACAGATTATAGTCTTATCTACCCAGTCATATTTCATTGGAGGTTCTTCAGATCATCAATTACTTCTTGACAGATTTTGCAACTTCTTGCTTTAGTGATGTTCTACATGTTCATCCTTGTTCCTATTTTCTGGAACATTCCTAGTTTTGGAGGCTTCTTCAGTCCTTCAGACTAGTCTTTGTCTCTTTTTGGAGTAGAGTTTTTCCCATGTGGTTTTCTCTGTCTCCTCTTTTTCAAAGACTCTCTTTTGTACTTGGGTACCTGATCAAGCGTTTCGTTGTCGGGACCGATTTGCTTTCAATAGTTCTTTCTAGGTTTTTAGCTTCTCCCAAAGTTCATCATAAGGGGGGGGGGGGGGGGGGGGTGTTAGAGTAATAATTTATTTGTTTATTGATTAAATCATGTTTTGATTTAATTACTAAGTCACTTATTATCTCTTTTTACTTAAGCTAAACTTTAGGCATATAATAATTAATTTCTTTATTAATTATTATTGTGCAACCTAGGTTTTACCCTTTTAGGGTTTTCGATCTCCTTTTATAAAGATTGATCTCTTTTGTAATCTTATTGAGAAACATTCATTTTATTGAATTGCAACTTTTGTTTTTGCACATCAAGAATGTGTCCTCTTTCATGGATCCATGCGTTCAGGCCTCTCTAGCTTCTTGCTTCTCTCTCTTTTTGTGGAAGGTGTTCTTGGGAGCTGTGGGTTGTTTACTCATCAACTCCAATAAAGAATGCCACTTCATTTCCTACTGGTGCAACTCTCTTTGTCCATGTGGACCTATCTTCTCCTTTTTCTCCTAGTTTGCTCCAAGCTTTAGCTGACAATGTAAAGCTTTCTCACCATCTTGACCATTTTGATAATGGTTATCCAAATGGAATTTGATTAGTTTCTCCCCCTTGTGATAGTATCATCTGGAAAGTTTTCCAACAGCACCGAAAAAATAGCTCCTAAAACTCACATTCTTCTCCACATGTAATGATTGAGTTGCCATCCCACTCCTAAGGAGGGCTACTAGCCTTGATCCTAGTGTTTTCTTTATTTGTTGTATTTTGTTTTTGACAACACCTCTATTTGTGTGTTGTTATTAAGTCATTGATGGTCTCTACTTGTAAAATCTAGCACCCCTATTTTTTTATTATTGTTCTCTTTGATGCCTTCGGGTTGTGGTTGTGTAAGGGTAAATCCCCTTGTTAGGCTATTGATTTAAACAAAGAACTATGATTTTTCTATAGATGTTTTTTAACCAATGATAGCATTATGAATCTTCACTCTATGTTGGCACATCAAAACAGATCTCTTTCTTTTTACTGGAAATAGCTTTGTATTAGTAAGATGATAACTAAGGTTAATTGATTTTGCTAGACTCTTGTTCACAGTAAGATCCTTGCTATTGATAAGTTGAACAAAAAAGGGTTCTAATTTATTCATTGGTGCACTTTGTGTTATGAGACTTGGGAAACCATTGATCATCTATTTTTACAATGTTTTTATTCTAGAGGGGTTTTGTCTAAAGTTATTCAAAACCTTAGAGTTGAATGGATTTTCCCTCTCTCCTTAAGGGATTTTTTTATAAGTTGGAATGAAAATGACCCCTTTCCTCACCCTATCATTATGGAAATTTGGAAGAAAGCTCCCCCTTTTGTTACTTAGGGTTTGTGGAAAGAAAGAAAAAATAGAATATTCAAAGATCAAATAAGAAACTACCTCAAACTTTTTAGGACTATAAAACAAAACATTCAAGAGAACTAAAATGCCAAGAGTTTTGGTTATTCAAAGGTTATGCCTTCATATGTTAAATTGAGAGTTAAACAAAATAGGGATATTACCCAAGACATAACCAAAATATATTGGGTTAAAATTATGCAAAGGAAAAGTACCAAATGTAAACCTCATGAAATTGATGAGATAAACTAAATTTTGATAAATGCTTGAAAGGAGATCTTGGTCTTGCTACTACACTACAAAAGGTGTCATTGGAGATAATACATGTCACCTAATAGAAGCATATGCTAAGATCTGTGGTAGGAGATCTAACAATATAGTTGAAGGTATCATTGTTTGGTGATATCTTAAAAGAATGAAAGATATGGGTTTCCATCAAATTGTGGTCGAGGGAGATTCAAAACTGATAATTGAAATCATTAAAGGCATGATGTCTTCCCCCCACAAAAATTTAGAAACATGATGGAAGCTTGCAAACAAATGATATGGAGATTCCTTCAATCTAGAATTGAACATGTGTACATGTAAGGAAATTTGGTTGTGGATCTTGTTTCCAACATGGGTTTTGACTTTCTCAGTCTAGACCTATTGGTAATTTTCTATTATCTTTCCAAAAGTCAAAGATCTTCTAGCAATTAAAAGATTTTGAAGTCATGAGACAAAATTCCATGTACGTTGATTATTTTTAAGACTTTACCTAGAGCGATGGATGAGTTGGACTTACACAAGATTTCTAAGAAATATATAGACAATGATGATGACTTTAAGAATATGGTTATTTTCATGTTAAGTATTAGTAGCTACAAGGTGGTGGCTCATGTGTGCTATCATGACAAAGATATTAATTGGTATGCTCTTAATCATTCAAATGATAATATTTTGAAGGGTTGGTATAGTAGCAATAAAATTTAACAATCAGATTTGTAAAATTTATATTTAATTATTATGCTTCAAAATTTTATTGCATAGCTTGTGTAGGGTTTTAATTACAACATTGCTTGCAAATGATCAAAAAGACAACTTACCTTTCGTATGGGCAACCTAATTGCACAATAGAGTGGATGTCCATATAGAATTTTTATCAAACTTATGGACCTATACGAGGAAAACTTTACGGCTACTTCAATAAAAAATTTGATGTCAAAGGGATAACTATTGAGTTATGCTCTTCATTTTATCTTGTAAATTGTTATTACCCTTTAATAATCGGTAAACCTTTTTTATATTTCAAAATAATATAGGCAAATCTATTTTTAACATTCCCCATGCAAACCAATAAATTATTTCTATGATCAAATCATACTACTATTTAACAAGTATTTAAAGGACCAAAAAAATTGGCGTGGTCATAATTATATTGGACCATCCTCTCCTAGAGAAATCAAATGATATTCTAGAAATAGAAACAAGTTTAACAGATGAGTATCAAGTGAACTACAAGTTAGAAGGCAAGCTTGACTTCTACTGAGTGTCAAGGTCTAAGGATTTGGGTATTCATTTTGAAAAATTAATTTATTTTGTTTGGAGTGTGATTATGACCTCATCTCTTATAATGTTGGAACCTTGCACTTAGAAAGACTTGTTTCTTGATGGGCTCATTCTGAACCATTTAACATCACCAATAGACCAAAAATCTATTGACAATTAAAATATATTTTAATTACATGTCTCCAAAACATTTTTTGCTAATTAATGTAAGCTAGCATTGAAAAGAAATAATTGCAAATCTACTTTAAAATTAAAAGCAATGTTCTTTGCGAGCAATTTTATTGATGCAAGAGCATCTCAGGTTCTTGGCAATCCTGTGTCACCAAAAAAAAAGTTAGAGTTGTTAGATATGCTCGGTAGCTTCTTTTGGGCTCTTAGTGATGTTTTCCTGTTTCCACCGACAAGGCTCGGTTGCTACTCACTTCCTTCATTCACCGAGTTGGCTCGGTTGGTTCACCAAGTTAATTTCATGTTGTTCGGTAATCTTGCTCATCGATTGGTTTATTTTTTATTTTAATTGAGGATTTAATTTTGGTCATGGATTTAATGGTTACATCGATCTTTGGGAAGCGTGTAGACCTAGATCGAGTTGTTTCCTTCTCCAATGATGGATCTGAAGGTAGGCTTATTTCGGTGGCCTATTGTATAAATAAAGTAGTATGTTGTAGTTGTAGGGAGGAGTTTTAGGGGGTCTTAGAAGATAGAGAGATAGGTTCTAAAAGTTGAATCCTCGCATGTTGGAGGACTGTTGTAATTGAATTCTATTTATATTTAGTCGTAAGCAAGAAGGCCTTATAGACCGGCATGTATGAGGTTATTGATGAATAATAAATGAAAGCTCTGCATTCTCTCTCTCCATATTTTTTTTATTGTTTCTGTGTGATGTTTTTGCAAGGAGGTTGGTGATTTGAGGTGTGTCTTTGGCCCTCAACCTGTCCTCTCTTGTGTCAGGTGGTATTAGAGTGAGGTTAGATCTAGATCTAAATTTGTGAATTTAGGTCGAGGGTTCCTTCTTGTAAACCCTAGTTGATATTTGTTGTGGGGTGACAGATTGCGATTTGACCTACAATTACAGAGGGTTTCAAGATGGTTCATGGGAGGTGAGATGCAGATCCAGGCTTGGAAGACATGTTAAGACAAATTGCTACTAGGTTAGAAGCTATAGAGACATCCCAACATAGAGAAAGACATCTTAAGGATGTTAGTGATGAAGAAGCCGAAGATGAACAAAGTGAAGCAGAACCTGCACTTGTGATGGATCAAGGTGAAGAAAGACTTTTGAAGGCATTGAGAAATTTGAAGTCTACACCACATTTCAATCCTCCTGAATACAATGGAAGACTAGATTCGAATGAGCTAATGGATTGGATAACTAAGATGGAAAGGTATTTTGAATATGAAAATATCCCAGAGGAAAAGAAGGTGAAAATTGCAAGTGCAAAATTGAAAATTCATGCATCCTTATGGTGGGAGCATCTACAATTGGATGGAAAGAGGAAGGGAAAAGACAAAATCAAGGTATGGAATAAAATGGTGAATAAATTGAAAGGAAAGTTCTTACCCTGTGATTATTAGATTAACCTGGTTAGGATAATGCAAAGTTTGAGGTAGAAAGATAACTTGGTAAAAGACTATACTGAGGAATTCTATAGACTAGACATCAGATCTAGACATATTGAGGATGAGGTAGAAAGAATTGCTAGGTACCTGAATGGGTTAAGATTTTCTATTCAAGAGGAAATTAGTTTGGTCAAGTTGGAAAGTATTGAAGAAGCCTATCAGTTTGCCTTGAAAGCTGAGGAGAAATTGAATAAAAGACATGAACAAAAACAAAGAGGAAAAGGTTGGTAGATTCCCTAGGGGAAGAGGAAGATCTTATGGTGACAACAATAGATCTGATCAAGACAAAACAAATCAGGATAAAGGCAAGACCGAGTGGAAAGGTGAAAGTTCTTCTAGAGGAAGAGACAATAACTACCGAGGTGGTTATAGAAGAGGTGGATTCTGAGGAACTTGTTACAATTGTGGAGGTGAAGGAAATACGTCATTTGAATGTACACATGCAAGCAAGAAGGTCGGTAACAGTAGAAATGCCTTGGTGCAAGAAGACTCACAAAATAAACTAGAGAAGGAAAAGAACTTGATGGTTAGAAGAGCACTATGGAGTGAAATTAATAAGGAAGATCCAATAAGGAAATTTTTGTTCAAGACCAGATGCAGAGTTGCTGACAAAGTGTGGAATGTAATCATTGACAATGGAATCTTGGAGAATTTGGCATCTGAGGAAATGGTTGTAGATTTGCAGTTAGAAAGGTTGAAGCACCCAAAGCCCTATCAAATTTCATAGATCAAGGATGAGCATACACTATTGGTAAGTGAACAATGTTATGTGAATTTAAAAATTGGCAAGTACTATGATAAAGTGTTATGTGATATCATGTCCATATACTGTTGTCATATTTTGTTGTGTAGACCCTCTCAATATGATAGACATGCTATGTATGATGGGAGATTGCATAAATATACTATTTGGGCTGATGGAAGAAGACAAATCTTGTTACCTTTGATCGAAGAATTTTTTGATAATGTTTGCACATCTATGAAAGTTTGTTTGATGGAAGGAAGGAAGTTTGTTAAGGATTTGAAGAAGAATGATGTATATTTTGCTGTGATTCCTAACAAACTGAGTGAGACACTAATAGATTGTATCCCTGAAGAGATTGATGAGATAATCACTAAATATAGAGAGATCATTTCTAATAATGTACTTGATGGTTTACCATCGAAAATAAGCATTGATCATTAAATGGATCTGATTCCTAGAGCTAGTTTACCGAATAAGGCACCACATCGATTAACACCTACCAAGAATTAGGAACTTAACTGACAAATCCAAGAATTGTTGTAGAAAGGTTTGATCTGAGAAAGTTTAAGTCCATGTGCAGTACCAGCTGTATTGGCACATAAGAAGAATGGAGAATGACAAATGTGTACTGATTCCAGAGCAATCAACAAGATAAAAGTGAAATATAAGTTTCCTATACCAAGAATGGATGACATAATGGATAGTTTGACTGGAGCAAAGTATTTTATCAAAATTGATTTGAAAAGTAGATATCATCATATCAGAATCAGAGAAGGTGATGAATGGAAGACTGCTTTCAAGACAATAGAAGGTTTGTATGAGTGGTTGGTTATGCCTTTTGGTTTAACTAATGCACCAAGTACTTTTATGAGATTGATGAATGAGGTTTTGAAAAAATTCTTGGGTAAATTTGTGATTGTATACCTAGATGACATTATAATATTCAATAAGACGAGCGAAGAACATTTGTTGCATATTAAACAGGTATTGTAGAGATTGAAAGAGGAAAAGTTGTTGATTAATTTGAAAAAGTGTTCCTTCATGAAAGAGGAGATTGTATATTTGGGATTTGTGAATTCAGCTGATGGTCTAAAAATGGATCCTGAGAAGGTTGAAGCTATTTTGAATTGGCCTACACCTAAAAATGTTAGTGAGGTAAGATCATTTCATGGTTTAGCAAGTTTTTACCGAAAGTTCATTAGAAATTTCAGCTCAATTTGTAATGCTATGACTGAGACTATGAGAGGAGATAAAAGAGAATTCAAGTGGACACATGGAGCCAATAAAAGTTTTGAGAATTTGTAATAGAAGGTTGTTGAATTGTCTGTGTTAGCTTTACCTGATTCCAATAAGGTCTTTCAAGTTGAATGTGATGCAAGTGGTAGCGCAATAAGAGTTGTTTTGAGTCAATAAGGTAAACCTATTGCTTTCTTTAGTGAGGAATTGAATGATGCAAAAATGAAATATTCTATGTATGATCAAGAATTCTATGCTATTGTTCAAGCCCCAAAGAAATGGAGACATTATTTGATACCAAGTGAATTTGTGTTGTATATTGATCATAAAGCTTTACAATATTTGGGTAGTCAGAATAAGTTGAATCATAGAAATATGAAATGGGTTGAATATATGCAAAGTTATACATTTGTGATAAAACATAAAAGTGGAGTCACTAACCAAGTTGTTGATGCATTAAGTAGTAGAAGATATTTGATGACTGAAATGAGAATTGAAGTTCTTGGTTTTGATGACATGAAAGATTTGTATGAAACTAACCCTAATTTTTTTGAGTCGTGGAGAAAGTGCAGAACACCTATTCAAGATTAACTAAGTACTAAGTGGGAAGAATATTTCATTCAAGAAGGTTTGTTTTTTAAAGGTATTCAGTTGTGTATACTGAGAGGATCAATGAGAACTAATTTGATAAAAGAGAAATTTAGTAGTAGTTTGGCTAGACATTTTGGCATTGACAAAACATTGAATTTGCTTAAGGAGAAATACTTTTGGCCACAGTTGTATAAGGATATTCAAAAATTTGTGAAAAGTTGTGGAGTTTGTCAAGTTGCAAAGGGAGTCAATTAGAATATTGGATTGTATACACCGATTTTTGTTCCTGAGAATCCTTGGATTGATATCAACATGGATTTTGTTCTTGGCTTACCAAGGACAACTAGAGGTAATGATTCTATATTTGTTGTTGTGGATTGATTTTCTAAGATGACACATTTTATACCCTATAGAAAAACATCAGATGCAATGCGTATATCAAACTTTTTCTTTAAGGAAATTGTCAGATTGCATGGATTATGGAGGAGTATCATCTCTGACCGAGACAGTAAGTTTGTTGGATACTTTTGGAAGACTATTTGGAAAAAGTTGGGTACCGAGTTGAGGTATAGTTCTACATTTCACCCACAGACTGATGGACAAACATAAGTTGTAAATAGAAGTTTAGGTAATTTGTTGAGATGTTTAGTTGGAGATAAACTGAGTAATTGGGATTCTATGTTGGCACAAGAAAAGTTTGCATACAATAATTCAGTGAATAGAATTACTAGAAAAACACCTTTTGAGATTGTTAATGTCATACAACTGAGAGGTATATCAAATTTGAAGAACATTGTTAGTGAGGAAAAGAGAAGTGTTGAAGGAGAAGAATTTGTTGAGTTCATGAAAACATTGCATGAGGAAGTAAAACATAAGTTGGAACATAATAATCAGAAATACAAGGACAAAGAAAATAGATCAAGAAGACATAAGACTTTTGCAGTTGGGGATGAAGTAATGATTCATTTGAAGAAAGATAGATTTCTTGTTGGAACCTATGGAAAATTGAAAATGAAGAAATTTGGTCCTTGCAAGATATTAAGAAAGTTTGACAATGGAAATGCTTATGAGATTGAATTATCTGATGACATGGATATATCACCTATATTCAACATTATAGAATTATGAGTATCATGAAGCTAATGAAGAAATGACAGTACTGAATGATTATCCTAAGAAACAGAAAGAAGAAGTTGAGTAGATTCTGGAACAAAGAATTGGCAGAAGCATAAGAGGAAAAGATATATGGGATATTTGGTAAAATGGAAGAACAAACCAATTGAAGACCATTCGTGGATTACACAATCTGAGTTGGATTCAGCTCAGGTTGTACCTGTTGCATGATTCAAAGAATCATCTCAAAACAACCCCAAGTGTCTGATGCAGGAGCATCTTGGGTTCTTGGCAATCCTATGTCACCAAAAAACAAGTTAAAGTTGTTAGATATGCTCGGTAGCTTCTTTTGGGCTCTCAGTGATTTTTTCCTATTTCCATCGACTGGGCTCAATTGCTACTTGGTTCCTTCATTCACCGAGTTGGCTCGGTTGGTTCACCAAGTTAATTTCCTGTTGCTCGGTAATCTTGCTCACTAAGTGGTTTATTTTAGATCTCTGTTGAGGCCGACTTATGCATTTAATTTTGGTTGTGGAGTTAATGGTTACATCGATCTTTGGGAAGTGTATGTACCTAGATCTAGTCATTTCCTTCTCCAATGATGGATCTAAAGACCAACTTGTTTTGGTAGCCTCTTGTATAAATAAAGTAGTATGTTGTAGTTGTAGGGAGGAGTTTTAGGGGGTCTTAGAATATAGAGAATCGAGATAGGTTCTGAAAGTTGAATCCTCACATGTTGGAGGACTATCGTAATTGAATTATGTTTATATTTGGTCGTAATTGGGAAGGCCTTATAGCCCAACATGTATGAGGTTATTGATGAATAATAAATGAAAGCTCTGCATTCTCTCTCTCCCTTTTTATTTTATTGCTTCAATGTGATGTTTTTGCAAGAAGGTTGGTGATTTGAGGTGTGCCTTTGGCCCTCAACCCATCCTCTCTTGCATCATATATTCCTAGGAGCCTATTTGGAAAAAGAGTGCAATTATTAATAGCCCAGCATGTGGGTAATGTTAGTCGGTCATATTTTTTACATAGACAACTCTTTTTATCCCAAAAAGTCACAAATAAATTGTTTATTCATTTTTTTTAACGCTACTTTAAAAGTGTAACTTATAAGAATTTGAAGCTGGGATTAAAGATAGAATTATTAAAAATGACATGTCCCATTATCCCATTAGGGGCTGCCACCAAAAACCTTGATTTGGTTTTGAAAAGCTTAAAAAAAATTCTTTAGGGTTACATTAGATGAAGCAACGCCACTTCTTGTACTCTTTAAAAATTCAAGTTGTAATGGGTACACAATGTTTGAAGAATAATTTGAGATAATTAGTAGCATTAATCTTTGTCTTATATTTTAACTTTCTTTCTCTTTCTGCACATTATATTTGGTGTGAAATAAAAATGATATTTTTTCTCAATTTAAACCTCAATATTTTTTTATTTTTTTTGAAGTCAATACCATGTACATGTAATGTTGCCATATTTATATTTATTAAATGTATCATGATTCTGAAATACTTACATTTAAGATTTTATACATGTAGCTAACACATGCATAATTAGAGCACCCATAAGACCCTTCCCAAAATATTGAGTTAATTGTCTTTAGATAAACCTCACACTACATCAATTGTACTCATCTCAATGACAAGAGCTATTGCATACCGGTCCATGTTTATATAAATATTAAACTTGAAATGTGATCATTCATGGATGTTCTAAAAACAACAATATTAAAATCAGCTTCGTAACTAGTACTAAGCAAGAAACTATCTTCTTGATATTAATATTAAAATTACCAATAGAGACATCCACTAACACACCAGAGCTAAGGTATAATCTCAACAAAACTCATGCAGTTGTAACATACGAGTGGTACAACTATGGGTTGACATCATCTCTGGGGTAGCAAGGATCATACACCTTTCACATGACACTGCCATTCAAACAAGACATGAGAATTTCAAATATCACATCATGTGATTGTATGCTATGCAGGTTGGCATTCAACAATATCATAATTATGGTCATGTAATTACCATTAACATCAGAAATGGTGTCATTACAGCCACATGTTGTATATCACCCGTGCCTATTGTTGAGACTTACTAACTGGACCAAAGTAGAGATTACATATAAATTTCTATTTATTGTAGCACATACTAGCATGAAGAGGAAATGGATACATCTTCAAGATTGCCTCTTTTTGGAAAAAAGTTGTTTTACAATACAACCACATGTAACTTGGATCAACACAATGCATTACTAGGGCGTTTGTCACCATTGAAGCTCCAATACAATCTCAAGGTGAGATTGTTCCTTCAACCAAGAGGGGTTTTATCCTTTAGCAAATGAGATCTTTGGATTTTTGTCTTTCAACCTTTGCAAATCTATGGGTTTCCATCCTCAAATTTGAATGCCTAGACATGAAGGCTCACAATGAATTCTAGTTAGGGTTTGGTGTATATTTCATCAAAATCATTCAATGAAGCCTTTGAATGCTTAATATACGCAAAAGCATATCAAAATCTACAATAATGGCTTTCTATGCATGGTTGAATGTTCTATGTGAATTGCTAGTCCTTCACAATAATGGTGAGGGGTCCCTTAGGGTTTGAAACCCTAGCTACCACATTAATGGTGTTCAAAACCATTTCACCCTTTTACACCACTATAGGTACACAAGGATTGATGTCCACAACATTGAATACCATGTCTATGTTGATAGGAACCCTTCTAGAAGACACAACATCACTCTAAGAATTAATGAAGCTCCAATCATGTGTTGAGGTAGGCAAGGATGAAAAACGAAAAAAGGTGAAAATCTCGGGAACATGCATGATGGTATGGGAGATTCCAAAGTCTTGCTGGAAGAGAGAATTAAGGAGGGGAATTAGGCGAAGGACGTGATTGGATGGGGAAGCCTAAAACCTCAACAAAAGTAGAGAAAGAAGCAAACTTAGGAAAAGATGCATGCCAAGAAGGGCAACTTTGTGACTAACAACTTACACAAACTCAAGAGATTTTTCATGCCTTCACACTTAGAAATCTTGGGGGTCTTAAGAAAACACACGAGAGATGAAAGGTAAAAATATACACACAAAAGAGGATCGAGAGAAATGCAAGAGTCAAGAAATTGGCATTTTGGTCCATCACATCAATTATTAAAAAAGGGGACATGACATGATGTTGATGTGTGGGCGATGTCTAATGTAGTCCATCCATATATGATTATACAACCACCATGTTATATCAACGTAGCCTTCATCTCCTCCCTCAATAGGCTAACCTTAAAAAAAATTCCAAAATTGTGGTCCTCAATTTTGTCTCACAAACAAGCACATAAGTGGTACCAACTTTACCTATGTTGGCCATAGCCTCCTTCAAATAAGGTGATTGAGCAAAATGAAAAGAAGTGCCATTAACCCAAAAAAATGATAATGGCATCATTTGTCTCGTCTCTAGCCTACATTTAACAAATTTGTATTTGATTACAATTGTTTTGAGCTTATAATCTTTTGTTTACCCTTAATTCCACTCCATTCACTTCAATGCAAGAACTAGAGATGATCTAGCTCCTTGTGCAGAATTGTTGGAAGAAATAAAAAATGATTGTCTGATGTCCCCTTGGTCTAATGTGATCATCTCAATCCTTTCTACATGTGTTAGATTGCTACAGTTACTCTTTTACCTCTTCAGGTCAAAATAGCCTTTAGTCAATTGCTCGTATTGTTTTGAAGGTCTTATGTTTGTTTCTGGTCTTCAAAGGTTCATAGGTCCCTCCAAGTATTAGGAATTAAGTGCTTGTGTACATATTGAAGTCAAGTGATAAATATTACCTTTTTGAAAAGATTTTAGCATGTGATAAGGTTTCCAAGACTTCAAGCCTGTCAAATATCTTCACTTGGTCAAAGGTCTACCTGTATTATATTTGGAAAAATTATTGCATAGCAAAGAGTTTGAGTTTGAAAAGAGTAGATTTGCTTCTTTTAGGCTTTACAACTTTTAGAGCTTTGACAAAGTTTGTCAGGCTTGTTGTGGTAGCCAAAGCTATCCCAAGCTTTCAATGTAGGTCTACATGGAAATTTACATTGTTTCTAACACCTCTGCTTTCAGCTCTTGAGAAGAAGCGTGCAACATTGGTTATGTTGTTTTCACCATCATCAATGCCATGAACAACTTGTTGCAAAGCAGATTGGACATGAAAATGTATCCATAGAGATCAAAAGAAGCTTGAAATGTTTGCAGGGCTTGAATATCATTATCCTTTGATCATGCAAGAGCATGTCTGTTATATCAAAACCCTCACACCATCATCATTGCCATAAAGGAATGCATGTAATCTTCATTGTTGGATGTTTTAGGTGAGATCTTCAATTGTGTTTACTATAGAGAGTGCTAATGAGACATTGTAGAACATTATGCAATGAAAAGATTAGGAGGATTCCCCTGCAACAGCCAAAAAGCCTTGTGTTGGATTATGGTTATGAAATATCCTTCTTAAATTTTCAATTGGAAACACAAATAATCATTTTTAAAAAAATTTGCAATTTCAGAACTCAAATAGATTAACATCTTCAACTCACAATTACAAATGACATTTTTCTGCAGCAGTGTTGTTAGAGATTCCAATTCAAAGATGTATTCCCAGTCCGTTCAGACTTTAAATAAAACTTATTACAAATTGTAGATGTCAATTGTGAACACTTAAAGATTCCTGTTCCAGCCAAATTGGGTCCCGCCTACAATCCCACCCCCAAGTTATCAACTTCACTAGAGAGGTATTCGATTAGAGACACAACACCTTAGAAGTGGTACATTATCAACTGTACTCTGATTCATTCTTGAACCTATCTATCTATCTCCGTGATAGTTCCACTTCAAGATCCTTCCTGCTGGGTTGGCACAGTTCCACAAACTCTTCCTTGGTGTGCCAAATCTAAGCTTTGCTATGTCAGACAAAAGCAATCACATGCCACTCTAGCTACAATTTGTCACTTGAATCTAGGTCTGGTATCCCCATATCCTTGGGACAGCTCCTGCAAATAATAAGGCTCAGGCAGATTCAAACCAAGGCAACTACAAAAACTGAATAAGACAAAGGAAACTCAATGGGAAAGTTGGTAAGGGGCACATCCTACCAATTCACAATACTCAGGTTTGCATCTGAGTATTACAGGCATTTGTTTAATGCAGGGAAACAGGAAAAACTTACATTGCCTGGATCAAAACTAGCATATCAATATATACCAGCCTCTAGCAAAATTGAGTACACAGGAAAAACTGACTCAAGGAAAAACGCAACTTAAGTCAACAGGTCAGCCTCTAAAAACCTAATTTATTAAAATTACTAATATTTAACATTTATTATTTATTTATTTAAGAACCTAACAACAAAATCAGGTTCATCATAGGTTAGCAAAGCTTCTATCTACATACCTCTTTTGTTTATTTTCAAGAGTTTATGCTAAAAGTGTCACACCATGTTATATCCTTTTTGTGAGGGATTGATGGATTCAGTGAGAAGAGTAGTTATAACCCTAGAAAACCTTATCATAGTTCAGTCTGCAATAAAGACTTCCAATATGAGACAAGTGACAGAAATTTAGACAAGTTTGGGACAGTCATAAAGTGCATAAAGATTGGAGGTTCTGTCACCATTAGGATTCATAAGGTAACAAGCATTAAAAATGCCTCAAAACCCTTGTCCACGTCTTTGCTGTTGTCAAGTTTTAATAGTCTCTAATATAACTTGTGTTTTGGCTTGTCACATAAATGTCTTTTGTTTTGTTTTACTATCATATTGTCATCACTAATGGTTTGTTCATCCCATGATAGTGTCATCAGAAAATCATGCAGTCAAGCTTGTCAAATGACCTTGATCATATTAAAAACCCTGGTTACTGATGCTTCCAAGACCTTAAACTCTTATTCTTATCCACAAACAAGTAGAGCTTAGGTCTGTTGTTAAAACTTTGATAAAGTGAGCAGTACAACAGAGCTAGGGACTCTCAATGAGGGTTTCAGGTACAACAGATAATGTGAGTTGATAGTGAAGAAGGAGACAGTCCCTGTCAAACATGCTATTATCCAAGATAAGCAAGAAGAAAACCAAAGGATAGATAACTGTTTGAGTAGAAGGAAAAGGTTTTGAAGTTGACAAGGTGAATCACAGTCCAAATGGAGGAGATAATAGGTACAAGAAGTAATGAGAACTATTCATAAAAGCCTTATTTTCAAAGAAGTCCACAGGAACAAGACAAACTTATGTTAGCATGTTGAGAGGAGCGAAAAAGGACAGTCATGATGGAAGAGTAAAGAAAATTTACAAAGCAGAGAGTAAGATTATGAGCTAGTCAAAATGGTGAGAGTCCTTGAATGATAAGAGGCATGAACCATGACTTGTTGATAGGGCAGTCATCTAAAGAAGAAAGACAGTTGTTTGTGTTAAATGATCATGTCATTGAAGTGATAGTGTTTTGAAGAGAATAGTTAAAATTCATACGAAGACAGTCCCCCCAAGAGAATCCAAAAGCCAAGAAAAGACAGTCCATGGGAGTTCACAGACACCACACAACAAAAGGAGTGAAAAGCACTTAAAAGAGGCAGATATTGGGAGGCTTGTGGCATATCCTAAGCGCAAGCTCATCTTCAGGTCAATAAACAATGGCTTGTGACAATGCTAATGGTTAGACAGAGATGCATAATACTGACATATAACAAAGTAAGGAACAAGTCAACCTAGAGGACAGTGGCAAACCAATTCAAGAAGGGATAGTCCTTTACAATGACAGTGGGACTGTGGGACATCTACTCAAGATAAAGAGATCATTAAGTATATGAAAAAGGCTACAAGTCTGTCAAACGCCCCAAAGGCAAGTCCATAGTGTAAAAGAGGGCAACAAGGACAGTCAACAACCATCACAAAACCATGACCTACCATGACCAAGAACATGAACATAGTCAACTATCCAGAGGTTCTTAAGTAGCACTCAGTCAAGAGGACAGTCACAGTATGACATTCATCTAACTGTCCATGCACCATAAAGACAGAGGCCATGGAAACTCAAGCAAAGGGGGTAATGTGGACAAAGAACTTTGTGACAATATTAAATAAAGGGGCAAAAGACTTGTGAATGTGGACAGTCAAATGAGATATGGCAGTCTTTCAATCATATGATAGCTCAAGAGTGCAATGATGGTAAAGGAAAAATGAAATGATTGATGTCAGAGCCAAGAGTTAAAAGGGAAGTCATGGGAAGCATTAACCCTATCAAGGTTTTATAACCTGTTTCAGTTTTAAAAGTTTCTGGAAACCTTAACTAGACTGTTTCAAGTTTTATTACCTGAATGGACAAGAGAAAATGACAGACTTACAGGTCAAAAAAGCAAGAAAAGGTAGCATACCTGGGATGGTAACAGACATGTGCAAAGAGGAATATTCTATGTTAGTCAAAAAGTATGCAAGGTAGTGAACAGAAGTTTCACAATTTCACAATGAACATTGGACAAATGTTTAAAGAGAAAAGTTAGCTAAAAATATTTCATGAAAGTGACATGACAATAAGAGCAAGACTTCACAAATTGTGAAAATCATGAATAGGGCAGATGCAAGTCTATGACAGTCCACCATTCAGATAGCCCAAGACAGTAAAATAGATATGTAAACAAATAGTCATGCAAAGAAGAAAGAAGGTGCCAATGACGGAGGTAAGAGTTCAAGGTCTCTATGGCATATGACATGCCTATCATGACAGAATGAAGGTGAAGGTCCAAGGCAAAGATGTGAAAAGGTAAACCAGAGGTATAATAGCTCTATGAATGTACAAGATAACAGTTAGCAGTAGTGATGGACTTTTGCACTGCTGTAAAATAGTAGATAAGAATATGAAGACAAGAAGTTGTAGTTGAGTAAGATGTGTTGAAGTACTTGTCCTAGGACCTCTCCCACACCCCAAGGAGATTGTCAATTATTTTAATACCTTTTTCACATGCCCTATGGTCATGGAGATGGAGGTTGCAACTGTTTGGAGGATTAATGATCAATTATGCAGCATGTGGAGAGCAACTAGGACAACTTGGTGACCTGTGCAATAGATTGAGGAGGATATAGGAGGCACTTTTGTCCTAGTTTGAATTTGTTAAAGGCATCCAGGAGCTTTCTAAGGATCCTTGGCAGATAGATAGGATCAAAGAAACAAGATTTCTTCATATAAATACCATCTTGAAACACTTTAAGGGGCTGAAAAATAGGGATAACTCAGTTGTATGCCCAGGAAGTTTTGACTCAATAAATGGATGTAAACACTTGTCTTTCTTTCCTCAAAAAATGCTCCTAATGTTCAGCAAGCTGTTAGACAACATATTACTATATTAAGAAGCCTAAGGGAAGTCTTTCTTTCGGTTCTGGCAATTTGCCAATTTGGATGAAGAATTGTAACCCGAAACAAAAAAAAAAATCTGAATTTAGTTTGCATTGTAACTCAAAAAGTTCAGTCTTAATACTGATGTAAATCTTCTTTTCAATGAATATAAGGCATTTTCAAGAATTATTTTGCTGTAAGAATGTCTATTCTCAATTAAAACTTAGTGTTCTAACTTCTTGCCTTCTTAAAATCTATTTCATTGTGTGCGAAGAGTAATGATTGATGAATCTTACTATGTTTTCATGCAAAACCTCTAATATATGTCTCGTTCTAGCACCTTTAGATAGAAGAAACATACTTTCTTACAGGTTGTGGGTTATGTGATTGATACTAACATCAACTAATTGCGAAAGCCTCATTTTCCTTCTTAAACTATGAATCTTTTTGCCTTCCTATGAAACAATTATGCATGAACATGTGAAAACCTTTAAATTGTGCTTAAAAACAACTGAATAATTCAGCATAAGTATGAAAGCAACAATATAGGTCACAGATATTTTGGTGCATCACCACTATAGACCATAGGTTTTATTTCAAGTCATCTTTCTATCTCTTTACTCAACATGCAATAATAGCATAGGTCAATTAAGGTGAGATATCCAGGGAACCAGTCCTCTCTAGAGATTCATTCTAACCTACAAGCAACCCATAGGCCCTAGAGTGTTTCCATTGGTCATTCAATAGCTAAATAGAGCATTTAGCTAGGGTGCATATTAGAGTGACAACAGCTAAAAAGGGTCAAATCCTCTACTAGGGCTATGTAAAAAGTGTGCAATTAGCCCTCAAAATATTGTCCTTCAAGTCATCTAAACAAATGCTGCATTTCCAAAGCTGATTCCCGCTTGAATTAGTTAACTTGTTAGAATCAAGCAGCAATACAAATTGGTGTAATAGGATTTTCAAGTTAAATGGGCCCTTGGCATATGGTGTCAACAACTTGAAAGGGCAATTTGCTTGCAATGTACTCTCAATTGAACTACCTATATGGGGGTTTGATCGGCCTCAACTGTTTCCCCTAATTTCATTACCCAAATCAAGGCTCTCATTGATAATATAGTAACTCATCTTGACCGTGGAAACAAATACAAATATAAAAACAACAAACATTTGTACATTTTTGCAGCTTAACAAGGTGTTAGAAGTGACCAAAAAATAGATTTTGTAAATGCAAAAAAATAAAAACCAACAAAATTTTGATTATTTGAAATTTTGAAGTACAAAATTATTTCTAAAATGACTTTAAATGTAGAGCCACTAAATAAATTTAAAAAAATAACTTTCAAACATCTTGTAGGGAAAAATAATAACAGCATATTCATTGCTCAATGACAAAAAAATTAATAATAATTTAAGATTAAACATAAGTTTTTTTTTCATTGCTAAGTTGAGATTACAAAAGAAATCGAAGAGACACTTAGATATATAAACATTAGATTTTTTCAACTTGAATATCCATAGGAAAAATCCACGAGACATTTAGATATATCAACATTAGATATTAACATGAAAAGTTAAGAGTCACCGACATATCAACACGAAAAAGTTAGTTTAATATCAACATTGGAAGTCAAAGAGTCACTTAGATATCAACATTAGAATTCAACTTAGATTTCCACATTAGGTGCCACTTTGGGGATTTCAACATGGATCTTCATAATGAGAGCCCAATGATTTAACCAATTGAGTTTAGCAGCTTTGACAATTAAAAATAAGTTTAAACACCTTTACAATGTGTTATTTGTTCAACTTACAGCTGTTGTTTGCAAGTATCTGAAAAATGTAAGCTAATCTTAACAAAAAATGAGAAAACAAATGTTACAAATGAAAAATAAAAATAAAAGTTTGAAAAATAGATGGATTAAGTCATTCACATACCTTTTTCCTCCTTCCCTTCTTTCTTCTTCCTCTATTTCCAATTTTCATTCCTCTTTTTTTTAACAATACAAATGTCAAATGCATTTATAGCTGACCCTTCTATGCAAATCCAACAAACGATATGGATCTTAATTGAGTATGTTTTCTCTACTTTGTTTCAACTTCATCTTTGTCAATCAACAATTGCAAGGAGAAAGAATTGCCTCTAAATACTTTGGCATTACTCAACAATTCAACTAAATACAAAGTATGTAATGTCTCGAAGGTGATTTATGTCCCATAGGTATTTTGGTCCCAGAGGTGATTTCAATCCGAAGGTGTTTTCGGTCCCAAAGGTGATTTTTGTCCCGGAGGTATTTTGGTCCCGCAGGTGATTTCTATCCCGGAGGTGTTTTCGGTCTAGGAGGTGATTTCGATCCCAGAGGTGATTTATGTTCAGGAGGTGTTTATGCCATATGGTGTGGAGATGTGTATGGAAGGAGTAGATGGTGTACGATGGGGGTGGGGAGCAAACATCGTGTGGTCAGAGGTGATGCCCATCACTCCAAATTGTCGTATGGCTGAGACTCTGCAACAGTGTCCATACGGTGACTATAGTGGGTCATACGGTATGGAGGGTTGGTCATACAGTATGAAGGTAACTGTATGGTGTGAATGTCTTGGGTCATACACTATATGTCCATATGGCTTCAATGTGCACGGTGTAGGCTTGTTGGGCTGTACAATCGACTGGTCTACTAGACGTATGGTGTGGCAAGGAGTTGTCGTATGGTGGATTGGGAAGTGGACATACGGTGTTGCTATTGGTCGTACGAAGCTTGATAACTATCGTTCGCCTATGGAATGGTGAAGTTGTTCTTCTTAGTCACTTGCATATGATATCGATAAATGCCAGAAAGGGTGAGGAGTTATGCTTAATTACGAATGTATAGTAAACAATGATAATACTCAAAATCTCCAAATGGAACAAGAATTGATTGTCACCAAAGCCAACGACGCAAAGTATATTTATTTTAGACAATGAAAGTACCTCAGAATTACAATAGCTTCGGACCAGAGCCGAGAAAACACAAATCTCCAAATAAATACAATCCAGATTTGACACACATGTGAAACATCAGAGTGATATTTCCAATTGCAGACTAGGGTGGTTGTTTACCACTGAAACTACAACAAACCAAATAGGGAGGATCTTTCACTTCCGAAATGGAAAACAACAAAACCCCATCTGGAACTCGCAAGACAAATAAAATATTCCAAGATGCCTACCAACAATGTCCTACATGTCGGTCATAAATACCTCTTCGGAGAAACTCTCAAAGGTTTACAAAAGAACGCCGACATGGCAAACGCCTACGAACAACAATAATAAAAATGGACCCTTTTATTAATTAACTAAAGGTCCTTAATATCTTTTAAATTGGGACCAATTAATTAATTAATTTAAATCTTTTATTCTTTATCAACTTGGGGACACTACAAATCCTCACCGCCCAAAGAATGCTTGCCCTCAAGCAATCCATCATCAAGACCCCAGGATTCCAACTAGGTGCGGACACCAATAACTACAACCACTAGATCCTTCAAGCCGCAACATGACCACGTGCATGCGCTTGGAAGTAAGCGAGAAAAGTAACTCTCCATCAAGCTTTCGTTGCTCCACTCTAATATAATTGTTTCCATGCCAAGAGTCACCAGGATCCCATTGAAACCAAACATCAAACACATCGATGGTTAGATCCCAAGCCAAGTGCGAACATTGGTAGCAATATCTGTTGAAAACTCTGTGCTGCTTCTGGATCACATGCACATAGTTGATTTAGTTGGGATAGACGAGTAAACCATCATCAAGATTTTTTTGTGCCACTCTGATATAAACATTGCCATGCCCTTCACCAGGATCCCAACAACGCTAACCGATGAAATCTTTCACACCATCATGTTCAACAATCTCTTCTGGTATGGCGACAAACACAAATGTTGACACTGACATGAACTTAGCCACGGACACAACCACAACCATGGACACAATGATAGCAAGGGACACGAACACAGACACCACAACAATGAACACAACCTCGGTGACAGATAGAGCTTTGTTAGCAACAACGATGGACAGAACCTTGGTGGCGGCTAGAGCCTCAGCTGCAGGCAGAACCTCGGCGGACAGAGCCTCGACAGACAGAGCCTTGGCGGCTAATAGAACCTCGAAGGAGGACATAGCCTCGGTGGCAGACAGAGTCTCAGCAGCAATGACAATGAAGAGAACCTCGACGGCGAACAGAACCTCGACGGACAAAGCCTTGGCGATAGACAGGGCCTCGGCGACAGACAAGGCCTCGGCAGCGAACAGAGCCTCGACAATGGACACAACCTCGCCGACGGATAGAGTCTTGGTGGCGACGGTGACAGAGAGAACCTTGGCGGTGGACAGAGCCTCGATGAAGGATAGAGCCTCGGAGGAAGACAGGGCCTCGACAGCGACAAGAGCCTCAGCGGCAGGCAAAACCTCGATGGTAGATAGAGCCTCAGCAATGGGCAAAGCCTCGACGGACATAGACTCGGTGGACAGAGCCTCAGTGGGCAGAGCCTCGATGGCGGGTAGGGTCTCGGTGGCAGATAGGGCCCCGACAACGGTCATAGCCTCTGCGAAGGACACAACTTGCTGCACATAAGGAAGGGCTCTATACTCAACGAACTGAAGGCTTGGGTCATGAAACAGAGTAGTGGTAGAGTTTATGTCACCTTGGTCTATCCAGGTTGTCTTGGCAAGATCCATGCAAGCAACTTCATTTTTTTGGCGTTGTCCACATGTAGGTGTAGTAGCAAGATTTAGCAGATCCTCCTAGAGCAACCCTGTAATCATGCCTTCACCCTCCTCGTGTAATGCATCACCCTTATCACCGTCATCTACTTTATCCCACTTGTGCAAATGAGATATTAGTTTTTCTTCACAATGCTTGAATACATTACTGACCAATCTACATGCTACCATAGATGGGACACATTCTAGATTACGAACAACCCACAACATAGATATGATAGGTTGGGATATTTCATTCATCTCTTCAATGCACAATATCGTAAGGCTCTCCATAGCAATTGAAACCTTAGTATCATGACACTCCTTGATTGTGACCAAGAAGTGATGAAACATATCATGGATCAAGTCTTGCAACTCTAGATCTAAGAGGAGGTTACTTACTTTGACATTTGCACATTTCTCCAATATTGTAGATCTCCTGCCAAAAGGATCACCACTGAAGCCATTAAGGCTCTGAAAGTTGTCAACGATCAAATGCAATATCTCTACCATGGTGTTGTCATCATACGGTGCTCTAGGAGCCGAGATTCTCAAGATCTCACTAAGATGTTGTAGTTGCCAACTTCGTTTCCTTGTTATGGTGTCTCAATAGCCTGGGTTGACTTAAGGCATCCTTAATTGGAGAAATCATCCTCTATATAAATCTTGAAGGTAATTGGTCCACCTTACACAAACATACTTCCAATATATCTAATGGAAGATCAACACCCTCACTAAGCTCTTTGCCAATCTTTTGTAGTGCCTTCAACCACCAATGTCCATCACTGTTGGGCATCATAATCTGATCCAAATCCCAAAATATCTCAATCATCCCAACAAGCTAGTAAGATCACCATCTCTAATACCACTGTAATGTTCCAAAGGTGATTTTTGTCCTGGAGGTGATTTTCGTCCGAAGGTGATCCCGGAGATGTTTTTGGTTTCGGAGGTGATTTCTGTCCCGGAGGTGTTTATGTTGTATGGTGTGGAGATGTGTATGAAAGAAGTAGATGGTGTTCGGTGGGGGTGGGGAGAAAACATTGTGCAGTCGGAGATGATGCTAGTCACTCCAAATTGTTGTACGGCTAAGACTCTGCAACCGTGTTTGTATAGTGACTATAGTGGGGCGTACGGTATGGAAGGTTGGTCGTACAGTATGAAGGTAACTGCATGGTGTGAATGTCCTAGGTCGTACGTTGTATGTCTGTGCGGCTTCAATGCGCATGGTGTAGGCTTGTTGGGTCATACAGTTGGCTGGTCTGCTAGACATACGGTGTGGCAAGGAGTTGTCGTATGATGGATTGGGAAGTGGACATATGGTGCTGCTGCTGGCCGTACGAAGCTTGATAACTGTCATTCGCCTATGGAATGGTGAAGTTGTTCTTCTTTGTCACCTGCGTATTATTTCGATAAATGCTACAAAGGGTGAGGAGTTATGCTCAGTTACAAATGTACAATAAACAATGATAATACTCCAAATCACCAGACGGGACAAGAATTGATTGTCACCAAAGCCAACGACACAAAGTATATTTATTTTAGACAATGAAAGTACTTCAAAATTACAATGGCTTCGGACCAGAGCTGAGCAAACATAGATCTCCAAATGAATACAATCCAGATTCGACACACATGTGAAATATCAGAGTGATATTTCCAATGACAAACTAGGGTGGCTGTGAACCACCGAAACTGCAACAAACCAAATAGGGAGGATCTTTCACTTCCGAAATGGCAAACAACAGAACCCCAACTGGAATTAGCAAGATAAATAAAATATTCCAAGATGCCTACCAACAACTTCCTACATGTCGGTCATAAATACCCCTTCAGCGAAACTCCTGAGGGTTTACAAAAGAATGCTGACACAACAAACACTTACGAACAATAATAATAAAAACGGGCCCCTTTATTAATTAATTAAAGGTCCTTAATAATATCTTTTAAATTGGGACCAATTAATTAATTAATTTAATTAATTTATTCTCTATCAATTTGAGGACATTACAGAGTAACATCTTCATGGTTTGAAAACTCAATTTCTAGAGGTTTTATTAGAGTAAATCGAACTTAATTTTATGACTTTGCAATGTTCTTCAATGTTAACATTGTTTGTCTATTTTCTACAACTATAAATTTGAAAATTATGGTGAAATCGTCCTCCTTTCTCTTTCTCACAACACATTTTAAGTACTCAATAATAAAGCATGCATGTCAGAAGGAGCGAGCGATGAGAGAGAGAGAGAGAGAGAGAGTATGGGCAAATTCAAAATTTGAATTCTACTGTGGGCGAGAACTCTTCCTTTGTAGCATAACAGTTTACGGATGGGGGAAAGGATAGTATGGAGGTATCTAGGGTGAAAGACCAAACCCCTGATACTGTGTCGGGGGCCTCGCCTAAACTTGGGGACCTAGGAGGGGGACCCATCCAGGGAGATGCTCTTGAATCGAAAGCAGTTTCTTAGCCAAAAAATGGTCCTCTTTATTTGGAATCAAACCAACCGGTAAGTCCTCCTTGCCCAAAGTCAAAAATATTCTCAGTCTATCAACTGGTAAATTTGCTATCTCCGTCCTGTATCTGGTTATTGACCATAATATAACTTTGATGGCGAATTTCCTAAGTGGAAAGTTTTTAGGCCCGAGACCCAACATAGAGGTGGTTAGAGCTTATGCTAAGAAGAAATGGTTTTTAATAGGCAAGGTGGATATTACTACTATGACTAAGAAATTTTCCTCTTTCTCATTCTTTTGTGAAGAAGATAAATCTAGGATCCTATGCAGGGGGTCCTTGGATGGTTGGAAAAACTGCATCAATCCTTCAAAAGTGGAACCCAAACACGAATCTTAATGATGAATCATTCCTAACTCAAATTCTTGTTTGGCTAAAGCTTCTAAGCCTACCTATGGAATATTGGATAGAAGATGTCTTCTCAGGGATAGCTAGTTCTTTTGGTGAACTCTTGTCCATTGACCCGATGACGGCTTCAAGGAGAAGGCTCACTCATGCAAGGATCTGTGTGGGTGTAGTCCATGATGCGGATATGCCTGACTCTATCGAAATCATATCAAAGCTGGGAAAATCAGCCGGTGGAATATGAATCGATACCCTTTGCCTGTTTTCACTGTAAGAAGATGGACCATTGGGCCAAGAGTTGTCTTTCCAAGCAACTGAAAGAGAAGAAAAATGATAAGCCAAAAAATAGGAAAGTCTGACAAGCAAAAGAGCAAAATGAAATAGACAAATCTATTGAATCTGATAAGGGAATCACCAAGGAAAGAAATGAGATTCCTAAAACCACATTAGAGGAACAAAAGATCACAGAAGATGAAACACAGGAGAATCTCAAAGAGCAAGTGAGCCCTCTCTTAAAAGATGTTCCCAACCTTTAGGATCCTTCAGGATGTGGCTGACTCTCTTGATAAGGGTAATGAAGGGGATTATACTACCTCCATTGAGGAGAATCACCAACCTAAATAAGGGGAGATTCCAGATTCAAGTGAAGAGGATGGTGATTCTACATCCAGCTTTGAGGGGAATGAAGACTCCTTCCAGGAAGCCCAACATTACAATATTTTGGAGCCTAGCCTATTTGATATATCACATAATACAATGGATTTGGTGAAGAGTTCTTACCCCACCTTTGAAAAATGGGGAGATGTTATGGAAGTAAACAAGGCTTTGGGAAAGGAGAATGGGGATTTGAATGGGATCTTCTCCCCAACATCAGAGCAAAGAAAACCTAAAGGCAAAAAGAATAAGGTAATCCCAAATACTCCAAAGAATACTAGATCTTTTAATAGACTAGTTGGAGATGTAGGTCAGATCTCATCCTCTCCAGGTAGACCCTCAAATTCTAAGAAGAGAAGTGTGGAGGCTAACAAAAATATAGCTAATGGAACACAAAAAACCCTCACTAAGGTGTACTCTCTAAAGAAGAAATGAAAGTAATATCTTGGAATATTAGAGGGTTGAATAGTCCTCACAAGCAAGACATTATCCGGAATATGATAAGAGATCATAATCTAGACATTTCGTAATTCAAGAAACTTAGATGATTAAAGAGAAGGTTGAATTGATTAAGTTTTTCAAGAATGGAAGGGTTAGTGGTGGTAGTTCAGAAGGTGTGTATGGTGGCATTGCTACCTTCTGGAACCTTAACAGCATTAGAGGTGATGTCATTGTCCAGGACAATAACATGACCTGTATTAGATTTTAGCATATAAAAGATGGCACATCTTGGGTGCTTACTAACATCTATGCTCCAAATACTTTAAAGGGGAGAAATAAATTTTGGAAAATATTGCAAGTGGTCAGATCCAATTTTAAAGATGATAGTTGGTTAATAATGGGAGACTTTTAACACCCCATTAAAGAAACATGAAAAATATGGTGGTGACCCTTCTCAACTGGAGAGAAAAATGGACTTGATGGACTTCATTAATTCTCATGCCCTCTACGACTGGGATCTTCAGGGTATTGAGTACACATGGACCAATAGAAGATCTAGACAAAACCCGATTCAAGTCCGTCTGGATAGAGCTTTGATTTCTAATGACTGGTATGTTCACTACTGTTGTTCTTTGTCTGCTCATGCGAGAATTGGTTCGGACCACTACCCTATATTATTCTTGGCTGATTCTATAAAGAGAAAAAGACGTTTCCTTTTAGATTTGAGAAGATGTGGACTATGCATCCTGATTTGGAAAATAAAATAAAAGATTGGTGGCAAATTCTTGTGGAGGGGAATGCTATGTTTAGAGTGGTTAAGAAACTTAAACATGTAAAGGATTGCATTAGGAATGGGAATAAAGAGTGTTTTGGTGACATTTTCTCTTCCAAAGCCTCTATCCAAGATGATCTTAAAAACATTCAAGATCAAATTCAAGTTGATGGTTACAATACTATATCTATTTCAGATGAAAATGAAATTCTTAAGAGATACCATGATATTATTGCTAAAGAAGAGACCTTTTAGAAACCGAGAGCACACTCTATTTGGCTAACTGAAGGGGACAAGAACACTAGATATTTCCACATGACCACTATGAAACACAAAGGTGCAAATAGTATATCAAGACTTAAGGTGAATAATGGCACTATTGAAGAAGAGGACAATATCAGGCAGGAGGCAAAAAGGTATTTTGTTGATCTCCTTTCTCAAGACCTTAATCTGAACTAGGCTACTCAAGAGGAATTTCTTCAATGTATTCTTGCGATTATCAATGAAGATCAAAACTTTTCTATTGGGGCTATTCCCACAAGGGATAAAGTTAAGAAAGTTGTCTTTTCCTTTGAAGGAAACAAGGCTCCAGGTCCGGATGGTTTCCCTATGATTTTATTTCGGATGTACTGGCCCATATTAGGTAAAGATGTTACCTGCGTTGTCAAGGAGTTCTTTGGAGCTAAGAGTATTTTAAAGGAGATCAATGGTACCTTCTTGGCCCTCATACCTAAAGTCACAAGTGTTGACTCTTTGGGTCTAGTAGGTCTTATCAGTCTTTGTAATTCTTTTTATAAAATTATTTATAAGATTCTTACCTCAAGGCTTATGTCTATGCTTCCTTCCCTCATATCTCCACAACAAAATGGTTTCGTGTCGGGGAGACAAATCCTTGATTCCATCATCACAGTCCATGAAAATATCTATTCCTTATCAATGGCGAAAAAATAGGGATTTATCCTAAAGATGGATCTTTCTAAAGCTTATGACGGAGTTGACTGGACCTTTCTGCAAAAAATTCTTATGGCTTTTGGTTTCAATAAGAGAAGTGTGCATTTGATTATGCAATTAGTTTCTACAACTACTTTCTCTATGTTGATCAATGGTACTCCATCTCGTTTCTTCAAATCCTCTAGGGGTCTGAGACAAGGGGACCCATTGTCTCCTATTCTGTTTGTGATCTTGGCAGAATGTATGGGCAGATACATATCTCATCTGGTAGACATTGGTTCTTTCAAAGGGCTTCATCCTTCATCCTTGCCCCAAGTTTTCTCTCATCAGGAATTTGTTGATGATTCGATTATCTTGGGGGAAGCAACTATAAAAGAAGCAAAGATTCTAAAAGAAACTTTCAATAAGTATGGGTCAGCTACATGACAGATTATTAACTGGGCCAAAAGTAATGTATACTTTATAAATAGTCTTGATAACAGACAAATGAGAATCAGTAATATATTGGGATATCAAATTGCTTATGTTCCTTCTACATACTTGGGCCTTCCACTCTGTATCAATCCACTGGATTCCTTTTGGAGCTTTTTAGTGGACAAGTTCAATAAAAAGTTAGCTGGCTGGAAAGGCACCCTCCTAAGTCAAGCTAGGAAGGTTCAGCTTCTCAAAGCCTCTCTGCAGAGTCTCCCTATTTATGCTTTAAGTCTCTTTAAAATTCCGGGAAAGTATGTGGATGCTATTGAAAAAATCCAAAGAAAATTTATGTGGACTAGAGCTAAGGAAAAAAAAAATGTCTCTTATTGCTTGGGACAAAGTTTGTAGGCCAAAGAATAGGGGAGGTTTGAGTCTTAGGAGGATTAGAATGATGAACATTGCTTTACTCTCAAAATAGATCTGGAGAACCTATCAATCAAATGGTGAATAGAATCATATTTGGGTAAACAAATACACTAGAAAATTCCCAACTCTGGACAACTTTATCTACTCTAATGCTATTCCCAATGGATCATGCATATGGAAGAATACAACATCCTACAGAAATCTTATAGTTAAGGGCACTCTATGGAAGGTTGGGAATGGTAAGAGAGTTAGGTACTGGGAAGACCCTTGGCTTAATGATGATCCTCTCATTATTCATCCTGAATGGGGCCCTTTTGCCTTGAAGTGCAAAACTAAGTTTGGTCATTATGTTGCTGATTATTGGGACAAGGATAAGTGGAAGGAAATAGAGGCCATTAGCCCTAATTTGATACAGCTAAAAAAATTCTTGTTCTCCATGACTCTTAATGAAGAAGATACCTTGATATGGAAGATGAACTCTAAAGGATGTTTCACTACTTCCTCCATGATCAATATGATTTCAGTTGCTCAGGAAGATCCTCTTTGGTGGTCCAATGCTTGGATGAAGGGTCTCACCCCTAAGATCAACATGTTCTTCTAGATAGTATTGCAAAATAAGATTCTAACTATTGACAACTTGAAAAACAGAGGCTTCAACATTCCTAACCGATGTTCTCTATGCTAACAGGTGGAAGAGACAGTGGAAAACATTTCCATCCACTGTCCCTTCGTTGTCTCTTTGTGGTCCAGTTTGTTGGACATGTTCAAAATGGAATGGGTTTTCCCTAAGGAATTGCATGCCTTTTATTCTTCATAGCAATGTCCTTCAAAAAAATCCTCTATAAAAACTCTTTGGAGAATTTCTATGCCACATTTGTTGTGGGGGATATGGAAGGAAAGGAATGACAGAATTTTTAGAGACAAGTGTTCCCCAGTGCCAGTGCATGTTATTTTCCAAAGGTTTCAAAGAGCTATTCTTGAGAACATGAATTTAATGGGTGATCTGAATATGCCTACTAGCAAAATGGATGAGGAAATATTAGAAAAATGGAAGCTTCGAGGAAAATATAAGAAGAATATTATGACTAGCAAAAGGGAAGAAGCTGTGGCAAACCCCCTAAGGGCTAGATGAAAATCAACTTTGATGGGGCCTCTAAAGGCAACCCAGGGCCTGCGGGGTATGGTGTCATTCTTAGGGATGAGGAAGGTAAGTGCATTGAGATTGTTGTTCCTTTAGGGCCCGTTTGGTAGCGGGAATTAGCCTGGAATTGGCATTTGCTATTTCCAATTTCGTCGAATCCTTAGTTTGGGAGTGCAATATGAAAATAGACTAGGAAGATGTAAATGCTCATTTTGCCCAAGATGAGCATTTACATCTTCCACCTGAAAAGGTGGAATTTGAAATTGGAATTGGAATTGGGGGCAAAACAAAATTTTTAATTTTTTATGTGGGGAGGGATTTAATTTATTTTTTATTTGTTTGGGTGGTTTGTAATTTTGTTATTTATTCAAATTTTTTGCTGAATTTTTTTTCAAGTATTTTTTCAAAAAAAAAATTTAAGAAAATTTGATTTTTTACTTTTTTTTATTTTTTCTCAAATTTATTTTCCAAAATTTTTGTCGAATTTTTTTTCAAATTTTGGTTGTGATCAGTGATTGTAACTTGGTTGCCTGCCACCAACTTTGGCTGCCTAAAACGGTCTGCGATTCCATTTTAAATTCAATTCCATTAATAAAAATGAATTATTAAATTCAAAAACATTAAAACAATTCAAAAAAATTAAAAAAGAAAAATCATACTCAAATTTCAATTCCAGTTTCAAAAAGTGGAACCAAACGGTCCAAACAGAAACCGGAAATGAAAATCGGATTATCAAATCCATGATTTGACCATTTCCAACATTTGATCAAATCCAACATTTCCTAATTCCTGCTACCAAATGGGCCCTTAGGGACTCAAACTAATCATAAGGCGGAAGTCATGGCCGCTTATCAAGATCTTCTCCTAGCTAAGAAATGGGATTGCAAAAATCTATGGGTTGAAGGAGACTCAAACAATATAGTTAAGTGCCTAACCAAAAAATGTGATCCCTCATGGACTATCACTAATATCATTAAGGCTTCATGGGATATAATTGCTAATTTTGTTAATTGTATTAATACCCATGGATATAGGGAGATAAATGGCGTGGCTGACTAGGCAGACAATGTGGCGGTGACGAACAATAATGTCAGGATATGGAATAGAGAGGAGTTGCCGTATGAGGTGAAATCATTAATCTTTAGTGATAAAATTCACAGCACGCAATGTGTCAATATCAAGTCTAAGCAATGAATTATGAAATGACAAGGGTTATAAAAGACCATTATTATTTAAAAAGTGACCGTAGTCTGACGTGCAATGTCATCATTATTCCGCACGCTTTGTGGGTTATTTGGGCTATTTTTCTGATGTTTGGCATTTTATGGCATTACCCTGTTACGAATAAATCTCAGAGATCTAGTGAGTGCAGATACCTTGGTCGTAGAGATTTTGAAAGTGAAATGGGAGGCAATAGAAAAAGAGTGGAGCCGATCTCTTGCAAGGATTGGGGGAGAAAGGAAGATGTCTAGGATATTCTCAAGGAAGGTGGTCTTACTGTGTACATGGAGAGGCTACATGGTAAGGACTCTACCATTACCAAATATTTTTTGAATCATTGGAAGAAGGGTAGCTTGATTATGGGGAACCAGACTATCAAGATTGATGATGCTTTCATTAGTGAAATTACTAGTATGCCGCGAGATGGTAGCAAATTCTACAAGGAAAGAAAGCTGACGAAGGAAGTTGTCATATGTTTTCCAGAGAATGAAAAGGAGAAAAGGAAACTGGTGAAATCTACTAACACCTATTACTCTTCAAAAAAAATCAAGAATCCTTGGCGCAAAGTTCTTTATGCTATTATCAATTACATTACCCTTGACAGAAGGTATTCTAGGGCTTATGGTTTTCATTTCGTTCTTCTTAACCACTTTCGTCATGGGGATAAAGTTTTGTTGCCTTATTATTTACTTTGTTCCATGAATGCTACTATGAAAGATTATAAGGAAAACCCTCAAGGGGATCAAGTAATGCACCAGGGTTTGATGGTGTTCATTTATGAACACCTTAAGGCCAAGCAGATTAAACACCCCCTATCTCAGAATTCTGATTCGGAGGAGGACGAAACTAATGAAGACCTCTCTATGGAGAAGGGTTTGGAGAGTGACACTTTGTCTGACTCGGATTCCTTTTTTGAAGACATTAAGGGAAACACAAAAATATTCCAAAGAAAAAGGCTAAGGCTTCTACTTCTAAGAAGGGCCCTAAGTCGAGAAGGAAAAAGGTCCATATGGTGATGGATTCCTCTTGATGATTCTGAGTCGAAAGAGGAGCAGACTGTTCAGCCAAGAACGAAAGTTTATGCCTCTAGGAAAAAAACCCTTGATGATAAAGTTGGTGCTCAAGGGATAAATGTTAAAAATGCAGGGGAGGATGATATGCCTAGAATGAATTCTACTGAATAGAATGATGGTAGCAGGAAAGATAAAGAGGATTTGCTGAAGGAAAATGTGACCCAGGATATCTTTCCCATTCCGGCTGGCAAATCGGGAGTGAGGAGTTTCAGTAATACGATTGAATGGATCATTGATGATAATTTGCAGTTAAAGGAGGAAGTGAAGGACTTTCGTAAACGTCTTCAAAATCATTGAGGCTATGGGTTTTGGTAAAGATAAATCCCTCCCGAATGTATGGAGGAGATGACTCAAGCTATTGGGCGTGTTGAAGACTTGAAGGACTCCTTAGACTTCAGACTTCACACTATTGAGAATAGGATCACCTAGTCGGACCATTGGAAGGATAATAACATGGAACAGAGGATTGTAGCTATGGAGACTAAGATAGCCAAAGTGGAGGACAGTCTGAAAAAGATAGGAGAGCATAGCTATAAAATTCTGAAAGCTTGTGTGGAGCATGTTAAAATTCTGGTTGGTAAGATGGAGGAGAAGGGAGCTCAGGTTATAGAGGTGGAGAAGGACGTTGTGGATGACACTCTTGGGCTGGGAAAGAGGACTAGATCCAGCACCAAGAAAAAAGGAGTCAAGAACAACAAAAATCTTGAGGAGCTGAAGTCGACTACTGTAAACATGGACCTTATGGTGATTGAAGCGGCTGCGCTTATCAAAAAAAATTAGTGCTCTTTTGTTTTTGTATAGTTTTGTCTTCCTGCTGTCGGGTTGCTGCTGTTAGGTCAGGTGGCTTTTTGTTTAGGCTGCCAGCTTGTCTATTTTAGCTCTTCTTCTTTGCCTTTCTTGCTATCTCTTTGTGGGCTGTTTAGATGTTCTACTGTTCTCTGATGTAGAGGTTTCAGGTCCTTTAAAACCTGATTTTCTCTTAATCAAAACATCCAAAACAAAGGTTGTTCATCACAATCAATTGGTTTTTCAGAGTTATCTCTTATGCCACTCTCTAACTTTTGAATCTATGAATCATGACTAATTTTTTTAACCTTTGTCAATATTTTATAGATTGCTTCCAACTGATTTTGATCCATAGCAAATAGTTTATGGCTTATCTTGTGATGGTATGATCCAAATGATATGACAAACCCCAATGATATGACTGACGAAACATAGACTTCTAGCCTACAAACTGCTATAAGTTTTATCAATCAACAAGTGCAAATTTTTGTAGGCAATTAAGACATAAAATAAAATAAAATTAACTGCCTCCAACTAAATGCAACAATTATCTAAAAAATATTTGCATTTGTCAAATAAGAAAAACCAATAATGCTTTGTCAAATAGAAATTTATGTTTATTTTGTTATGTCATTGGAACCTTACCATCACCAGACGACACCTAAACTCTCTACGATGAATCAATATAAGTTTGAAGTGTTCATAGAATGTTGACAGAGGTTGAAAAACCTATAATCGCAGTGATTTTAAACATTAAAAAGTTAAGAAGTGATATCAAAGAGTGCTATAAAGAACTAATTGACTACAAAGGAGAAACTCTTTCTTAGATATTAGCAATAGAAGTTTTTTTTAAGTACTTCATGTATGTCATGAAAGGTGGGAGAGAATGATTTATATGGCTTTTTCATTATTTTTTCCAATAATGGATTTAAAAACCAAAAAAGTTATGCTAACAAAAAGACTATTTGAAGCTAAAAAGAAGCTCCTATGGTTATTTTGATTTAAACATTAGACCTAGAATTTACAAAACATGAAAAAACATTATTTTGAGTTTAGTTGAAGTGCTAAGTAACACTAAAAGCTTCAAATGTCATCCCTTCTCTTTTTAACTAACAACTAATGAAGATGAAGTCAAAACAATACTAATGAAACATATTAACAAAAATCCATATCATCTAGTGGATTTGCATAGAAAGGTTATCAGAGATTTGTTGTAATCTAATTGTGATTCTTGATTTGTTTGTTGTGGCTGACCTTCTAGAATATGTTATAAATTGTTAGCATCTTGTCAACAACTCATAGGATGTTATGAAACAGGAATGTATAACCACTGATTTCTTCTCTTGCTTCATAAAGAGCTCACTTAAAATTAGTAAAGGGTGTATCTCAAAAATTTGCATGTTGCTTTTTAAAAATTCAAATTTGGCAGTAACGCTCCCAATTCTTAACCATTGTCACAGTGTGCAATGAAAATCATGCACACACCCCACTGCCGTCATCTCAGTACCAAATTCTTTAGTATAGCATTGATATTAATCATTTTTGGGTGTGATTCATCTCCTACAAGGAAAGTATGGACCCTGTTCTTCACCAAGATCCAGCTATACCCAGGCACTTTCTTCAGGCTTCTATTTTTCATTACTGTCCTCACCTTTGTCACCCTATCCCAACTCCCAACTGCAGCATAGATATTTGCCAGCAATATATAGTTTCCTACATTTTCGGGTTCTAACTCAAGAAGCCACTTAAATGCATGCTCTCCTAGCTCTAAATTGCTGTGAACTCTGCAAGCAGCAAGCAGGGCTCCCCATACACTAGAACTTGGCTCTAATGGCATCTTCTCTATTAACGTTTGAGCTTCATGCAGCTGCCCAGCTCGACCAAGAAGGTCCACCATGCAGGCATAGTGTTCCACTACATGTGAGATACCATAGTTTTCCCTCATCATATTGAAATATTGCCAGCCTTCATTCACCAGACCTGCATGACTACAAGCAGAAAGAACTCCTATAAATGTGACATAGTCTGGCTCAATGGCTGTATATTGCATTTGGTTAAATAACTTTATTGCACTTTCACCCTCCCCATGCATTCCAAAACCTGCAATCATTGCACTCCATGACACTACATTCTTATCAATTAGTTTGTCAAACACCCGATAAGCAATATTTATACTACCACACTTCGAATACATATCTATAAGTGCATTTCCAACAGAAATACTGGTCATACATCCAATCTTGAGTACATATTGATGGATTTGCTTTCCTTGTTGGAAAGCTGCTAATTGGGCGCATGCAGGCAAAACACTCGCTATGGTTACCTCATTAGGCTTCACGCCTGCCAACTGCATTAGACGAAAGCATTTCAAGGCATCATTAGCATGCTCATTCCGAGCATAACATGCAATCATTGCAGTCCATGAAACAACATTTGCTTCTGGGATTTTGTCAAACAATTGACGTGCTCCCTCTACACATCTGCATTTGGCATACAAGTCGATAAGAGCACTTCCCACAAAAACATCCAAATCAAATCTCATTCGGACTACAAAACCGTGAATCCTCTTACCCAACTGGAGATTCTCTAAGTACGAACACACAGGCAACACAATCGTAAGAGTCATTGGCTTGAATCAGTGCCGTCCAGCAGCATTTGACGAAAGAGTTTCAATACCTCAACAGGACACCCACTTTGAGCATATCCTGCAAGCATTGCATTCCAAGATGGCACAAAATTTCTTTGAGGCCTTTTGTCAAACACTCGTCGTGCGGATTCTATACACCCAAATTTAGCATACATGTTTATAATAGCGCAGCACACAACCACATCTAACTCAAACCCACTTTTAAGTACATAACTATGAACCTGCTTCCCCTGCAATAAACTATCACATACCTTGAGAGCGCACGGGATAGTATAATTGTTGGGCTGTACGTCTGATCCTTGCATATCACAATAAAGCGCCATTGCCTGCTTAGAAAGGTCATTTTTGGCATACCCACTGATCATGGCATTCCACAAGAAAACATTCCGTTTGGACATTTTGTCAAACGCTCGGCGTGCATCGTCCATATTCCTGCACATGGCATACATACTTACAAGTGTAGCGGCCAAATGTGCATTTTGCTCAAGTCCTCCAGTAAGTAAACGTGCATGGAGTAGCTTCCCTTGTGTGAAGGCTTTCATGCTGGTGCATACCTGCAATATGGAAAGATAATTGTGGGAGTTGAAATTGATTTGTTGACGGTCCATATGCTGGAGAACAGACATAATCTCTATGAGTTTTCCATCCTTGCAGAGATTATTGATATGTGAGGAAATTGTAGACTCGTTTGGTTCAGAAAGCGGGATTGGTTTATGACTTGCATCCATATTAATGTGATGACTGAATTTGAGAATATGGCGCATTATGCTGAAACGAGATTGTCTGATTGACGTTGCTACTTCAATCATAATTCTGGGTAAAATGGGGGTACACCAGAGATATTCCTCTCATGGAAGAGCTTTCTCTGTACTACTTCCTCTCCAGACATACTGTTGGAACATAATGAGACAAACGCAGACCTCGCCAACATCATATTTCTGTTCGGATTCCCACTAACAGAAGTAAACAAGTGCCACGCATGGCTAAGTACGTGCCTTCAATTTTATAAATAATTATAATCTTAATCTTTAAACATGAATGTAATTTTAATTTTAATTTTAATAAATTAATTATAATTATTATATTTTAATTAACTATAAAATTATATAAGTATTTTTTTTTATATAATTAAAATTATAGTAATAAGCAATTTTTTTTTTAATAATTATTTAAACAATTATTGATTGTAATTATAATTAATTCAAATCTTTTTTTTTTTAAAAAAAAAAAGTGGACAAAGCTACTATATATATATTATTAATATTAAACCAAGTTCAAGAGTTCATTCGGTAAAGAACCTGAAAGAAAACCCGAAATCATCACCCGATACAATCATTTTCAATGATATCCAATAAACTTGGATACAACTCCGCCAACGTAGTTGGATCCCGACTATCAAGCATCTTTCCATCACATCCTAAGTTTGAAAGGTAATCAGCCAATTGGTTACCTTCACGATAAGTATGAGTGATGATGCAGTTTTCAAAAGTATCAATTAGATGCCAGGCCTGCTTTAATTTGTATGCTAGACTTCTGCAATGAATTTGTCTATTAATACAAGCCTGAATAATAATAAGAGAGTCCCCTTCCACTTGGAGCCGAGGTATCTTCATAGATGATGTTGTGACAAGGCCGAGGAGCAAAGCTGAAACCTCTGCATTATTGTTGGAGCCCCATGAAATAGGTGAAGATTTTATAATTAGAGGTATGCCCAAGTGATTCCGTAAGCACACACCTATGCCAGATATCCCTGGATTGCCACGAGATGCACCATCGAAGTTCAACTTAATAACACCTTTGTCTAGAGGTTGCCATTTCACATTCAATCTGTCTTTCTTCAATGTATTTGTGAGGCTTAAAAGATTTGGAATAGATATAAGCTTCCATTTTTTGAGAATTTCATAATCCCAATTGGAGAAGCCAATTTGTGCGGACCTCTTCCTAATATTAGATATCACCAGTTCAGAAATTGATTTTTCAATTATAATAGTAACAACACTAACTGTAGATTGCTCCTGCCTAAAGATGCGTTTGTTCCTTTCCCACCACAATGCCCAAACAACCAAGGATGGGGAGCATTTTCAAATGGGTTCTAGGAGAGATTTTGCGTGTAACACCGGCCAAGCTTCAAACAAATCCCACAAGGAGTTTGGTAGTGGCATTGAGAAACTAAGTTGGCCAAGAAGAAACAACCAACAGTCTTGAGCAAAAGTACACTGAAGGAAAACATGATCAACATCTTCAAAGAACTGCCCACATAGAAGGCATTTAAATCGTTGGGCAATATTGAACCTTTCTAACCTGTCACTTGTTAATGGTCTTTTCCGAAGAGCTAGCCAGGAGAAGCAGCCTACTTTAGGCAAGGTACAATCATTCCAACAAAAAAAGAAAGCCCTTTTCTTTATTAAATTATTCTCCAAAGTACTAAGAGCCAAATATCCATCTTTGATTGAATAGCATCCATTAATAGCAGGGGCCCAAAAAATCCTGTCATCTTGTTCAAGGAAGAAAACATCCCTATCACTAACAGTCTGATTGAAAAGAAGAGCAATATGATCTGGTATAGGCAAATTAGAAGGATCTTTCTAGAGTACCTTGTAAGAAAGAGGATCCACTTGAGACACATAATCCACAACCCTGTCTCCCCAATTATCTTTAAATATCTGAATGAAATCTAAAAACTCTTGTGTAGCAGCTAGAGGAGGTAAGCCATTCCATGAATCCTCCCAAAAAAGTCCTCGGTGTCCATTATTAATTTCCCAAGAAACATAGTCAAGAATCACATGCCTAGAGTCAGTCATAAACTTCCATATTTCAGAGCCTCGAGGTAAGTTTGATGCAGTTAATATTTGAAGAGGATCTAAGGAGTCAAGATATTTTGCTTTCATAATTTGACACCATAAACTATTTGATTTGTGGATCATTTGCCAAATCATCTTTCCACCATAAGCTTTATTTCTAAGTGCCAAGTTATGGATACCCACTCCACCACAATTTTTGTCATGCATCATATCCTCCAACGAAATTAATGGGATTTTTCTTTGCCCAGACATATTTCCACACCACAAGAATTTATTAATTATTTGTCTTATTTGATTAATCACTGAAGAGGGGGCATGCAACACAGAGATGAAATAATTTGGTATAGCAGAAAGGACAGATTTGACAAGTAAAATTTTACCCGAGAGGGAAAGCCATCTAACTTTCCATGCTGAAACCCTGCTTTTGATTCTATCAATGATTGATTTCCAGTGTACAGCCTTGTTAGCTCCCATAAAGAAGGGGATTCCTAAATATGTTGATGGTAACAATTCTTGCGGGAAGCCCAAAATGCTAACAATCTTGTCTGAAAGAATTGGATTAGTGAAGAAGATATAAACTTTTGATTTTGGAGTACTGACTTGCTGACCTGAAGTGGCAGTGTATAGGTCAAGGACTTGCTTAATTGATCTGGCTTCCTGAAGAGAAGCAAACCCAAATAACAGGGTATCATCTGCAAATAGAGAGTGTGTGACAGATATAGAAGTTCTAGGCAACTGTATTCCTTTCCAACATCCATTTATGTGTCTAGATGTAACCAGTCTGCTGAAGGCCTCTGCCATAATAATAAACAATGAGGGAGATAGTGGGTCACCCTATCTAACACCTTGGGAGGAGGAAAAAGAACCCGAAGGAACCCCATTAATCATGACTGAAAAAACTGCTCCAGAAATACATGCCTTAACCCATTTACACCACTTAGGAGAGAAACCAAACTTGAGACAAACCTTAAACAAGAAGTTCCAGTTGACCTTGTCATACGCTTTAACCATATCCAACTTGATAACGAATGATGGAAGCTGACGAGAATTAATAGAATGCAATGTTTCATGAGCTATAAGAGCTCCTTCCATAGTCTCAATCCCAGGAACAAAGCCACCTTGTTGAGGAGAGATAATTTTTGTGAGAAGCTTCTGTAATCTTATATATATAGCCTTGGTGAAAATCTTATATATGGTGTTAATCAAATCTTAATCTTAATCTTAATTTGTAATTATTTTATAAAATATAAGAATAATATGAATTTTATTGTCTTAATATATTTTTAATTATATATGATTGATATTATTGTATATATAATATCATACTATTATATTATATATCAATTATAATCATAATATAACACATATTTGAGAATATAATTATAAATTAGTAGTGTAAATTAAAATGTTAATTTTTCAACAATGTGTAGTATAAATTTTATATTAGAAAACTAAATAATATATGTGGAATATTATGTACATGTCAAACTAGAATATTTTCAATAACATGAAATGAAATAATAATAATTTATACAATTGAAATAGTGAGAAGAATATCATAAAAGAATTTATTATATTAACTATTTAAAATATATATTTATTATTTTTTAATATTTAAATTAAAAAATTTATATTGTATATAATAAAATATGAATAAAATGTATAATTAATATAATATTTTTTATATAATATTATATAAAATAATTTATTAAAAAAATAAAAAATAATATTGTAAAAAATGAATAATTTATATTATAAATTATATATTTATACTAAATATATTATTTCATTATTATACAAATTCTATTTTAATTTTATATAATATAAATTGGTGTATATTTTAGAAACATTATTATATTATAAAAATATTTTTATTTTAAATATGTTATATATTTAATGCATGCATTAAATTCTAAATTATGATTATATATTATTAATATATAATAAGTTCTAATATGATATTTAAAAAAAAAATGTTTAACTTCGTAAGCTTTTAACAAATAAATTTGTTGGCTATAATTATAAATTGTTGTTAATAAAAAAATCATGTGAATCTTAGAATGTTAGCTATAATTATGCATTGTTTTTTATTAAGGAAAACAGGTTTTAAAGGGGCCCTGAAACCCAAACAATAATAAACATATACAGAAATATAGCAGTTACAGTTTACTAAGCTATGATAGCCATAGCAAAAAATAGGCCATACACAGTCCACCAGCAAAACGAACAGTAAAAACCAGGAAACAGGACCAGAAACAGAAAGCAAAAAGCCAGGCCAGGCCCAAAAAACCAGGGGAGCAGATCAAGCAAATTCTCTAAGGATCTCCACTGCTCGAATCTTGAGCTCAGATGCCTTGTCCGCTGCATCCTTGAGGTCAACTAGATCCTTGTCAGGTTCCTGCGTGTCTTTCTTCATGGTGTTGGACCTAGTTCTCTTCCTCAGCCCTTCCTCTAGAGTTTTATCTTTGCTACTATTTGGGGACTCCTCCTTGTTGCTCCTGTGTTCCTCAAATTTACTGATCAAGAATTTTATGTTATCATTTGAGGCTTTGAGAATGTTGTGGCTCTGCTCTGCAATTTTCTGCAAAGTCCCCTCCAAGCTCTGCATTCTCTTCTTCACATCCTCCATTTTGCTTTCCATCTCATTCTTCTCCTTTATTAGCGTAATCTTTCTGTTGTTGCCCTCCCTTTCCAGCTTTCCCACCCAAAATTTTAACTCCTAAATTTCATGGAAAGTCTATTTGGTTGTCTTGTAGCTATCAATGACACTATTTTTGGCATTATTGAGGACATCCATCTGAGGGTGCTCTTTGGTGATGTCACTTAGAATCACTAGGGTAGGGTCTATGATGTCCTCCATTTGAATCTTGCCTTCCTTGTTTTCCTTAACCAGGGTTCTCATCATTTCTCTCTTTAGGCCCATTCTGACAAACACATTGTGGAAGTCTCTCCAAACCACATTCTTCTCTTTATCTGTTATCTTGCATGCATACTGGTAGGCCCCTTGATATTCAACATCCTACATATGATCATCCTCTCTCCCCTGACTCTCCTCTTCCTCTTCACTATCCTTCCCTTCCTCTTGTCTTTCCTCCTTATTCTCCTCTTCCATTCTCCTCTTTTTCCTCTGTTTCCTGCCACAATTTGTAACCTCTTCCCTGTTTGCTGGCATTTTGATGATAAAGTTTCTATTCCCCTTCTTATTTTTCTTAGTTTCCTCCTCCTCCCCAATTGTATCTTCCTCGGCTTCAGCATTGTCTCCCTCAATGTCCATACCATCTGCTTCCTCGTCATAATCCCTATCGGAAGAGACCTCAATGCACTGCTTAGAATTCGATTTCTCCTTTTTAACTTGTTTTTCTTAGTCTTCTTTTTCCCCTTTCTGGTTTGTGGGGAGGCATTAGCATCCGAGTTTGAATGCATGTCTTGACTCTCCTCGGTGTCAAAAGGGACATACTCTTCTTCACCCAAGTCGAGCTCTTCATCAGAGCCCTCCATCCCCCCTTTCCCCTACTTAATTTCTTTACCTATAGTTTTAGCTTTAAAAAACTCATAAATCAACAACAACAGGCCTTCATGAAATGCAAGATTACCATTGGGTTTCTCCCTATAATCATTTATATTTTCATTGATGGACGAGTAGAGGTAAAAAGGAATAGAGATTTTAGTCCTAGACCTGAAATGGTTGAGAAGCACGAAGTGGTAGGAGTATATGCGATCGAACCTCATGTCCAAAGATATGTATTTAATTATCACTCTCAACACGAACCTCCATAGTGGTTTTATGGACCTCGGCAGGTAGTAAGTGTTGTGCTTCTCAAGAGCCTTCTTCTCCTCCTTTCCTTTGGTGAATTCCGCCATCGCCTGACCAGAAATGCGACAATCTCTGTAGAATTTCTTTCCAACAATAGGTATGCCCGTCACCGCAGAAATAACCTCCTCCATCACATTGAACTCAACCCCATCAATCTTAACACTCCCCTCATTCCAATTTTTAACCATTATTTTGGTGATCGAGGGTTTCCATCCGTGCAGTCTTTCGATGAAAGAGGTCACCTCCCCTTTACTCAAAATACCCCACACCTTCGACCACCTCTTCCATTTCTCTGCCTCATCCTCAGGTTCCCTTCTGTGGTATTCCCCCACCATTTTCCTTCTCGTTTTGCAGACAAAGCTTCTGGTCATAGAGCACTTCAAAGTTTTGGGCGAGAAGATGGTTTGAAAAATGTTCTCGATCCTTCCCTTAGCATTTGGAGAAATACACCCAAAAATAGGCCCTAACGTGCAAAGATGGCAGTTGCCCAGGTGATTCGTACTTTGGCTCGTGTTTTCACACATCATATATCGGCACAAGTTCCCTAACACATAAACTTTCATCATTAGATTTTGATATTTTCGAATCTGCTCAGGATTCTCTCACTTTCCATTAATTCCTTGATTTCAAGCGGAATTAAATGTCCTTCCCTCCATCTTTTCACCTCATTATTTCTGACAGCCCAATTGGCCAACTTGTCAGCAACTTGGTTAGCCTCCCTGTACTCATGTGCCACATGGATTTTTTCAAAAGACTTGAGGAACTAGACACTTTCATTAACCAAGTTGGCTATCATCCAGGTCGGCATATTTTTTTCATTGAGACAATCAATTATGTTCTTTGAATCACCTTCCAACCACAGATTCCTTACTCCAATATCCATAGCCAGCTTAATGGTTTGATGAGCTGTAGTCACCTCTGCAACATGGTTGGTTTGCACTCCCAGAGGAGCCGATATAGCAGCAATGCCTTTCCCATGTTCATTTATGATGATACCCCCAATCCCAACCTGGCCAGGATTGCCTTTCGCAGCACCATCGAAGTTGGCTTTGTACCAGCCCTCAGGAGGATGGGACCATCTGCAATCCTCTCTTTTGCTACAATCCTTCTCCTTAACATTGGAAAGTGGGTTATAGCCTTTGATAATATTGTAGTTTTCAACCAGAGCATTTAAACTTTTTTGAAAAACCACCTTAGCATTAGCTTCTTTTTCCCTGAATATACGGTTGTTCTGCTCCTTCCACACCCCCCAGCAAAGATGAGGGAGAGACCAAGCCCATAAGCCTTGACTCACATCCCCAGCCACTCCTCTATGCCACTATTGGAATAGCTCAGTTATGTTACTGGGAAAAACCCAGGTCTGCTTGAAAAAAGCTAGGAAAGAAGACCATATGTTCTTGGTGAAATGACAATGTATGAAAAGGTGATCAACACTTTCCAATTGTGCTTTACAAAGGATGCAATGATTAGGAATTTGATGGCCTCTCTTGATAAGGTTGTCCACCGTCAAAATTCAGTTTTGAAGCATTAACCAAAAAAAGATGTTGATTTTGGGAGTTAGGCCAACAAACCAAGCATCAGCCCAGACAGGGACAAGACCACACCTCTGCATAGTATCATAGCCTGACGCCACAGTGTAGTTGCCATCCTTAGTCGGCCCACAAACAAGTTCATCCTTGCTATGAGATAAAGGACAAAGCCTGATCATATTCATCACCAGTTTGAGCTCCTAGGAAATCTCAGTTAGATTAACCCAATTCTCATTTACCCTATAGTCTCTCACCCTGTAGCCAAATCTTTCCATGCAAAGCATCGCCCATCTATTGTACTGATCAATATTCCATAAAGCCCCCACACCAAGCCAGTCATCAAGCCAAAAATTGATATCTTCACCATTGCCAAGTTTCCATTTCACCTTCTCAAAAGCTAAACCCTTAGTTTTAATGATGCCATTCCAAATAATAGAACCCTTAGGCTCCTCCTCCCTGCTGATAAACTGCTTTAAGTTGATGTTGGCAACATAGTTGTTTTCCAGAATTTCCCTCCATTCACCTTTGGATATAAATATCCTCCAAATCTGTTTAGCTTGCAAAACCTTGTTGAACTACTTCAGATTCCTAATCCCCAAACCCCCCTATTTTTTAGATTTGCAAATATTATCCCAAGCCACAAGTGGGTACTTCTTATTACCTTCCAGTCCAGCCCACAAAAACTTCTTCTGGATGGACTCCAAAGTAGCAGCCACTTTGGAGGGAATAGAGAAAAGGCTAAGAGCATAAACGGGTAAAATTTGAAGAGTGGACTTGATCAGAAGCACTTTTCCTGCCTGATTAAGGATAATGCCCTTCCAGCTAGCCAACTTTCTATTGAACCTATCAATTAAGTTATCCCAAAAGTGGTCAGGAGGTCTAGTCCCCATAGGGAGACCCAGATAAGTGGAAGGAAGGGTCCCAATGCCACAGCCCAAGATGTTAGCAATTTTCCTCTATCTTCCTTCAGGGGTGTTGACAAAAAAGACCGAGCTCTTGTTCCAATTAATTAGTTGACCTGTAGCATTAGAGTAAGAATTAAGAATTTCCTTCACCAGTCTAGCTTCCTTAACCGAAGCATCTCCCCCAAGGATGGTATCATCCACAAATTGCTGATGATTGAAGACCAGGGGTCTGGAGGAAGGTTTCAAACCAACTAAATCACCTTTGCTCCTTTTTTCAAGAATCAGTCTGCCCAAGCATTTAGCCAGAATAATAAAGAGGATGGGAGATAGGGGGTCCCCTTGCCTAAGCCCTCTAGAAGATTTGAAGAAATCCGTGGGAGAACCATTGATCATAACCACAAAGGTGGGGGTGGATATCAGTTGAGAAATGATCTTCCGAATGTTGTCATTAAAACCAAAAGCATGCAAAACCTGATCCAGGAATGACCAATCTACCATGTCATAGGCCTTAGATAGGTCAAGCTTGAGTAGGAAGCCATCCTTTTTTCCTTCCTCTAAAGAGTGTATCACCTCATGAACAACTATAATAGAGTCCAAGATTTTTCTACCTAGGACAAAGCCCGTTTGTTGCGGGGAAATGATCTCCGAAAGGATTTTAAACATTCTAATAGTTAAAACTTTAGAAAAGATCTTATAGAGAGAGTTGCAGAGACTAATAGGCCTAAAAGAGTCAAAAGTGTCTGCACCTAGAACTTTGGGTATGAGAGCCAAGAAAGAGACATTAATCTCTTTGAGAAGACTCTTGGCACCAAAGAATTCTTGCACCGCTTTAACAAGATCCTCTTTAAGAACTTCCCAGTACATCTGGAAGAAGAAAGTTGGGAACCCATCTAGGCCAGGGGCTTTCTCAGCAGGCAGAGAGAAGACAACCACCTTGATTTCCTCCATATCTGGTATAGCCACCAGAGCTTTGTTCTGACAAGCCTTAATAACTCTGGGGATGGACTTGAGAATAGCTTTCTGATCCTCAACACCCAAATTTGTCTCTTTGGAGAGGATGGAGGAGAAAAAACTAATTGCTTCCTGGGAAATCTCCTTATCATCTTTAAGAGAGACATCCCCCTTTTTGATAACACTAATTCTGTTTGCAGCCCTATGCTTCATTGTAGAGAGGTGAAAGAATTTGGAGTTTTTGTCCCCTTCCTTAAGCCACACCGATCTAGAATGATGCCTCCAGAACATTTCCTTTTTGCTTACAATGTTGTGAAGATCAGCTAGGATAACCTTTTCAACATTCAGTCTCTCCTCATCATAACCCACATTTTGTATCTCCTCCTAAACCCCAACAAGATCCTCCATTATCCTTTCTTTAGTCTGGAAAATATCACCAAAGTCCTTTTTGTTCCATTTCCTGATTTCCATTTTAATATTTTTGAGTTTCTTTGCCACTTTAAACATAGCAGTCCCTTCCACATCAATGCTCCACTAGTCTCTTATTCTATTGAACAGACCCAGATGAGCAGTCCACATCTTCTCAAATCTGAACGGGAAGGCCTTTTTCCTATTGCAAAGCTCAAGAGTGAGAGTGATCGGGGAATGGTCCGAACCAAGTCTAACCAAAGTGGAGAGTTTCCAATGGTAAGAGTTCATCCAGTCCATAGTGATCAAAGCTCTATCTAGCCTAACCTGAATGCACTCCGATCCAATTCTTCTATTAGACCAAGTAAACTTACCACCATCTAATTCCACATCAAGGAGAGCTAGCTCATTAATAAAATCCGCCAGGTGTTGTCTACTATCCAAGTCCGGAGGGAGCCCGCCTAACTTCTCAGTGGCCAAAAAAGGAGTGTTGAAGTCCCCCATGATGACACCCTTGGACCCTCCCCGCAAAGGCATCAGGTTGCTAATTTTATTCCAGAAGTGCTTTCTTCCATTTTTCATGTTAGGGGCATAGATGTTCATCACAAACCAGCTTTCCTAATCCTTAGAATTCACAAATTGGATAAGAAAAATGTTACCTTCATCAAAGATGATATTTGTCGTTAAGTTGTCCTTCCATATCACTAACAACCCTCTAGAGGCTCCCGAAGAGTCAGTAGCTATTGATTCCATGCCTTTGCTAAAAAAATACTCTTAGTCTTCTCCTTCTTCATCTTTGTTTCCTGAATTCCAATCTATGATCCCTAATCATATTCCTAACAACCTCCTATTTGTGGATACCATTGAGTCCACGAATATTCCAAGATATGATCTTCATATTTTCTTTTGAGGGTATGTATCCTGGATGGTTTTTTGGGTCCCATCTACTATATTCCTTCTTATTTCTTCCTTTCTGATTTGATGTTTGTTCCACTTGCCTAGGGTGCTTAATTTGCCCCCTGTGTCAGCTTTAGCCTTGCTTCTAGTAGCAGCTATAGACACCGGTGATGGATCCCTGCTATTCTTCTTTTCCTTGACAGAAATCCAGGGACCAGCATTCTCATCTTTACAACTTTCAAACAGAGCCTCCATTCTGGATATTTTCCCTGGGGAAGAGGAGGTAACTAGATCAATGATTCTATTGACCTTGCTAGGGGAAATAAGCGAGCATCTGCTTAAGATAGATTCCTGTGAAAGGGAGGTTCCCCTAACCTCCACGGTGCCCTCTGTCACCTGGGTCTCAGGAACTATCAAATCCTCTTTGATTTCCTCCAAAATGAAATCCCCTTCCTCAGGAAGGGTCCTGCTTCCAAAATCTCCCTCCTCAGTAGAAGAAGCTTGCAAAATAGGGCCATTACTGCCATCTACCTTATCACTATTGCCACATTTCTTGTGGGATTTAGGCTGGATCCTATTTTTGGGGCTTTCCTTTCTCTCATGGCTGCTAAGTTCAGGAAGGATCTCAGAAAAGTCCTTGGGTTTCTCCCCTTGAGGATTCAAACCATGAGCATTTCCCTCTGGGGCTTTCTCCAGACTGTTATGTTCAGGAGGGATCTTAGAAGGGATCTTGGTATTCTCCCCTTGAGGAGCCATCCCTTGAGCGTTTCCCTACGGGGCTTTCTCCTTCCACACCTTCCTAGATCCTTCCTCTTGGTTCGAGCCTTTTTGCTGCATCTGGGTCTCCTTTTTCTTTCCTTGTTTAATATGGGCCTTACGCACTTTTTCCTTCTCTAAGAATATTGGGCATATTTTGGCCTTGTGACTCGCCTTTTTACAGTGGAAATAGGCAAAAGGCACATTTTCATAGTCGATCTGTTGCACTCTCCTTCCCAACCTAGATTGAAACGGTTAGAGTAAATTATTGATTTTATTAATATTTTACTCCCTTCTTAAGATATCAACTCTTTGCTTTAGTCAACTCATGCACTAGTTATGCATCAGTTTGCTTTAGTTGACTCATGCACTAGTTATGCATCAGTTGTTTTTTACATGCATTAGTCTTGTAATAGTTTAACTGATTATTACATGCACTTCTGCTTTTTAGGTTTTCCTTTTCAAGGCCTTTGATCTCCTTTATATGGATGATCCATTGTACACTATTATTCATTCAGTTATTTGAGGATATTTTCTTCTTCATCTTCTGAGTCAAACCCTTGCCCTTTTCTTCTCTTGACTTCTTGTGACAGGTTTTTGTATGCAGGTGATCTTCGGGTTTCTGTGGATTTGTGTTGCTCAAGTCCTACATGGTATCAGAGCCTAATCTGCTATAGCTTGTTCGTGTTTGAAGGATTCAAATTAGGGATTTTTTGGCGGATTTGAGAAGTTTTGGTTATATTTCTCAGATCTGGTATTCTCTGTAGGATGTTATTTAGAAAAAAAAAAATTGGCACCTTTTAGGGCTTTTTTAATGTTTTTTTATTGAAATTAGGGGGTCCCTAAATTTTGGTGCACTTTGAGCTCAAACGGACCTCACCGTTGAGCTCGCAGCACCCAAAAACCCCTATTTTGATATAAAACATGTCCAATTTGGACAACATTGCAAGGAGAGGCAAAAATGTTTTGCCTCAAGGCCGTACGGTAGTGCACACACCCCGAGACAATTAAATGCACACAGTACAAGTGAAAATTTCAAAAAAATATATATAAAATTTTTTTTCGACCGCTCCGTTGCCGCACCACCGCTGTGCTGCCCGCGCTCGGCCACAGAGCCACCGCCACCACCACCGTCAGGCGCCGCCACCCTGTAGACCACCAACGCTAAACCGCCAGCGACTAGCGTGAAACTGCCGACAACTAGCACTCTAGTGCCAGCGCCTGGAGTCTCATGTGACCAGGGGCTAGCGCTTAGAAAATAATTTTTTTGGGGATTTTTTTGCTTTTTAGAGGCTCTTCTACTAAAATTGGGTTTTCAGGAGCTCTAGGCATCCGTTTTCAACAAACAAGATATCGCTGAAAATCTGGTTCCGAGCCCGACACTCTCATGGAGGATTTTTTGGCATTTTTTGCCATCTAGCTTGCTGATTTTGTAGTCAAATCTAGATTTTCCTTCTTGCACTCCGGGGGGGCTATTTTGCACATTTTAGCTCCATTTTTCGATCCGGAAGAAGTGCCAGAAATCTCTTCTCGAGCCCCATCCATATTTCTACCTCTCATCATCAATTTTTTTTTTCAAGGTACACAAGATTCAAAACTGAATTTTTTTGCTCTTCTCTAGGTCAAGCATATCATTCTAGACTAAGGGGTCCAATATTTGGCTTGTGGGGGGTGTTGATTTCTAGTTTCTATCAGTTAAACCAAATATTTGTCAAAATCAAACCCTTCTAAAAAATATGGCCGAGACCTCTTCTTGTCTAGAACTTCTGACCCCACATAATTACCATACATGGAAAACCCTAATGACATGACTTCTCCGTTCAAAAGGGCTCTAGTCTTGTTTAGATGCAGTTCAGCCAGTCTTAACTAGGTCTTTTGAGGTTCTGCAACATCGAAACAAGATGGACGAGGCTATGGGGCTGATTTCTTTACAGGTATCAGATAGCTTGCAATTTCATCTTGATGGGTGCAATACCCCTCTTGCCATGTGGACCAAGCTAAACACATTGATTGGTACGGTAAATGAGTTTCAAGCACTTCAGATTGAGGCAGAGCTTACCTCTCTTGTACCTGATTCTTTTCCCTCCATTGAAGACTTTTTGATGAAGTTCAAACAGTAGAGATCTTTGTTACATGGATGTGGAAAGCAAAAGACTGATAAAGAGTGTATTTATCTGATTCTGTCAAAGCTAAGGGGGAACTTTCAGATCTTCTCTTCTACCTTTCATTCTACCATGGACGCTTTGGGCTCCACCTTTACCATGCCCACTTTTGAGGAGTTTTGTGATCGTCTGACTAGAGAGCAGACCAAGCTTACATAGTTGGACTCTCTAACAGGATCAAAGAACCAAGCATTGGTTGCCCAACTATCCAAAGAAAAGGAGAAGCTGAAGCCAAAGCAGAAATCAGATTCCTCTTCTCAGCACTCTACAGGCCCACCATCTTCTTCTAAGAAGGAGAAACAAAAAACTGAGAAACCTACATGTTCTTATTGTCAGAAGGGACCTCATGATGAGTCACATTGTTTTTAGAAGAGATTTGATGGCTATGAGAAACATATTGCAGATTTGCAAGCTCTTCTTCAAAAGAGCACTGTTTCCTCTCCATCCTCTTCCACCTCACAGGGGTCTGCTTTTTAGTCTTCTTCCACATCTCCTACAGCTGGACAAAATCATGGAAAGGGTCATGCATTGCGGGCTTCAGCTGCATCCCCTTCACAGGTCCCTTGGATACTGGTTTCAGGTGCTTCTCACCATATGGCATCTTCTCCGGAGATCTTCTCTTTTCTTGAGGCTTCTCCTATTCCTCACATTCTTATGGGGAATAACACTGTTATGCCAGTCTGCAGGAAAGGTTCTATTGGCATTTAGGATGGCACATTCCATGATGTATTGTATGTTCCATCTCTGTCTGCAAACCTTCTCTCGATTTATCAGATTACACACAGTGGGTCAGGGAAGACAATTGAGTTCACACCAAATTTAGTCTTCATTCGGGATAGTGGGACAGGTGACATTGTTGCTATAGGGACAGTTGATCATTCCACCCATCTCTACACTTTCTCACATTTTGGTCCACCATCTCCATTGTCAGAGAATAGCTCTCCTCTTTCGAGAGAGCATCATGTGGTGCAGTCAAGTCGCTTGAACCTTTGTATTATTTCTAAGACTACTGCTATGACTTTCACACCACATCCTGTTGAGGTCTTTTCTCTTCAACAGGACTCTTCTTCAGTAGTGCCAGACCCTCTAGCTCCATTCATTGAGCCACCAGGTGCATTTTTTGAGGATTCTACAGAGGACATTCATGACAGTGTCACACCACCTACATTGGGGATTCCCTTTCAGGATCCTCGTGTTTACTCCTTTGAGCATCAGCTTGGCCTTCCAATGACACCTCATCTTCAGTTTCCACTGACTTTCACTCCTTTGTATTGGAGTCACAGTGGTTTTTTCATTGATCCAGGGGTTCTTTCATGTTGGGGGGGCTTTGGAGCCTCAATCCTCTCTCACGGGGGGGGGGGGGGGGGTTGGTAGCACACATTGTACATATGGCTTTGAGAGAGTCTCTTGAAGTCATTTCTATGTCTTCTGCATTTTTCTATCTCTTTTTGGAGTAGGGTTTTTTCCACTGGGTTTTCTCTATTTCTCCATTTTACAGAGATTTGGTTGTGTTGGGTACCTCATTAGGCCATGTTGCTAGGACCCATTTTTGCTTTCAACATTGTAGTTTCCTTTGCTTTCTTCTTGCATTGTTTGTAGCTGCATCGTTGCTCATCTTAAGGGGGGGTGTTAGAGTAAATTATTAATTTTATTAATATTTTACTCCCTTCTTAAGATATCAACTCTTTGCTTTAGTCAACTCATGCACTAGTTATGCATCAGTTTGCTTTAGTTGACTCATGCACTAGTTATGCATCAGTTGTTTTTTGCATGCATTAGTCTTGTAATAGTTTAACTGATTATTACATGCACTTCTTCTTTTTAGGTTTGCCTTTTCAAGGCCTTTGATCTCCTTTATATGGATGATCCATTGTACACTATTATTCATTTAGTTATTTGAGGATATTTTCTTCTTCATCTTCTGAGTCAAACCCTTGCCCTCTTCTTCTCTTGACTTCTTGTGACAAGTTTTTGTATGCAGGTGATCTTCGGGTTTCTATGGATTTGTATTTCTCAAATCCTACAGAAACTCTATCACTTTAGGCATATCATGTCCTTCGACAACCCCCACACATATTCTAGCATACGTGAGTCTTTTTTTGGCAGCAGTGACCGGATCAATGGATAACAGCTCGCCAAAAGAAGTGGTTATGCCGTCAAAAACATCCTCGTGCCAATATTCCAGAGGAAGTTCTGGAAGCCTAATCCAGACCAGGGCTTGGGTCAGGAAATCATTATTTAGGTCCAGATTGGAAGTCCATTTTTGCAGGATAAGAGTGGATCTCCCCATCGACCAGTTACCCGCACAGAGTATCTTAGAGTAATCTTCAGAGCAAGAGAACTCAAAAGACATGAACCCTTTGGCCATAGCTGTGACTTCAACCTATCCTTTTAAATCCCATTTCTTCTTTGTAAAAGCTCTGACCAAATCAATATTCGGTTGAGAGCCGATGAACTTGCCAACAAGCATAGCAGCCATACTCTGAATGTTGTGATCAATAAGCTCCGAAGGCACTTCCAAAGCAAAAGTTCCTTTCTCTTTATTGAAGATGTTTTTGATCTTGGGGAAGGAGGACTTACCAGAGGGTTTTACTCCAAACAGATTAGACCAGCATCCCAACAAGCGTTGAGAATCTCCAAAAAAAGCACCCACCTTTTCTCTTGGATCCGATTGCAAAGCCCGTGGGTCCCCATCATCCGTCGCATCTTTCTTTCCACTGTCCTTCTCATGCCTCAGGCCCACATCCTAATCAGACTGTCCCTTCTCTACATGTTTCCCACTCGAATGCCCGTTCAAATTTTTTCCCTCTTCTCCGCTACCTCCGCTTGCGCTTGCCATTTTCCTCCCATGAAATATTATGATGTTTATAATTATGCATTGTTGTTCATGAAATTGTTCAAGTTTTTAATTTTAAAAATCTCCAGTATAAGACTCAAATCAATTCAACCAATCATATCCTCAAAAAATAATTTTGGTAATTTATAAACTTAAAAATATTGCAGGTTTACTATAGAAAATGTGAAATTTATAAAAAATAAAAAATATGTTAAATTATGATTGGTCCATACAACTTGTTTTAATCACGGTTAAAACAAGAAATCCAAAACTCATTACAATAGTACTTGCTTAGCCTATCCACAAGTACTAATAATAGACATACAACAGTAATTATTTTTCATTCTTTGCTCACCCAAGTTCTTAATTATTAATTTTACAAAATTGAAAAATAATAAAAATATTGCCATCAGAATTTAAATGTAGTGGTTTATAAGAACTTATTTTTCATTAGAATGAATGGAACACTTAGCACTTATTGCATCTTAGTGATGTTCACAGAGTAAAGTAGTGAGCTTTCCGAGGTGGTCACCCATCTTAACTTGCTTTCTCATTTACAAAGCCTCCAACAAGTATTGTACCTTATGAACCATTCATTATATAGCCCCTTTACCTCTTCACTTGATAAGTAGGAGATGCTTAAAAGTTCATTAATAAATGTATTATGTACATTTGTGGTAGCTATTTACTTGTAATTTTAGTGGTGAGAATTTTAGAAACACCACTCTTTGAATTACTATTGGGACACTTGTGCTTATGCATTTACAATTTTTGAAGTGGTTGTAGTGCATGGTTATTAGGGCATCTTTAAGTACGTATTGGAGGATGCTTTGAAATGACCACTCCAATTCTTAGAATGTCTTTACTATTAAGAAGCAATTTTTGAGGTGGTTGTAGTGCATGGTTATTGGGGCATCTTAAGTATGTGCTAGATGACATTTTGAAATGACCACATCAGTTCCCACAACATCTTTACTACTCTAAAGAAAATTTTGAAGTAGTTTAGTGCATGTTTTTTGGGGCATCTTTAAGTATATGTATATTAGACAATGCTTTGAAATGACCACTTTAGTTCCCACAACATCTTTACTTCTCATAAGTCATAATAGTAGCTATATCCAGTTAATTCACATGTGGAGACAAAAACAAATCATCAAACTACGATGTACCTTTTAGGATCTCTAGGTGCACAAGTTAGCTATAACAACTACTTGTATACTTCAGCCAATTAAAATTAAATGAGTATAATATCTCAAAAAAAAAAACAATTTGGAACTACTTTATTTTATATTTTAAAATTATTTTATATTTTTAGATATAAATTTTATTGTATTTACATTATTTTTTAAGTACTTTTTATTTTATTTTTTATTGGTAAACGACAAGTCAGTGTAGGCACAAAGCCTATAAGCACAATGACCTAGCAAGGTTTGAACTTTGTGGCAGTGTCACCAACGAAGTGTTTCAATTGCTATTGTATATGGGTAAACCCAAAATTTAAGCAAAGGATATACTCCTTAGACGGAATGCAAATGTTGTACTCTACATCCTGCAAATAAATCAAGATATAATATCTTGAGGCCCCTTAATTGTTGACACATTAGAGAGTAACCCTGTGAGGTTTGAACCTTGGTTGTAAACACTATAGACTAGAAGCCCCATCATTTTACCAAAAGATCACGTCTTTTTAATTTTTTTTTATATTTAATATTAACAATTTGAATAATAAATAAAATTTATTATAAAATTTTATAAATTACATAATAATAATATTTTTATATTTAAATTGAATATTTATTTATTTATTATTATTTTTATCTTTTTTTATTTTTTTTTCATATATTCTTTTCCATAGATTTTTTTCAATCAAATCATATGTCATCCACCAATATTCAATCTTCCAAAAATCCAATCCCTTTAAATGGATTATATCTTTGAATAACTTTAAATAACAAGATCCCTTTCTAAATTAAACAAAAAATTATTTGGGACAGGGTGCCAACGATGTTCTTTCCCTGAGGATTGAGACCCAAATTTGGTCGAGGCCCTACGTTGGGGTATTTTTAGGAAATTTGATCCCATGGTTAGTCTGCTTGAGTTTTAAGCCTCGGAATGATGGATTGAGTATAAAAACCCCTATCTCTCCTCATTTTGGTATCCATTACTATTTGCAAGCATTCATGGTCAAGAACCAAACAAACAATCATAATTCAAGATCTCTTCTACAATTGATCATCCAAATCTTCAAAGCATTTATCCTTCTGCTTCATCAAACATTGTGGCAAACTACAACATCCATCATCCAAGGCCTATCTAAATCATGATTTCATTTTGGGTTTTTTGTGGAGTTCAAGCTATTTCATTAACATTTGTGGTCGCATCTAAAGAGGCATTGCATCATCAAGACATGAGGTAATTTACAGTTCAAATCTAGCTTCTATTTCATCTTTCCTTATGCAATTTCATTACATTTTCAAGGTTGATTCCTAAACAGGGATTTGACTAAGACAAACCCCTTTAGCCAACCTTCTTCCTCATTTCTTTGTGTGTAGGAACATGTTACATAATTGTTGGACAAGATCCAAAAATATCAGAAATTGTCAGAAGATCCATAAAAAATTTAGTCAAAAACATCGAGTATAGGGTGCTTTCTAGCCTTATACCCTCTAGATCCAGCTCAAATTTGGTAGGGAGTTAGTTTATAGTCTTCAGGTCCTATATATGTGTAGACACGGAAAATTGGCAAAGGCTTAAATCAATCAAAAGGTGCAATCAAATCTTCAAAATAGCACTAAAAATCAATAAATGGAACAAAGGCAATTCAAATCAAAGAAAAATTCAATTAAATGATTAAATGATTAAATAAGGCTTGAAAAGGGGAAAAACACTAAGAAATTGATTAAATGCAATTAATGACATAGTTGTTGAAATGAAAAATCAAAATGAACCTCTTACCCTTCATGGCTAAATTTAATTACTTTAATTAATTAATAAATATGAAATTCCCTCAACAAAGGAAAAAAGGAGACAAAATGGACACAAATCACTCACTTTTGTTGAAATGGTCCAGCCTTTTGAAACCATTTAAATGATTGTCCCCCAATTTAGGGACAAAGCAAAGCCAATTGACCTTACCCAAGCATAACCATGGTTATCTCACTCTACCCCCTACCCTTGGGAAAATCTTATAAATAGAAGGCATTTTGAGGCATTAATCATCCACTCCATATCTTTGAATTGCAGCAAAGCTCTTGCAATTTGCATCCACATCACTCACTTAGCATTTTCATTGATATTTTAGCTTAATTGTTGATCATTTTAGAGATTTTCTTATCAAATAGAGCTAGAATTTGATAATTAGATCTATTTTGCATATCATTCTTAGTTCAATTCTCATAATTAGAGTGTCACTAGTGAGGATTTGCAGCTGAGAGCCTCATTTACCACTTCAATTTAGAGAACCATGAGATATTTAGATTAATTGTGCATTATTTAGATTAGTTTGCTTTGAATAGTGTAAATTCTCTTTAAATCTTGTTATTTCATGAAGGTGTAAATCACTCACACACAAATGGCGCCCACCGTGGGGCTCTAGGCCTCAAATTTATCAAAATTTTCACGTTATTTGCAAATTTAGGCTAGAATTGCATGATTTTGCTCACTGTTTGCAGGTTACAGGAAAGAAATCACGCCTACCAGTAAAGAAATCACGCCTACAGTAAAGAGATGTCACTCGCGGAAATTTAGATGTCGCCTGGAGTCTGAACGCTCACGCTTCTTACCAGCAGAGTCACGCTTCTAGATAAAGAAATCACGCCTGCGGACATTAGATTATCGCCTGACGCACAAAGATATGATGCCTTTGGCTATTTGGATGTCGCCTAAAATGAATTAAAAGCCGCGGCCGACGAATTAGTTCACGCCTGGTGTAAAGGGAGTTTACTGCACTTTGCTTTTGATTTGTCGCTCTTATTATTTTAAATGTCGCTTTCATTTAATAAGATGTCGCTTAGCTGAATTACTTTGTCGCTTTTGGATAAATAGTTTGCGCGTTCATTTAATTTGATATCGCACGTAATCACTTTAATCTCGCTTGAGCCCCTTTTGGTGACGCTCGTGGTTAAAGTGATTACGTCTTTGTTAAATTAGATATCGCCTTTAGCAAAAGAAATGTCGCCTGGTATAGCATCTATTTTCTATTAGAAAAATTGCTGTTGTCGCCTGTAATAAAGATTTCACGCGTTTGCTAAATTTAATATCGCACTTGACTATTTTGATCTCGCTTGAGCCCCTTTTGGTGACGCTCACGGTTAAAGTAGTCACGTCTTCATTAAATTTGATCTCGCCTGTAGTCTGGACAATGTCGCCTGACAGTATTTTCACTATTTTGTCAAAATAAGGACTGTATGCTAACTTTACTGTCATTTTTTTTGTCTCAGGAGCATGGTCTGTCATAAGAAAGTGCAAAAACCAGAGAGAAGATACAACTTAGAGGAGAAATTGATCTCTAAGAGGATAAGGAAAGAAAACCGGGTACATTCTACCTTTGTTCTCAATAATAATTTAGAGAAAGAAGTAGAATTACATGCCAAATACATTGCTGTTGTAGATGCTTACAAACGAAAATATGTCTCATTCAATTGGGAATTTAGTCCTTAAATTTGTAAGAATTTTGCAAGTATTTTGGTAAAAAAAAAAAAGAATCAAAAGCATAATCAATTATATCATTTTTAGCTTTGATTTTGGTTTCCCCTCACTTTGTTTGTATTGTGCTGACTAACTTGTTGGTGGAGGGAACATTTTGCCAAGGTAAGAGAAGGATTTGGAGAGAAAAACGAAAAATCTACTACTTAAAAATGCGCCTAGCCTTTGCTAGCATCGTTTGAGGTATTTTTCTCATCAAGCTTGCACTTCCCTTAAATTGTGGCATTTTCAAAGTTCAAAAACATAGTTTAATCATAAAAGAAAAAAAAATAAACACTTCAATTCTAAGAACCCCTTTGTCACGGGGTTGAAAAAGAACCAAATTTGATTGTGAGTGTTTGGGATAAGGGAAAAGCAATAGGGATATGCTCTTCACTCTTTGAGTGAATCAAATTCCCAAACTTGCTCTACCAAAATCCATTTTTTCATGCTTTTCAATGAATATGTTTAAAACTTAGTGGGCTCGCCTCCCGAGATTGCCTTAGAAGGGCCGGTGAGAGGGACAGCCCAAAGTGGGATACACTTGCTTTTGCCGCGAGAATCCGACCCACTATAAAACGAAACGCGGGTATCCTTAATGGGGTACACGACAAAAAGATTTTAGCTCTTTCGAACTTCCTCTAGTAGTCCTAACGGATTGCGCAAAATCGTGCTTTTGTGCGTGTGGGAAGCCCCTTAACATAGTTGGGGGATGAAAAGCTAAGATCTCTTTTGAACGGAAAACTTACTACATAACGGTAAAATAGCAAAACTACCTATTAGAGCCATGTTTACGAACCAATTATGTGCTAGGTAGATTGTGTGGAAGCTATTCTTGTGTTAAACCTATGAAAACGTTCAAAAATATACACATTAGAGCATTCTAGGGATATGGTACCCAATTGATGTGTGTGTTGAGATTGTTTTTATTTTCAAACAAGATATTCCAAAGTTATTGATCAAAACACCATTAAAATTTTAAACCATTTAAAATTGATCAAAAACTTTTACCTTATTCCAAAAACAGCTTATCAAGAGAAGAAAGTCAACATACCCTTAAAGTTTGTTCATGCCTATTATTACAAGGTCACTCTCTATAAGGAAAGCATTACAAACAGACGGGACCTACAACGGAGAAGAGCTCCCATTTCCAAAGAACACTTTCATTACTTCACAAGTGACTGAAAATCCCACTAAGGCAAAGGACATTAACAACATGTTTAGTGGTACCCTAGGAAATATCGATCCCACTAACCAAGGGAACAACATGAATGGGGGCATAGATCCCAATAACAACCAAGGGAACAACATGAATGGAGGTATGGATCTTAACAACAATCAAGGAAATTCTAATAATGGAGGAAGAGACCCTAATTCTCAAGAGGCAAATTCACAAGGCAACAACTTATTGCCTCCTCATAATACAAACTTACCCCCAACTGCAGAAGAAGCCACGATTGAAAGAGCATTAGAGGCAAGACAATGTCCTTATTTCATAGAACTAATGAAAAAGACCATGCTTATGGATAAAGAAAAACACTTCATGGACTTAATACAAACGGGGGTAAAGCTACCTAAAGATTTTGACATAGAACAATTGAAGCCCAAGGAAATAGAAGACCCTATGGAAGCAATGAGGAAACAATTCAAGGCATTACAAATGGAAATTGACAATTTGAAACAAAATGGGGCTCCTAAGCCTTTCTCTATTGAAACATTATGTCCTTTTCCATTCGATAAGAGTTTGGTCATGGTGCCTTTTCCCATTAATGTAACATTTCCTAAATATGAGAGATATGAAGGAACATCTGACCCACATGATCATCTTCGGGGGTTTTGTGCATTGAGTCTTGAATTCATGCATGAATCAACCTATTTAATGAGACTATTCCCAAGAAGCTTGGGAGGAACAGCTATGGATTGGTTTTCAAAACTACCATCCGGCATAAAATCCTTTGAAGAGTTAGCATCTAAATTCGTGACTCATTACTCTTATAACATCAAACATGAGGTCACCATGATAACGTTATGTAACACGAAACAACAAGATGGAGAAGCCTTTCTCACATTCTTGCAAAGATGGAGGACTGCATTTGCTAGATATCCAAGAAGTGTACCGGAGAAAGAAAAAATGGATATCTTTATTAACGGTTTAAGAAGCGAGCTGAATTATAGACTAAGGATGCAATGTCCCAAAACCTTTCAAGATCTAATTGATAACGGAATTACAACGGAAGAAGTGTTGATTAAGAGTGGAGAGTTGAAATTGCACAAGGAAAATAAGAATAACTCTAACTCCAACAACAACAATACCAACAATAACAACAATCCAAATAAAAGTTGGTACAACAACAATAGCCGTTATGCTGCAAGGAATAACAACAAAGGTATTGTTAATGATGGTGTAGTGGAATCCAGCAACTTGAAGGTGATTCCATTTGCCCTTACAAAGACACCAAATCAAGTGAATAATGCTAATCAAGCATATAATGCACCTTCCAACAACAACAACAATGCCAATAAGAATAATCAAGGAAACAAAGATCAAAACAGCAAGTATGATAAGTATTTGAAACCCACTCCTGCAAGACACTTTACACCCTTGGGAGAATCACTTGAAACTGCATTAAAGACTCTCATAGCTAACAATGTTATTACATTACCCGCCATTAAACCTTATGAACCAGACCACAAGCCGGGTTGGTGGGATGCTAAGCATCATTGTGAATATCATAGGATTCGGGGGCACCCTACAAATGAATGTTTACAATTAAAGAATGTGGTGCAAGACTTGATAGATAATAACATAATCACTGTTGATGGACCCCAAAATAATGAAGATCATACGGCCTTCAAACAACATTTTTACAAACATGATAAAGGTGAGTCATCAAATGGCAAGAAACAAAGTGCCAATAATCTCAACTTTGTGCCATCATATGATCATATTGTTAATGCTATCATCATTAATGAATAGCCTCAAAAGGAAGCAGCAAATGTCATTACAAGAGGGTAGAATTCTAGAATGACTTTACAAGGGATAGTCCCTCAAAACACCAATATCCCACCATCCAACATTGTGGTCAAACAATCTCCTACAACAGCAAGACCTTATAGTTTGGTAGACCAATTGCAACGTACTCCAGCACAAATCTCAATCTTAGAGTTATTGAAGTTGTCACCAAATCATAAAGAGATTTTGGAAAAAGCTTTGGAAGAAACACATGTTTCTACTACCTTAGGGGAAGAAAAGTTTCAAAATATGGTAGGACATCTTGTGGCTCCTCATTGTCTTTCATTTTCAGATCAAGATGACATGTCTATAACTCATCCTCAAAATTTTCCATTACATATAGAGGTTTTGATCGAAAGGCATAGAGTCAAAAGAGCCCTTATTGATGGAGGGGCTGGCCTTAACATATGCACATTGAGTCTTGTAAAATCCTTAGGTTTATCCGAGTCTTGCATTGACCCTACAAAGAAAATCACCATAAAAGCTTATGATGAGGCTGAAAGAGCTTCTAAAGGCATGATTGTGTTGCCCATCCAAGTGGGACCAGTTAAGAAGGAAACCAAATGTCAAGTGTTGGACATGAAATTAACCTATAACATTTTATTGGGAAGACCTTGGATTCATGAGATGCAAGCTGTCCCCTCCACATACCACCAATGCATCAAGTTCCCATACATGGGTGAAGAAATCACAATTGGAGGAGACTCAAATCCATTTCAATATTGTAATGCACTCAAACCCTTGCATGAATTATACATTCCACATAATCGTGAAGGAGTTGTTCCAAGAATCACCAATGAAGATGCACAAAATCCTCTTCAAGCTAGCTCAACTACATCAACTAAGGGCAAGGAAAAAGTGAGCTACGAGGGTCCAAATGTGATGGAAAGTCCATGTGTGGCACCTAAATTGGAAACAGTGATCTACAAACCTACTAAAGAGGAAAAAGAACAAGCTAAAGCAGATCATTACCAATACATGAGTGAGATGATGAACAAATTTGACAAACAATGCAAGATTAGTTCAAAAGGGGTAGGAGAATATTCAGTTTCTCTATTTGACATGCCCATGTCTCCTAAATCACATGGAAAACCCTCAAAAGAACATCTTCCACATAAGTATAATTCTTATTTTGTGAGGGAAGATAGCAAAGCAACATGGGATAAGGAAGAGGATGATGTCCTTCAATGGCTTTATCATGATGAGGATGGTACCCTAGACACTCCCATGGAAAGAATTCAGCATGTTAATATACAAACATAACAATATGGGAAAGGATTTGATATTATGCAAAAGATGGGATACAAAGGAAGAGGACCCCTAGGCCAAAGAAATAGAGGATTATTAGAACCTATTGAACCTGTTTGGAGGGCAAGTCATGAAAAATCCGGAGTAGGTTTTCAACATAAGGGAGAAAGTTCAAGTCCAATGCATGATTTTCATCCTCAAATAAATGCATTAGAATCCGAAGGAGATAGTGATGATTCTAGGGATTATGAATGGGATACTTTATCAGATGAGTCATGTCAAGATAAAGAAGTCATTGTTATACATACTTATGCAAAAATCCCAAAACAAAATGACAATATGGGAAAGGATTTGATATTATGCAAAAGATGGGATACAAAGGGAGAGGACCCCTAGGCCAAAGAAATAGAGGATTATTAGAACCTATTGAACCTGTTTGGAGGGCAAGTCATGAAAAATCCGGAGTAGGTTTTCAACATAAGGGAGAAAGTTCAAGTCCAATGCATGATTTTCATCCTCAAATAAATGCATTAGAATCCGAAGGAGATAGTGATGATTCTAGGGATTATGAATGGGATACTTTATCAGATGAGTCATGTCAAGATAAAGAAGTCATTGTTATACATACTTATGCAAAAATCCCAAAATAAAATGCTCCAATTAATGAAGAATCTTCTATTCAAAGGCCTAATATAGAACAAGCATCTAGTAGTGGAGCATGGATAGAAACATTTTGGACACCTTCAGAGGAGGGAAATTCAAACGTTAGTTTTAACCCGCTTGTGGCTTTTCCCACATTGTTTCCCGTAGAGGTCGACGAGGATTCAAGCGAAGGGGACTTTGACCCTGCTTCCATGGATCATCTTGAGGAAGCGCACATCATAGACCTAAACGATACAATGTATGAACCCTCAAACGAAGTCATGTCCATAAATCCTATTGATGATACCTTACCCAATAATTCCTTAATTTTGATACATCCAGACCTCATTGATTGGGATCAAACTGAACCACATGACTTACTTTACTTCCCAAATGACCAAGCCACAAACCAATACCTCAATGCGGTTGAACCCTCTTTCACCAACGAACTCAATACGGACATGATGACAACAGCAAGGGTCCAATCTCTTAGTCAAAAAAAAGAAAAAAAAAAGAAAAAAATAAAAAATGAAAAGTTCTATTGGTGAAAACCCAACTGTGGCACCATTAGAACCAAAAACAATGAAAATAAAAGACGTTTCTTTTGGTGAAAACCCAACTATGGCACCATTAGAAGAGAGATTGGATACTTTGCCTGAACATGAAGAAGAACGGTCATCTATTCTTATAGAACCAACAGAAAAAGTTAACATTGGCACGGAACTAGAGCCAAAGGTTGTACACTTGGCTGCATCACTTACATCTATTGAAAGAGAGGACTTTATCAAATTCTTCCAAGAACAACAAGTAAATTTTGCATGGTCATATGCCGATATGCCTGGATTGGATCCTAATTTCATAATGCATCATCTGAATGTTAGACCCGGAGTTAAACCTGTGAAGCAAAAACTAAGGAAAATGCACCCACATGTGGCTCTTCTAGTCAAGGCAGAATTGGAAAAATTGTTAAAGGTGGGATTCATAAGAATAATAGCATATGCTGATTGGATCTCTAACATTGTGCCAGTTACTAAACATGATAAATCTATCCGTGTGTGTACGGATTTCAGAGATTTAAACCTTGCATGTCCCAAAGATGACTTCCCATTGCCAAGCATTGATACCATAGTGGATTTGATAGCAGGTCACGCAATGTACTCATTAATGGATGGATTTAGTGGCTACAACCAAATCAAGATTGCTCCCGAAGACCAAGAAAAGATAGCATTTACTTGCCCTTGGGGTACCTTTTGTTGGAATGTTATGCCCTTCGGTTTAAAAAATGCTGGAGCTACATATCAAAGGGCCATGACAACTATTTTCCATGACATGATGCATACTTTTTTAGAAGATTATGTGGATGACATTCTAGCAAAATCCCACAATAGAGAAGAGCATTTACAAATCCTAAGAAAAATATTCATTCGATTAGAACAATTCAAAGTTAGACTAAACCCAAAGAAGTGTGCCTTTGGTGTCCAATCCGGCAAGTTATTGGGTTATATAGTGTCAGCAAAAGGCATTGAAGTTGATCCTGAAAAAGTACAAGCAATTCTAGAAATGGAGATTCCAAGAAATATTAGCCAAATGAGGTCACTACAAGGAAAGATTCAATCAATAAGGAGATTTATCTCTCAATTAGCAGAAAAGTGTCACTCCTTCACCAGATTGTTACACAAGGACACTACATTTATGTGGGATGAGGAATGTGATAAGGCCTTTGCTACTTTGAAGACTTATTTGATAAACCCACCTATTCTTATGTCACCTATCAAAGGTAAAGAACTGTTGTTATACATATCAGCCACAGAAAGGTCTCTAGGCATATTGTTGGCACAAGAAGATGAGCAAGGAAAAGAAAGGGCAATCTACTATCTTAGTAGAACCTTAATAAAATATGAACTCAATTATTCATTCATGGAAAGAGCATGTCTAGCAGTGGTTTTTGCATCTCAAAAACTAAGACATTATATGTTGATGCATAAGATCAAATTAATTGCCAAGATTGATCCTCTCAAGTACTTACTAAGTAAAACTGCCTTAACAGGTAGAATAGCAAAATGGGTCATGATCCTAAGTGAATTTGACATTGAATATGTTGATAGAAGAGCAATTAAAGGACAAGTGATAGCAGATCACTTAGCAGATAACCCAATGGAGTCTACACAAACCATGCAAATTGAATTTCCAGATGCAGAAATTGTCAACATAGAAGCAAAGACATGGAAGTTATATTTTGATGGATCTTACACACAAGGAGGTTCTGGAGCAGGTATATTATTGGTTACTCCTCAAGGATACACCATTCCAAAGTCTTATAAACTCTTATTTCCATGCACCAATAATATAGCGGAATATGAGGCATTAGTCATTGGCATCAAAATGGCTTTAGAATGGAGTATTGCAGAATTACAAGTGTATGGAGATTCCCAACTCATAATCAATCAGGTTAATAATGAATACAATACCAAGGACATCACATTGATGAAATATAAAACCTTGATTGATGGATGGAAGAAGTACTTTGCTTTGATCACATTTGAACAGATTCCAAGAGAAAAGAATAGAGCAGCAGATGCCATGGCTACCTTGGCTTCATTGTTACAAAAACCAGATCAAAATGAGAAGTATGAGTTCTTGGTGGAAGAGTTGGTAAAACCGGCATTTAACCTTCCTGACACCCAAATTGTTGCTCTTTTACATGGACGTGACTCTCCTTGGTATGGACCCATCTATACTTACCTTAAAGACCAAGTACTCCCCATAGACCAAACTCGTGCCCAAAAACGTAACTTCATACGCCAAGCTGCCCGTTACCTAATCCTTTCAGACACATTGTATTGTAAGGGTCTTGATGGGACGTTACTTAGATGTCTAGAGGAAGAAGAGTCTAAGTTAGCTTTACGCGAGGTCCACGAAGGCATTTGCGGGTCACACTCAAGCGGTTTTAATCTAGCTAAGAAAATCCTTCGTCTAGGGTACTTTTGGACAACATTAGAAAAGGATGCTTGTCAATTTGTGAAGACATGCAGCAAATGTCAATATCATGGTAATATGATACATGCACCGGCTCAAGAATTACACCCATTCATTACACCATGGCCTTTTTATCAATGGGGTTTTGACTTGATTGGAATCATATATCCTCCATCTTCAAACGGACACAAGTATATCATCACAGCAACAGAATACTTCACCAAATGGGTGGAAGCAGTTCCATTAATAACAGCAACCGGCAAACAAATTTCAATGTTCATTTTGAACCACATAATTTGCCGCTATGGTATTCCACATGCCATTATCACGGATAATGGGAAACAATTCAAAAATCAGGATATTGATGAACTTTGCATGACATTTCACATTACACATCATTCATCATCCATTTATTATCCACAAGGCAATGGACAAGCTGAGGCAACAAACAAAAATATCCTCAAAATATTAAAAAGATCAGTTAACAAATCAGGAAGAGATTGGCACGTGCAAATAAATCCCGCACTATGGGCTTATAGAACTAGTATCAGAACACCTACAGGAGCCACCCCATTCTCTTTAGTCTATGGAACCGAAGCAGTTCTACCATTAGAAGTTGAAATTCCATCTCTACGGGTTTCATTAAGAGGATTGATCACTGATGAGGATTATAGGATTGCCAGACTACAACAATTGGAATTGTTAGAGGAACATCAGACTCAAGCTTATGAGCATTTAAAAGGTTATCAAAACAGGATTGCACACAATTACAACAAACACATCAAACCAAGAACTTTTCAAGTAGGAGACTTGGTACTAAGAGAAAATCCCAAAAATCAAGTTGAAAGGGAAAAGAAAGGAAAGTGGGAAGCTAATTGGATAGGCCCATTTGTGATAGCATCATCCTTTGGAACTGGAACATATAAATTATCAGATTGTAATGGTGAAGAATTACAAGAACCCATAAATAGCATTCATTTGAAGAGATTCTACACCTAAAACAGATGAAAGAGTATAAAGAGTATCAGATGAGAGAACATCATAATTATTGTACATAATTGAAAATGGAAAATACCAAAAACAATTGAAAATGGAAAATCCAAAAACATTGGAAAAGAAGAAAGATCAAAAACAGTGGAAAATTGAGCCTGAAGAAAGCAAAAACATTTGAAAAACTATCTCTTGGTGAAAACCTAGCAAATAGGTGCCAAGGTGATAAGGAAAAATACAAAAAAAAAACAAAAGAAAAAAATGAAAAAAAAAAAAGAAAAAAGAGAAAAAGTGCCTTGGTGAAAACCTAGAAAATAGGCGCCTTGGTAGCAAAAAAGAAGAGAATACCCAAAAGTGAAAACTTGGTAACAAGCGCTTTTGGTTCCCTTAAGTCATTTCCTTCCTAGTCACATGTGTATATAATGCATCTCATCATCCCATTTGTCTAAACCTTCATTGCATCCGTCATTTGTACATAGTCATAATAACAGTTTGTAGCACCATCCTTTGCATTGCCTAAAGTTGTCAAAATTGATACATCAAATACTTGGGGGCAGCATAAACGGATTGGAAAGTGGGTACCTCAAAAAGGATTCATATGAACAACATTCAGTCACAAGCAGAAAAAGATCAACATTTTCAGAAGAGAGATCAGATTTTTGTAAACCTTGGATTGATAACAAAAAAAGTTGACTACCACAACAAAATCCTTGAAGCCTAAATTGACTTATTATTCAGGATTAAAAATCAAAAATCATGTCATGATCAAACACTTGGAAATATATTTTGTTGAAAATCAGAAAACAATGCAAAACACTTAGATAGATTCTTTTGAAAAGTTGGTTAAAAATCTGTTTACTTACATTCATTCAATTTGTATCAAGTCTTTTTAGCTCATCAATGATGTTTCGACTAGATTGGCAATGATGGAGACATGATATTTTTCTTGACTATGAAGTGACTGTTTGGAGGAAAATTCATTGCCTTATGAGAATTCATCTAAAGACATGGTCATCAAAGAACCATCGAGGATTATCTTATAAAACAATGAGTTAACCTTTGTTTGTTTACGCAACCGGATACCTTGGATATTTAGATTCTTCATATCTAAATGACAAAATCCACTTGCAACATAGAATCCGACAAAATCGGTATTCGTACTCTCATGATTGTTTTTGAAATCAGTGATAGTCGTATCGATGAGACCGATGGGAAAGCAAAACGGAGGTTACCATATGAGCAGTAAATAAAAAAGCGATATTCATATCATCATGTCAGTGGGCAGTGGTGATTGTATCGACTTTCCGGTCCCAAGTGCTCAATGATGAAAATATATCCTCAAGGCATTTATTTGCTAAAAGCTAGTGACACTTAGCTGCATTCATAAAAAGGTTAAATGCATTCTCATGTTAGATTAATTGCATGTGCATTTTTTTTCCCAAGGGTTTTATTTTCGCATCAAAAAGGGGGTACATGACATCATTAACAGGGTTAAATCAACAAGGACAACATCATTTCAACATCATCTTTTCTACAAAAATAAAAATATATGAGATTATACTTCTTGCATTCATTCCATATCATTAATCATTACATAGATATTATCAAAGAAAAGAAGGAAATAATCATTTACATTTGCATACAGATTGCATACATACAGATTGCATACATACAGATTGCATACATGAGAAATAACATATCAAAATGGCATCCATACATGAAGAAGAAATGCATCCATTTATCTATATCATACATAAGATATGTTGCATCCATAGCCAATATCCATCCAAAAACAAATGCATTAGATAAACACATATAGCAGCATCTAAAGGAAATCTCATATATCATCAAGTAAAAGCAGGAAAGATCATAAATGTTCTCATATCACACGTCTACTCATAACTCAATATATCAAGTATAACAATGATGTCATAATCGCCCATCAACAGGGGCATCAATGTCAAATAAGTGTCAAAATACAACTGGAAAGGTGACACCAAGGTCACAAGACTATGGTACAATATCAAGTATCTCAGTATCAGTACATAAATGATCAATAAGAGCACTCATAGCTCATCTCTCGTCACCACTGGGAGGAGGTCCTGGAGGAGGTCCTGGAGGAGGCTGTGGAGGAGGCTGTGATGGAGGCTGCTGAGGAGGCGTCTGACCAACCATAGCAACAAGGAGAGGAACCAAGGGAGCCAAACCCGATACCAATTGCTGAATCATAGATGACATCTGTGACACCTCTGTCCGTAATGCTCCCACATCTGCTCGTAGCTGGGTAGTACTAGAGCTCTCTCCAACCTCATAGGTACTCTGAGGATCACCTGTATCTATAGGAGCTTTTCCCCGATCACGGGAAAAAGCTGCTGGCATCTGCTGTGCACCTGTATCCTGCCCATCCACAGTAGCCTGCTGTAATCCTGCTCTCGTATCCTGTCCTGTACCTGGATCCTGTCTAGCAGCCCTCACATGATCCTGACGATCTAACCTCTGTCTCTGTGCTACTGCAGGACGAGGAGGAGGAGGTGGTGCCTGTACCTGTGCATCTCTCGCTCGTCCTCTGAGCCTAATCACTGCCCTACCTCGGGGTCTACCTCTGCGTCTCCTCCCACCACCAACATCATCACCATCATCATCTCGCCCAGGTACTGGCTCTGCAGGGTCTGTAAAGCGAGGCATCGGATGCTCCATCAACCAAGCTAGATACTCCTGTGTGACTCCGGCATCTCTGATGTGTAACCTCATGTCCCAATCCATATAACCCAGTAATGATATCTGCTCTATAGCGTCATCATATGAAGGCATGTGACCCCAAGTAGCACGCTCTGCACTAGAACGAGCATATACTGCAGATCCCTGAGGCATAGGCTGAATCCGCCCAAACTGTCGTAGTACTCTCCCTGCCAAGAATCTCTCAAGAACAGAGTCGATCCTGCCGATCATCCATCGAGGAGCAAACATATATGGTAACTCCAAGCTATCCTCTCTCCAATCCTCGACCTCAACATATGGTCTCCAATAGACCTCATCCATGTCATCAATCTGTCGTCGCCAATACTCCAAGTGACCCAAGTGATGCTGTGTCACCATACCAGTATACTGCCATGCAAAAGGATATCCTAGAGGACGATCTCGATCTGATATAGGACGACTGACTGGTAAGTGCTCCCATATCCACAACTGTAAAATATGAATCCCAGCAGATAATGAGGCTGATCTCCTGTAAACCACCTCATGCAGATCATGATAAAGCTGTGCCAGCACACAAGATCCCCAGTCAAAGCGTCGAGGATGATGTAGCAAATCCTCGATAATCCTGCCCCATCCCACTGAAAATCCGCGACCTCGCCGATCAGGTAATAAAACACCACCAATGATAGCACCTAATAAGGCTGGTAAAACAGGAAATGAGGCAAACTGAGGCCATAAGATAAAATCATCACCAATCGACGGATCTCCGAATACTCGTCGACAATAGGTCCCGTCATAGACTGCATCATAATATACTATCTCTCCATGAGTCGGGATCCGTAGCAATCTGTAAACATCCTCCGGTGTAATAGTCATCTCACCCTGTGGTAGCCAAAATGTGTTTGTCTCAGAGTGCCAACGCTCTGCGACAGCAGTAATCAAACCTCGGTTCATCTGGAACCGAGGAAGCTCTAGTACGCATAGTAAACCGCAGCGCCTAATCACTCGCCTCTCGGCGTCAGTCAGTTGGGTCCTAAGCTCCATCACCCAGTGTGGTACAGTCCGAAGGTACAGCACAAGGACATCCTCCTGTTTAATCAAAACAAGGGAATCACATGAGTAACTTACTATCAGGAAATCAAACAATCAATCATGGTCATCAATTTAAATATACCTATCAGACTTACCAATCCTAACTCTAAGCATTGAGGAAGGACGATCCTAGTTTTATGTTTCTAAGCATTTGAGCATAAAATGAATGGACATTTAGATCCATGATCTATCATTCGTGATGAAGATTGATTAACCTTATTCTTCGATATTATAGTTACCTATGTCCTAATTCGTTGTTGAAATCAAACAAAGGGAATACCCTAACTAAACATTCGATTGAATTCATTGACGTGATCGATATCAATCAAGTTGACGCAATCGAGCAATCAGACGTCCTAGAAAAGTTTGAAATAAACAAATTTTTTTTCTTACGCGACTTTTCTTTTTGGCGTCATTTCTTTTACCAGAGGCGACATTTCTTTGCTCAAACGCATGATTTTATTCATCCGCGTGACTTAATTTCACGGAGGCGGTATAAGATTTTCCGTAGGCGACATCTTATTATCACGCGACACCTGATTAAAATGATTAAAATCTTACGCGACATTAAATTTTCCTTAGGCGACACAAGATTTTCTAAATGCGTGAAAATACCTAAGGGAGGCAACATAAAATTTACTAAAGGCGACATTTAAAATTTTCAGGTGATATTAAAATGCACGGAGGCGACATTTCTTTTCACGAACGCAGAATTAAAATTTTTAAAAGCATTAAATAAGGTCATAAATGCAACTTTAAAGACATGAGAAAAATTTGAATGACATACCGGAGGACCATCGGTCGCTCTCCGACTGAACCGGCGCGCTCTCTCAAACCGATGCTCGCGATGTGGGACCACCATCGTCTCCAAAAGGCTAAAATCAGAGCTCAAATCTCCAGAAGGAATGGTGCAAATGAATAGTAAAATGAGGGGTTTTACCCTATTTAAGGTGAAATTGGTCCTCATAAACACTTAAAAAATGCACTTTGAACCTATCATAGGACATTTTCATTAATCGGGGCATAAATCAAACTTGATTATTTCTTTCAAACGGTATCAGAAATCAAAACATATTCCAACTACTCAAACTCGTTCAAATCAAGGAATTAATATGTTTTATTTCTGAGGGGGCATCAGAGTATCAAATGGGCATCACATCAAAAACATTTATCAGTGGGGCATATCATATCAGATCATATCATATCGTTATCATATCAGGAGGCAAATCAATTGCATATCGGTTTCATATCATATCAAACCTATCAACATATCATATCAAACCTATCAACATATCAGCAATCAATCAACCCAGGAACTATCATCAACCCAGGACCTTTATCAGTGAACCCAGGACCTATCATCATATCAGGACCCATATCATATCAGAGGCATCAGAATCATATCAGCACCATCATCAGAGGCACATCATCGTCATCAGGAAGTACATCAATCAGAACGATCAAAGGCATATCAGAACCAGGACCTGAATCAGATCATCATACTAAGGGAATCTTTGAATCGGTGTTCTTCGCACATCGACTCAAAGAGGGGCATTTGTAGACACGAAAAATTGGCAAAGGCTTAAATCAATCAAAAGGTGCAATCAAATCTTCAAAATAGCACTAAAAATCAATAAATGGAACAAAGGCAATTCAAATCAAAGAAAAATTCAATTAAATGATTAAATAAGGCTTGAAAAGGGGAAAAACACTAAGAAATTGATTAAATGCAATTAATGACATAGTTGTTGAAATGAAAAATTAAAATGAACCTCTTACCCTTCATGGCTAAATTTAATTACTTTAATTAATTAATAAATATGAAATTCCCTCAACAAAGGAAAAAAAGAGACAAAATGGACACAAATCACTCACTTTTGTTGAAATGGTCCAGCCTTTTGAAACCATTTAAATGATTGTCCCCCAATTTAGGGACAAAGCAAAGCCAATTGACCTTACCCAAGCATAACCATGGTTATCTCACTCTACCCCCTACCCTTGGGAAAATCTTATAAATAGAAGGCATTTTGAGGCATTAATCATCCACTCCATATCTTTGAATTGCAGCAAAGCTCTTGCAATTTGCATCCACATCACTCACTTAGCATTTTCATTGATATTTTAGCTTAATTGTTGATCATTTTAGAGATTTTCTTATCAAATAGAGCTAGAATTTGATAATTAGATCTATTTTGCATATCATTCTTAGTTCAATTCTCATAATTAGAGTGTCACTAGTGAGGATTTGCAGCTGAGAGCCTCATTTACCACTTCAATTTAGAGAACCATGAGATATTTAGATTAATTGTGCATTATTTAGATTAGTTTGCTTTGAATAGTGTAAATTCTCTTTAAATCTTGTTATTTCATGAAGGTGTAAATCACTCACACACAATATGCATTTGCAAGTACATGCAAGATTCCGACTATCAAAAAATTGGATCTGTAGCAACCTAATTCCTCTTTCATTTCCAAGTTTACTTAAAACCCTTTCTAATTTCTCTCTACATCTACTTTTCATTCCAATTAGGTCACTTTCTAGTTGGATTATTTGTCTTATCAATCTCTTTCTCAATTCTAAGCAACAAAGGAATAGAAACCCTTTAAGCAGAAATATTGCATTGACATCTCTTCTATCAATGTGTTGTTAATCAAATTTGTCTTGAGGTGGTTTGCATTCCAATGTGACTTATGAATTGGAAAAATTAATTCTTTTGGACGATCCCCATTTTATACTGTACAATAGCTATATGCGGTTAATTCGCACGTGGAGACAAAATAAATTCATCAAAATACGATGTACCTTTTAGGATCTCTAGGTGGACAAGTTAGCTATAACAACTACTTGTATACTTCAACTAATTAAAATTAAATAAGTATAATATCTCAAAAAAAAAAATCAATTTGGAACTAGTTTATTTTTTATTTTAAAGCTATTTTACATTTTTATATACAAATCTTATTGTATTTACATTATTTTTTAGAATACTTTTTAATTTTTTTTTATTGGTAAACGACAACTCAATGTAGGCACAAAGCCTACGAGCATAATGATCTAGCAAGGTTTGAACCTTGTGGCAGCCTTACCAACGAAGTGTTTCAATTGTTGTTGTATATGGGTAAGCCCAAAATTTAAGCTAGGGATATACTCCTTAGGCAGAATGCAAATGCCTTACTCTACATTCTGCGAGTAAATCAAGATACAATATTTTGGGCCCCCTCAATTGTTAACACAGTAGAGAGTAACCTTGCGAAATTTGAATCTTGATTGTAAACACTATAAACAAGAAGCCCTATCGTTTCACCAAAAGAACGCCCCTTTTTAGAATTGTTTTTTATATTTAATAAATAATTTAATTTTTAAAAAAATTATAATAAAAATTTATAAATCACATAATAATAATATTTTTTTATTTTTTATTTTTAAATTAAATATTTATTTATTTATTTTATATTTTTAATTATTTTTTGATTTTTTTTTCTCAAATTTTATTCAATCAAAACATCCACCAAAATTCAATCCCTTTTAAATGGATTATATCTTTGAATAACTTTAAATAACAAGATCTCTTTCTAAATAAAACAAATAATTATTTGTCATATTATAACATACAAATTAATATCTACGTAGTCTCCTAAAAGTATCATATCCTATGCAATGTACCTTGTATTTCTTGCTTCTGTTTTCTTTGGATTGCCCTTCAATGAATACTTGTAATTTCTAATCTTCTTCTTTTCCCTGCAGTCCATTGCCGCCAATTTGTTATAGAATTCATACACTAGCATAAAATTATCGAGAGCTACTCTCAAACTCATGAGCATATCAGAGTTAATGGAAGCAACAAATTTCAGAGTCAGAAACTGCGGCTGCTCGCTCTGCAGTAGCAGATGCATTCAAAGCTCAGAAATTATTGTTCTACGAAACAATTGGAACCATTACTGGTATGTTTTTTCATAGAAAAATGATTAGATCATTTAGTAGATCTACTCGTGGCATTCCTGTCTCACCAATAACTCTTGTTGGTACTCATAAACAGCAAACAGTCCAAACAATGCCTGAAGTCCATGCCAATAATAACCAATTTACCAGTTTTAGCGATATTGGTGTCATCTTGAAGGTCTGTAGTCGCATCAACTTATTCACACAACCTAAGAAACGCCATACTCGTGTCTCTATTGAAACCAAGGTCTTGAAAATGTACTTCAGCTGCGCCAGATACAATGATGCGCGTCAAGTGTTTGACCAAATGTCTAAACCGTGTGTGGAGGCATGGGATGCGATGATCAACGAGCATATCAAGGGCGAGCATTGGCAGGAGGCCATTGAAGTCTTTCACCATATGCAGAGGCAAGGATTGAAGCCACACAAATTTATAATTCCTTTGGTTCTCAAGGCTTGCGCTCGTCTGGAAGCTCTACAAGAGGGAAAAGACATCCATGACTATGTAATAAGAGTCAGACTTGAATCAGATGGCTTTATAGCGAATTCTCTTCTAGCAATGTATGCAAAATGTGGATGTTTGAATAAAGCACGGCAAATTTTTGACAAAATGTCGGAAAGAGGTGTGGTTACGTGGAATGCCATGATTGCGGGATATCTTCAGAGTGGAGATTGTGAGGAGGCTTTGCATCTTTTCAATCAGATGAAATTTTCAGGCATTAATCCAAACTGCGTCACATGGACTTCAATGATTTCAGGGTATGCACAAAATGGATATTGGAATGAGGCATTGGAATTCTTTCGTAAAATGCAAAAGGAGAACGTACAACCCATATCCAACACTCTGACTAGCATTCTATCAGCTTGTGCATACTTTAGATCTCTGGGCAAGGGTATGGATGTCCATTCTTATGCAGTTAAAACTGGCTTTGAATTGGATGTTCATGTTAAGAGTGCTCTCATTGACATGTATGCTAGATGTGGATGTTTAGAGGTTGCCCGTCAATTGTTTAACAAAATGCTAGAGAGAAATGTAATCACATGGACAACTTTGATTGCCGGATATGTCCAGCATGGGTTTGCTAATGAAGCATTGAAACTGTTTAGTCAGATGAAGATGGTAGGCGTCAAACCAAATACTGTCACCATATCCACCATTCTGCCATCATGTGCTTACTTAACAGCTTTACCACAGGGCAAGGAAATCCACGCCTATATCATCAAGTTTGGTTTGACACCTCACGTATTTGTAGAGAGTGCCCTCGTAGACATGTATGCCAAATGCAAAAATATAGAATTGGCACGAAATATTTTTGATAGAATGACTCTGAAAAACGTAGTATCATGGAATTCAATGATCGCAGGATACACCCATAATGAACACACTGTTGAAGCTTTGAACCTTTTCCGATTAATGCATCTGACTGATGTACTGCCTAGCACTGTGACTATTGCAACTATTCTGCCAGCATGTGGCCATTTAGCCACACTGCAACAAGGCAAGGAGATCCATACTTACATAATCCGAAATGGTTTTGAATCAGTCAATTTTGTGGGGAATGCTCTTATAGACATGTATTTAAAATGTGGGAATATAGAGTTGGCAAAACAGCTATTTAGTAAATTTTCCCAGAGAAATCAGGTATCATGGACTACAATGATTGCAGGCTATGGCATGCATGGGCTGGGCAAGGAAGCCCTTGCATTATTTAAGCAAATGCAAGAGGCAGACATGAAACCAGACCACATTACCCTTGTTGCTGTCCTATCCGCATGCAGCCGTGCAGGTTTAGTAGACGAAGGATGGCAACACTTTGAATCAATGCAACGGGTTTATGGTATCATACCGACCATAGAGATCTATGGGTGCATGGTTGATCTTCTTGGTCGTGTAGGGCAATTGAATGAAGCATGCAAATTTATTGAGGGCATGCCCTTACAACCTACTGTCGGTGTGTGGGGATCTTTGCTTGGTGCTTGCAGAATCCATTGCAATACAGAGCTAGGAGAATATGCAGCACAACGAATTTTTGAGTTGGAACCAGAAGATTCCGGTTTCTATGTACTCTTATCCAACATCTATGCTAATGCTGGCAGGTGGGATGATGTACGGAAGATCAGAGAAGTCTTCAAAAGGAGAAATTTTACACAAAGGCCAGGGTGCAGCTGGATCGAAATTAAGAGCAAGGTTCATACATTCTTTGTTGGAGACAAATCCCACCCACAATCAGATAAAATTTATGCTATCTTGGAGAGCTTGGCTACAAAGATGAAAGATGCAGGGTATGTACCCGATACTGGTTTTGTGCTTCATGATTTAGAGGAGGAAGATAAGGAATTCTTTATCTGTGGTCATAGTGAGAGATTAGCCATAGCCTTTGGACTTATCTGCACGAGCCCTGGGACAACTTTAAGAATTGCTAAGAATCTCCGAGTTTGTGGTGATTGCCACAAAGCTACAAAGATTATCTCCAAAATTGTAGAGCGAGAAATTATTGTGAGAGATTCAAATCGTTTCCATCATTTTAAGGATGGATGCTGCTCCTGTGGGGATTATTGGTGAGAACATTTGAGCTTATAGCGGATACCTGTTTTGGTTGTGGAATGTGAAGTAATAACTTATTAAATATATTTTCTTCAAGATTGATTATTATACTTCTCTTGATGAAGAACTTGTATTGCTGCTGTTCATCAAATGAAGAGATTATACTTGCCTTTCCCGTGGATGTAGCTTTATTGGCGAACCACGTAATCTCTGTGTTATTTTATTATGTGTGCACTGTGCGCTCTGTTTTACTTACAGTTGTTTTGTTTAAATCTGTTTTGGTATTACCTTATCTGCACTTAATTCTCTACAATTGATATCAGAGCCAAGGAGAAGTTGTGGAGAATTGAGCAGAGATGGAAGAGGTGGATATGCAGAGTACTAAAAAAATTTCTGGTCAGAATTTTGGAATATGGAAGCTACAACTATGAGCTCTCCTAATTCAGAAAGATCTCTCCATTGCATTAGAGGGATAGTTAAAGAATCCTCAAAAAATATCCAATGAGGATTGGGTTGTTTTGGACAAGAAGGCTGTGACAGCTATTATCCTCTCTTTTATTAGCAATGTTTTATTTAATGCTGCAACGGAGAAGACAACAAAAGATATCTGGGATCGATTGTGCGACATGTATGAGAGGGTTTCCACAACTAATAGAGTTTTCTTAATGAAGAAATTGTTCAATTTGAAGATGAAAGAAGGTAGCAATTTTTAAGATCGCCTGAATGAGTTTAATACCTTGATCAGCCAATTAATAAATAATTTTTGTTGATATTAATTTTTAAGAAGAAATAAAAGCCATCTTGCTTTTGTGCTCTCTTCATGATAGTTGGGAAGGAGTTATTATGAGAAAAGGATCCAATAAAAAGGAAGGTGTATTGAAGTTCGATGATGTTGCTACAACTGTTCTCAATGAAATCATGAGATAAAAACGTCAGCGAACCTCGTCTGGAGAGGCTTTGGCATTCAGCAATAGGAGGAGATCGCAACCAAGAGGAGGAAACAACTGGAAAGGAAGGCAACGTAAAGAAAAATTGTTGGTCATTTAAATGGGTGGAAAGTCAATCAAGGAAAATGAGGTAATGGCAGCATATGAAGATATTGTCGATGCAATTAAAACTATCAAGAGGGCAACTTTGGCAAGGCTTATCTTGGTGACGATGAACCTTGTGACATTATAGGCAAATGTGGTTTTTTATTGAAATTAAAAAATGGAAATAGTTGGCTGCTCTAGAATGTTAAACATGTTCCCCAACTCAAAAAGAACTTAATTTCTGTGGGACAGCTAGATGCTCAAGGTTGTAGCATCACTATTGAGTCAAGTACATGGAAGGTGACAAAAGGAGCGTTGGTGATTGCTAGAGGTAGAAAATCAAGTAGTTTGTATGTGCTACAGATTCACACTAAAGTGGGAGTTGTGATGCTTGTTTCGGACAGTGACTTGAAAATTTAGCACAAGAGGCTCGATCTTATGATCATAAATGGCCTTGAGATTTTGCACAAAAGAAATCAACTTCCAAGTTTGAAATCAATTGTTTTATGGTTGTGTGAGCATTGTATCTACAAAAAACAAAGGAGGATCAACTTCTCTACAATTGAACATGACAAGAAGACAAGCCGGTTGTAGCTAGTGCACTTTGGATGTTTTCAGTCCTATTGTGACATTATCACACATTGCCCCATTGCAAATGGGGACCCTCAATTTTTAATTTTTTAGGGTTTTGTTTAAGTGTTTTTGTTTCAATCTTTTGTATCTTGTCAGTGTGACGTTTAGGAGTTCATTCCAAGTTTAGGAAAGTCATCAAAAGTGAAAGAGAGAAAGCATGACCAAATGAGTATTCTAATGCCACATAGGTGTTCAGAAGGGCCAATGGATGAAAATCGACATTACTTGAGGTCAATTCTAGCAAATCCTACTTTTTAGGAAAAGCTATTTTTTCTTGCTTCTTACTTTTTTGAAAGTTTCTATTTTTGGCATTTTGGGGCCAATCTGAGAACTGGCTTTTTGTTTGCTTTTTCTAATTTTAGAAAGTTGTCTCTTTGCTTTTTTGAAATTTCTATTTTGGGAAGGCCAAAAGTTTGGAAATCGCCCAAGTGTAAAATTCTTGTTGTCAACTTCAAATTTGTCGAGGATTTTGTGAAAAAAACATGAAAAGTGGTGAAATGTTCCAGATTTCAAAACAAGGAAACGCATTCAAATTATGAAAATTCTTGGAAAATCTTTGTTCCAATATCAAATTTATCGTAGAAAAGCCAAAAAAAAGTTGTGGAAAAGAACACTGATGGTAGCGTGCTGATTACTAAAATTTGGCTAAGTCTAAAATTTTTTAGGATCTTCCAAATTTCAAAATCTCCTTTATAACTCCTAGAGATTTGAAACCACTCTCAAACATCCTGATAGTATTTATATAAAATATAACTTAAAATGACTTATACTTAATGTTATATTTTATATAAAAAATTGTCCAAGAAGAGAGGAATTCCTCAAAGTCCGTTCACACATGAAAGTTCTAAAAGAAAGCATAAATGGATCGACTTAAGAAAGCTTCTAGATGAAAACATAATGGATCGACTTAAGAAAGATTCTAAAAGAAAACATAAAGGATCGACTTGAAAAGTTCGAGAAGAAAGCAAGATAAGGGTCACCACATAAGAGCTTCCAGAAGAAAGCAAGAGAGAAAGCCAAATCTTAGTGAAAAAAGGGAAAACAAAATTACTTTTTAAAATAAAGCTTCTTTAAGAGATCGACCAAGTTCAATAAAGGAAAAGTAAATAAATAAATAAACAAAACAAAAAAGAAAGCAAGTCGGTCCCTTCTTGATATCTTTGTTTCCTATAAATTCATGAGTTCGACATTGTATTCATGCACATTAAGGAAATTGTAGCTTGGGAGTTAGCAGTACTTTTTAGATTTTAGAGCAAGGTAGAGATTTTGGGTGATTTTAAGATTGAATTCCATGATTATTGATGATCGTTCCTTGGAATTTTCATGTTTGTTGATGAATTTATTTTCAAAATTTTGATTTCTTTTAGGATTAGAGGCAATTTTTAGGATTTGTTGAGAATTTTTGAGGGTTTTCTAATCTGATTGACAGGTTCTAACAAGTTTATGCAGATTTGAAGGGGATTTTCATTCCAAATTCAAGGTTTCAATTTGAAAATGCTTAGAATTGGGGTAGATTCAATGTTTTCATCCTTGCTTTTTCATACTTGTTTTGATTCATGATTGAAAGTTCAAATCTTCATAGAATTGAAGGTGAATTTTAGACTAAAAAATGTAAAGTGAAATCAAAAGTAGACTTAAATTCCATACTTTGCATTCTTAGATTAAAATTAAATATCATATCTCTTTCCTAACTCAGGTTTTCTTTTTCTCTTCTTCTTACAAGAGGTAGATGTCAATGCAACGAGGAGAATACAATGAATAAATTTCTCAAACCATGATAAAGTCCGCCTTGAAAACATGAAGAATTCGTCTAAGACATGGAAAAATCCTCATCAAGGCATGAAGTCCGCTCAAGAATTCAAGAATTCATGGAAATTCCTATTTCTAAATGAAGTATGCTCATGGAAAATTCATATTTCCAAGCCAAGTTTACCTGACCTAGGATGACTTCAAATTTGGCTATGTATTGTCAAGTGTTAGGAAATTCCACAATTCTATGTGAAGTCCTCCTAAGGAAAAACAAGGAAAATCCTTGATCCATGATGAAATCCGCTCTAGTAAGGAGGAATAATATACTTCTAAGTGTTGAAAATTCTTCAAATGTCATCAAAGTTCGCCATAGAGAGAGAACTTTCAAGGAAGAAGATTTGGTTAAGAAATTTCCTTGATCTACAGTGAACTCCGCCTATGCAAAAGAAAAAAAATCCCTAATTCAAATCCATGGAAAATTCCTAATTCTGATTCATGGAAAGTTGTGAAGAATACCTAATGTTGTGAAAAATTCCCAAAACATTCCATAGAAAGTTATGAAATTTTTTTGAAGTTGTGAAAATCCCTGATTTCAAACAAGGAAAGTTGTTCAAAATCCACAAGCACAAGCAAAGTCCTTCCATCTTATAATGACTTCAAATTGCATAAGTATGGGAAATTTCCAAAAAATTAGACCTGAAAGTGCATTTCCAAGGACAAGACTTCATCATTTCCAAAATTAATAAAGTTATTTCCAAATTAAAGATAAAGATGAAGGAAATGCTACAACCCTAGATTTCCAAAGATCAAGATCAAAGGAAGGAATTCAAATAGTATAAGAAAAGATGAGATTCACAGATGAGAAAAACAAACACAACCAAGGATTTCATCACCTACGAAGAATTTCAAGATAGAAAGAAGGATGGATGGACAAGGGAAGATTTCAATGACATCCTTCAAATTTCAAAGTTCACACTAGGAAGTCCAAAATCTTGGATTGAAGAAGAACATTCATAAAGGAGAACATTTTGAGTTCAAGAAGGTTTAAAGATAATACAATTTGACAATTTTTTTCCAAAATCTCAAATTTCCAAAATTGAAGAAAAATTGCTCAAGGCCAAAGAGATAAGCGTGTTGAGGTGGCAATCACTTGTCTCCACCAACCAGATAATTTAATGACAAGGTGTCCAAGTTCAATGAACTTGATCTTTTCTTCCAACAAGATAAGGGATTTGATGAGTTTATCTTTCATTTGTTCTCATCACTAGTACAAAAACAACAATATGTGACAAAATAAACTACTCAAAATTGCATATAAATTATTAAACTTAGTCACATGACTATTAGTAGTTTATTTGCAGTCATTTATAATGTAACCAAATGTATGACTAAACTATTTTAGTCATTGATTTAGTCATTGATTTGGTCATTTATTTAGTCATTGTAGTGATTTATTTAGCCATTAATTTAGACATTAATTTAGTCATATATATCGTCATTACTTTAGCCATATATTTAGTTATTAATTTAGTCATATTAAGGCACAATGGAATCAAACCACCATCCTCCTACTTGTAAAGAAGGTGCTCTTCCATTGAGCTAGCAACTAAAATTATACCATTAAGCTAACATAACTTTTAGTCTGTTGACCATGGGTACAAACAAAGGACCATTTTAGATACTCTTTTAGGGAATAAAAACCATACATCAAAACTAGTATGGGGTCTTTTGGATAGATAGGGTCAAAACTTACTGACAACAGTGACTTAATAGTGCAATTAGGCCTCCTCTAAAGCAACCACTCTCCAAAATCTTCACCCATCCAAACCACCACTTAGAACACATCGAATTCATGTCAAAACTAAATCATCCACCATTTTTAGTACCTAAACCTCTCAAAAGCCCCACTTTTATAGCCTTCACAATCAATTCAAATCCTTCCTAGGCCTGTCACATCGAGATGTTAGGCCTAGGGGATCAAATCATTTTTATCCATGATCATGGATCGCCCTGAAACCAACATAATCTTCAACCTAGCTCTACAACCTAACATTCCCTAAAGGATCTCAAGATTTTTGTACAGGGGAATGCCAGGTTATTAATATTTTGTTGTCTTTAAACCCTTACTAGTGAGGGTTTGAGACCTCCCTCCACAAATCTGGTTGTAACTTTGCCCAAAATTAATGGAATAAAACCTAACCAAATGCACTTGAAAGGTGTTAGAGTAAAGTATTAATTTAATTATGTTAATTAAATTAACTTTACTCCCTTCTTAAGATTTCACTTTATGCAGATGCATTAGTGATTTTATAATTAAAATACTCATGCATTAGTCGTTTTATAATTAAAACACTTTTTCTTTAGTTGTTTTATTATTAAAACATGCATGCATTAGTGATGTAATAATTAAATTAATTATTACATGCACTTTTACTTTTTAGGGTTTTTCCTTAGGTTTTCAATCTCCTTTATAAGGATTGATCCATTTTATATTTTATTATCGTTTTCATTCACGGAATATATTATTCATATTTTTCTAAGTCATACCCTTGCCCTCTTCTTGTCTCTACCTCTTTGTGATAGGTTTTTGTATGCAGGTTACCTTCGGGTTTTGTGGATTTGTATTGCTCAAATCCTACATGGTATCAGAGCTTGATTTGCTAAAACTTGTTCATGTTAGAAGGAATTAGAGATAAGAGGATCAATTGGTTTAGATCAGGGCTTTTTCAAGTTTTTTTTATTGAAATTAGGGGATCACTTTTTTTTGGTGCACTTTGAGCTTAAATGAACTTCACCATTGAGCTCGTAGCACCCAAAAATCCCTATTTTGGTATAAAATATGTTTGATTTGGAGAAAGTTGCAGGGAGAGGCAACAATATTTTTGCCCTAGGGTCGTACAATGATGCACGCACCCTGAGGCTAAAATTTCACACATTTCGAGGTGTGTTTTCATCAAAAAAATTCATTTTTTTGCGCACCACCTGCACTCCACCACCATTGGCGGGCCACTAGCGGCTAACCACAACAGTAGTCGTGCGGTCACCGTCGAGTTAAACCGTAGTGGTTGCCGCCACAGTTAACCACAATAGCTAACCATTGCCGGTTAAACCGCTAGCATAAGCCCTTGCCGCATGTGGCCAGCCGATGCGACTTGGGGCTAGCGGCTGCACAGCAACAATTCTTTTGGTATTTTTTTCTCCTTCTGGAGGCCCTTGCACTGAAATTGGCATACTAGGAGCTCTAGACGTCATTTTTTAGAAAATGAGATATCACCGGAAAGTTGGTTCCGAGACCAATGCTCTCATATGATTTAATCTAGTTTTCCCCTCCATCTTGCTTATTGTTTATGCTGTCAAAGCTAGAGGATCCTTTTTGCATTCTGAGGGGCCTAATTTGCTCAAATTAGCTCCATTTTTTTTATCTAGAAGAAGCATAGGAAAGCTCTTCTCGAGCCCTATCCAGATCTCTACCTACTTTTATCAGAATTTTTTCAAGGTACACATAATTCAAATCTAAAGCCTTTCTATTTTTTTCTTGTTAAAGCAAATCTTTCTAGCTTTAGGGGTTCAATTTTTTGGATTGTGGGGGGAGGTGTTTTTTAATTATTTTTGTCATTTACTTCTATAAATCAGATATACATCAAAACAAAACCCTTTCTAAAAAATATGGCCGAGACCTCTTCTTGTCTAGAACTTCTAACCCCACATAATTATCACACATGGAAAATCCCGATGACATGGTTTCTCCATTCAAAAGGGTTGTGGTCTTGTTTAGATGCAGTGCAACCAGTATTCAAAAGGCCCTTTGAGGTCATGCAACACAGGAACAAGATGGATGAGGCTATGGGGTTGATTTCTTTATAGGTGTCAGACAGTTTTCAGTTTCATCTTGATGGGTGCCATACCCCTCAGGAGATGTGGGCTAAATTTGAGACCTTATTTGGTACCATCAATGAGTTCAGAGCACTTCAGATTGAGGCAGAGCTTACCTCCCTTGTACTTGATTCTTTTCCCTCTATTGAGGACTTTATGATGAAGTTCAAACAACAAAGATCTTTGTTACACAGATGTGGAAAGCAAAAGACTAATAAAGAGTGCATTTATTTGATTCTATCTAAGCTTCGGGGAAACTTTCAAATTTTCTCTTCTACCTTCCACTTTACCATGGATGCTTTGGGACCTAGATTCACCATGCCCACTTTTGAGGTGTTCTGTGATCGTTTGACTAGAGAGCAGGCCAAACTTACTCAGTTGGACTCTCTAACAGGATCAAAGAACCAAGCATTGGTTGCCCAACAATCCAAGAGAAAGCAGAACCAGAAGCCCAAGCCGAAAACAGATTTAGCTGGCAGTGAGAATTCCTCCAAGCCACCTCCAAAATCAGATCCAAAAAAATCTACTCCAAAAGGAAAAACTTCTAAGTTTGGTGAGTCTTACTCCAAGACTACGAAGTACACACATAATCCTTACAATTTTTGTGGCAAGGAAGGGCATCCAGTTTCTAGGTGTTGGAAATGACTTAAGGCTCTAGAAGAAGCCATGCAGAAGCATAGTATTGCTTCTCTAAAGCCTCCACCTTCTCTCGCAGGGAAAGGACATTCTCTTTCTGCTCAAGCTTTATCTTCCACTACCTCATGGATCATTGATTCAAGTGCTTCACACCATATGTCACACTCCCCTAGATTGGTTACCTCGCATTCTCCGAGTGTTACTACACAAATTATCATTGGTGACTCAGCACTACTTTTAGTTACAAGTTCTACAACTGTTTCATTGGATGTTGGTTCTCTACAAGATGTTCTTTTGGTTCTGGCCATTTCTACGAACCTCCTGTTTATTTATCAGATTTGTCATTTTGGCTCTGGTAAGACAGTTGAGTTCTCACCACATAATGTGGTTATTCGAGACCTCCATGATCTTGATTTGGTTGTTTCTACTAGGAGTGTTGATTTAGAGACTCACTTATATAGGTTTGATGGCTTCAAGAGCTTCGATTCTACTAATGTTTTTCTTGTTGCTCATGTAGAGACAGTGAGCAAGCTTTGGCATGAGCATTTTGGTCATGTCAACTACAGATATCTACAACAGATGAGTACACAAAAGCTAGCGATTGGGATACCTCAGATATCTTGTACTGACGATGTTTGTCGTGGTTGTGTGCTTGGAAAACATCATAGAAACCCCTTTCTGACAAGTAGATCCTCACGTGCTCTAGCACATTTGGAGTTGATACATAGTGATCTTATGTCATTTCCCATTTCTTCTTTTTCTAGTGCTCGATATGTACTCACCTTCATAGATGATTTCTCCAGACGCACATGGGTATACTTCTTGAAGTACAAGTCTTTAAGAAGTACAAGTCTTTGATTCATTTCTAATCTTTAAGAAATTTGTAGAGAAGCAACCTAGTCTTTTTTTCAAGCGTATACGCACTGATAATGGGGGAAATATGTGAATCAGTCTTTCAGAGATTTTTGCATTGAGCATGGTTTACAACAACAGTTCACAGTTCCTCATACCCCTCAGTAGAATGGGCCTGCAGAGAGAAATAATAGAACACTACGAGAGATGGCCAATTGTATGCTACAGTCTCGAGATATGAGTGCTTCCTTTTGGGCTAAGGCTATCAATTGTGCCAACTATATTCAAAACCGGATGCCTCATAAGGCATTACGACATTTGACTCCTGAGGAGGCTTGGACTCATGTCAAGCCTGATGTTTCTACATTTCGAGTTTTTTGGTAGTGAGGCTTGGGCATTTATTCCAGATGCTCAGAGGAAAGCCATGGAGAGGAAAAGTTGACCACTCATATTTGTTGGCTACTATGAGGATGTGAAGGCGTATAGGTTGTTTGATCCTAATTCCAGAGAAGTCTTGTTTCGATGAGATGTTTAGTTTGATGAGCGCTATCCTTAGATGGATCCTCCATCATTAACTTCTTCTTCACTACCTAGTACTTCATCTTCTCCTCTAAAAGATTCTATCTCCTTTGAGGAAGATTCAGATGATGCTCCACCTTCCCTACCTCCACCAGATGTTTCACATGTGTCCAAGTGGGCTCATGATACTGTTGATGTAGTTAGACCTTTGGTAGGTGATCCTTCAGATACTCGTCCCACTCGTGCTTAGACATCTAGTACTAGTTTATTGAGTCATGCTATTTCAAATGATCCTCAAAGGTTTTCAGAGGCAACATGTCAGCTTGAGTGGGATAGGACTATGGATGAGGAGTATTCTTCTTTGATGAAGAATCACACTTGGGATCTTTGTCCACTTCTAAAAGGAAGGAAGTTGGTTCAGTGCAAGTGGGTGTACCGTACCAAGTTTGTTGTAGATGGTTGTATTGATTACTCTAAAACCTTTGCTCATGTTTTTAAGATGAATTCTATATGCCTTGTACTATCTCTTGCAGCTTCTCAGGGATGGACAATATATCAGATGGATGTAAAGAGTGTCTTTTTGCATGGAGACCTACATGAGGAAATCTACATGGAGCAGCCTCAGGGTTTTGTGCAAGACTCTTCTATGGTGTGTAGACTTCATAGGTCTCTATATGGTCTCAAACAAGCCCCTAGGGCTTGGTATGAGAAGATGGATTCTTTTTTGCTTGCCTCACACTTCATGTGCTATCATTCTGATCCTACAGTGTACATTCAGTGTCATGGGGCTGATCTATTGATATGTGTGCTATATGTTGATGATATCATCATTACAGGTAGCTCATCCTCTATGATTTAGAGTGCTCAATGTGCATTGAGAGAGCAATTTGAGATGACAGATCTTGGCCTTCTGTACTATTTTTTGGGCCTGCAAGTTATTCAATCTTTGAATGGGATTTCCATACTCCAACAAAAGTATGTTCTTGATATGCTTCATAGGTTCAACATGCTTGATTGCAAGCCTTCTCCCATACCTATTTAGTCATGTGTTGTTTTATCTACCACTTTCTCTACTTCTACCATGGATTCCACATTATACAAACAACTAGTGGGTAGTTTGTTGTACCCGACACACACTCGTCCTGATATTTCCTTTGCAGTTGGCCTTGTCTCTATACTCTCACATGGTCCTCATGAGATTCATTGGCAAGTGGCCAAACATATCTTGAGGTACATTCGGGGTACTACTTTTTATGGCATTCACTATACATTAGGAGATCCTCACATTGTTGGTTACTCAGATTCAAATTGGCTTGGTGATACTACTGATCAAAGGTCTACTTCTGGATTTGTCTTGTGTCTTGGTTCCAGTCCTATCACATGGTCTTGCAAGAAGTAGACAGCTCGTGCATTATCATCTACAAAGGTAGAGTACCAAGTAGTTGTGCTAGCTAGTCAGGAGGTTTTATGGCTTCGACAATTGATGACAGAGTTTATTTTTCCTCCTGATAGTCCCACTATTCTTTGGCGTGACAATCAAAGTGCTATACATATTTCCACAACCTAGTTGAGCATCAACAGATGAAGCACATTGACTTTCATATACATTTCATCAAGCATTTAATTTAGGACGACTATTTGAGTTTGGAGTACATTCCCACTGCTGAGAAGGTTACTAACATATTTACTAAACCTTTTGCATCCCCGTGATATCTTCAGTTGCGATCTATGCTTGGGGTGAAGGAAGTTGTCCTTGGGGGGTCTCAGTGATGACGCCTTCCTTCCTTCTATTTCTATCTCTTTTTGGAGTAGGATTTTTTCCCATGTGGTTTTCTCTATTTCTTTGTTTTACAAAGATTTGGTTGTGTTGGGTACCTCATTGGGCCATGTTGCCGGGACCCATTTTTTGCTTTCAGCACTATAGTTTCCTTTGATTTCTTATTGCATTGTTTCTCATCTTAAGGGGGGGTTGTTAGAGTAAAGTATTAATTTAATTATGTTAATTAAATTAACTTTACTCCCTTCTTAAGATTTCACTTTATGTACATGCATTAGTCGTTTTATAATCAAAACACTCATGCATTAGTCATTTTATAATTAAAACACTTATACTTTAGTTGAACTTTATTATTAAAACATGCATGCATTAGTCATGTAATAATTAAATTAATTATTACATGCACTTTTTCTTTTTAGGGTTTTCCCTTTAGGTTTTTGATCTCCTTTATAAGGATTGATCCATTGTATATTTTATTATCGTTTTCATTCATGAAATATATTATTCATATTTTTCTGAGTCAAACCCTTGCCCTCTTCTTGTCTCTACCTCCTTGTGATAGGTTTTTGTATGTAGGTGATCTTTGGGTTTTGTGGATTTGTATTGCTCAAATCTTACAAAAGGTAATTCATCCACTTATCTAACCATGCAAGTTGAAGACCATTCCAAGTTTGTACAAAGCCGTACAATTTTATTGATTATAGGAAAACCATGAAAATCAAAACAAATGTTTATTGATGGCATCAAATCTTCAACCACCAAACATACCTTGACCCAAAGAGGCATAAATAGACTAAATCCAGCTCCCTCAATTGATCCCAACTGATTTTCAAATCATTTGACCGTTGGGATTACAAATTGTTTAGTTTTGGAAGAAAAGTTGATCAAGCAACTTTTACAACTTTTGCCAACTATTGACCAAATAACTTCAACCACTCCAAGGATTTTTCTAACAAGTCATCCATGGATTTCCAACATGAATTTGACCCATTCTACCACATTTGACCTTATTACAACTATGGGCATTATTACAATGAAAATTTTTCAATAGATCTCTTGGGACCCACGGGTGCTCCTGCACCATGTTTGATGAAGAGGACTCATCTTTTGAAGATAGCTCAGAGGCCTATGAGGAGGAACAAGAGGACCAAGTTAATTATTCCCTCAATTTGCTTGAAGAGAAAGATATGGAAAAATGGTTACCAGGTTGACGATAATGTGAATAATGATTATTCTGGAGATTCACACAATTTATAAGATTAAAATTATTAAATTTAAAAGATAAAATTTTGTTCAAAACTATGATTATTAATTGTATGCTTGTATCAATCAATTGAATCTTGAAAATTGATAAAATCATAATTTTTGATGAAGATGACTCCTCTTCTGAAGATAGCTCAAAGGCCTATGAGGAAGAGCAAGAGGACCAAGTTAATTCTTTCCCCAATTTGTCTAAAGAGAAAGATATGGAAAAGGGTTACTAGGTTGATGATAATGTGAATAATGTTTATTTTGGAGACACATAATTTATAAGATTAAAATTATTAAATTTAAAAGATGAATTTTTGTTAAAAAATATGATTATCAATTGTATGCTTGTATCAATTAATTGAATCTTAAAAATTGATAAAATCATAAATTTTTTTATTACGTTGTAAGCATTTCCATTCCAGAAAGCCCTAACCTTTTTGTTCCATCTAACGGTTGCGACTGGCTGAATAGGCAATGACTGCCATTGAGACAATCCTTACGATCTATTTGAGAGGGAAGAGCTGAAGTTTGAAATCTACTTTTATTGTTTGCAGTTGTTCCAATGACAACACCACCGCAAACATATTTTTCCACTCCATTTCCCTTCGTCCACTTCAGTTTCGGAAATGTTGCGTTGATTTCTTTTTGTCTATTGTACACGTAGCCTATAGTATTATCGTGTTGGCTCCCACGCCAAGTCCTGCTTCTCTGAAATTTGTTGCCCATCGATACATGACTGAGATTACAGAAGTTCTAGAGCTCTCTGTCTCACCATTCGTCGAGGGGAAAGACAATGAAGCTTTATTTCAAAACCTAAAGTGACTCCGCATCCTACTATCACACTGGAACAATATAAACAAGTGCTGCAGTGCAGCGTAGTTCCTGTCAAGTGCTGGCAGGACAGTTTTGGAAGATAAGAGAGGACACAAGCAATTGCCCCAAGTTAATGATTGTCAGAAGACGGGAGAGGAAGAAACAAGGAATTGCCCCAAACTATTGAATAACAAGATGCGAACAGGCACAACATTCAATCTGTAGCAATGCCTACTACAAGTTTACTAGGGCTGAAATTAAACATTTGGATATTGCATTGGGGCATGTTCCACAGAGATTTACATACGCGGATCTCACTTCAAGCACCAGTAATTTCAGCGAGGAGAAAAGAATTGCACAAGAAGGATTTGGGGATGCGTACAAAGGCATTTTAGTGCAATCAGATGAAATAGTTGCAGTGAACTGAATATCTGCTGGATCAAAGCAGAGGGGAAAGGAGTATTTTGCCGAAATAAGCTCAATTACTCACCTCAGGCATCGCAATTTGGTTAAGCTTTTGGGTTGGTGCCATAAGAGAATCTAGTTGTTGTTGGTCTATGAAGACAGACCTAATGGGAGTCCCAAAATCTCCTTTTTTGGCAAAAGGATAGGTGAATTAGAGTGGAGCCAGAGAAATAGAATGGTCATAAACATAGCCAGTTGACTGCTTTATCTGCTCGAGTTATGGGATGGATGTGTAATGCATAGAGATATTAAATCCAGTAATGTTTTGCTCGATTCTGAATTCACTGCAAAGTTGAGGGACTTTGGATTGGCACGCTTGGTGAAGCATGATGAATGGCTTCAAACCAGCAAGATTGCAAGGACTTTGGGGTACCTGGCATCCTAACGTGCAGTCACAGGAAAATGTAGGACAGAAAATTACAGATTTGCCTCGAAACATAAAGGATTAAATCTTTAAACTTCCATAACATGTGCATTTGAAGGATAACATTAATTACCTTTTCCGGTAATCAATTGAAGGACTCAAATGTACATCCACGAGCAAAAACGGAATCATTACCATGACCAAAACTCATGGTATGTTTTGGATAAGGGCATTGCAGGCTCTTTGGGCCAGCAAAGTCTGACTATGTTTCTACTCCAATTAAGCAGAGTGAAAGTTTGGCGAGCCCGATTTGAGGCAACTATCATCACTGGTTTCAGGAGTCGTTGCCATGCATTCTGGAAAAGAACCAGATATCTTTTGCAAAGAAACTTTCTGCAAAAATACGAAAATTCCCAAGTGAGCAGTGGGATAAAAGAGCTGCCTAAAAAGACACTTCCCATATCACAAAATGTGTCGTGCCTTGGGCGAAATTATGCTTAGATCCAAGGTAAATAGTAAACGAGCTTGGTATTCGGAGGATAAAGCTACTATTTTACATTTTATTAGAACTTGAGGAAACAGGAACAAAATATTTAACAAAAGGCTCGAAACAAACCTGGTAATAAATTTCAGAACCCTAAATCAGTAAAAATACATACAGTATAATGATGGAGTCTAAATCCTGACAATACATTGCAAAACCCTAAATCAGTAAGAATATAAACAATCTTTTTGTAAACATAGAAGCCCAAAAACCTGGCAATGCATTTCAAAACCCTAAATCAGTAAGGACAAAGTCATCACAATTTCTTTAAACCATATGGAGCAGAAACGGGACAATACATTTCCATAAATTGCAAAAACCTGACAATCAAATTTCATAAATTGTGTATATAGTCTTTGCTAACATCCACAAACCACTGGAGCTTGCATTAGCATAGATTCAACATCAACTTCTCTAATTTACCAAAAAAAATGGAAATACAAGCTGTATTACTCCCAAATCCATTCACTTGCCTGTAATGCGTTTCAAACATTTTAACACCCTAAAACAGTAAGAACACTGATATCACAAATTTCTTTAACCAGACGGAGCCGAAAACCTCTGAACACATTTTCATAAATTCTGTGTATAATATCTGTTGCCACCTGTAAACAACCTACTACATGTATCCTCCATGCAATGGTCTCCTGCTTCTTGGTAGAGGAGCTGGAGCTCTGCAACAGTCTTGCCTGCAATCTGACGGAGACATAATTTCTCGTGCGGTCTCTTGCGTCGATATCTGTGAATATGTCTGTAAGTTATCTGCAACACCAATCACAAATGGACAAAATACCTCGCACAAAAATACAGGGTAAAAAGCGAGTAAGTTGTTCATAGTACATAGACAAATATAATGTATGTAACAAGTCTTTGCAATTTGATTGGCTCAATAAAGGGAGATTAATCACCGTTTAAAATTCCTACCTCCGCAATAGTTCTCTGCCATGGCAGGAACTAACAAGAACAGTAAAGCCTGTCCGGACTGAACTCATATATAACATATGCCTGTGTATACGCATGCCAGTACTTAAATTATATGCCTTTATTTGATAAGAGAGAACACAAATGAGAGTTGCTGGCATGTGCGCCATTGATGACCACTACTTACTGTTTTTGTTGACTTGACTTAGAAATTTCATATGCGGGACCCACATGATGTGATAATTTGCATGATTCAATTTTCCATTTGTCTAAAGTTTTATTAAAGTTTAAATTAATTAGGTTAGGCTCTAGATACCTTTTTGAAGAAAGAGGTAAAATTAAATTTAAAGCAACAATTGGCATTTGAATTAAGGACCAAAAGTTTAGAACACAAGTAGAGGCAATTCTATCAACATCTCCATATATCATCCACGAAGATATGTGCTATCGAAGCAACAATATGTTGTAGTCTTCATGTTATAGCGCTCCTTTATCGTAGCTCCATAGCTATCCTATGTTTATGATTGGCATTTATCACCCTACTGGCATAATTAATGGGTCGGTTGTTCATCCCAATCGGGGTCTCATTGAGAGCTCTCTTGTCAAGTGGAGGATGTCTTGTCAATCAACGAGCAGTATCCATTCAAGGTTCTTTGATCTCATCCACCACATAGATATAGGGGGCCTACCCCTTCCTGTAGAGAGCCTTCTTGGACCCTACTATAGAATAGAATAGTGCCAACTCAATGAAGAGATTGGAGGCCTATTATCTAGCCATGGTCCAATTGTAGTACCCCGATAGTTTGGATGGGCTTCAGCCGAGTTCCAATCTCGATCTCGCACTTCTGCGCTAATTGGATATCTATGGTCACTTAAGAATATATCGTTGTCACTAGAAAAATATATTGTTGACACGAAAAATGTTCAAAACTATTAGTCGTCCCTATTCTCTACTTGTCTTGATCACGATCACAATCATCTATAGATTTGATCTTTGTGGTTTCAAGTGCCTCATATAAATATAGGGCCCCTCCTCTTTATTGAAGTTGTATATAGTAGCCAACTACTTCTGAACATATTATTAATAGGGTTCATGGGGTCTCAACTACCCTCATGTTCACCATTCACTGGTTTAGAAATCATCTTTTAACAAACAAACAAATGAATATTGATGAGCAATCAAGCTTAAGTTAGTTGAGAAAAGGCTTGATTCCAATATTTGATTGATTGCCATCTCCAAGCAACCCACAGTTCCAGGGGAGCTTTCAAAAATTTGGACCCATCAAAACCACCTTAGATAATGGAATGGTTTCAAAGTAGCTAATTGCAAAACCCAAAGAAACTATAGGCCTCAAGAGTTATGGCCCCACTATCTATAGGGCAGGGTTGGGCCTCCCTCAACTATTGTCAATTTACCTTTTTGATCCACCAACATATGAGCTAGATCTCGACGGATCTGAACTAACACTATGTACTAAGCGAGAAGAGAATCATAAGAGTCCAACCAAATTTTGGCTATGAAATTGGGCATTCTCACTTTGGAAACCCATTTCACCCATTTTCTCATTCTCGCTCCCTTGAAATGTTGAGTCTGGTAGTGTAAGTGGTTGTGGTGATTCTACGTTGGCGAGGATTTACAACTTTCAACCATATCTCTTACAAATCATGCCTTTACATAACATAAAGAAATGAATTTATTATACAAATTGTATCTCTTTATGATATCGATTAGTTTAATATGCAAATCACTCTTTATAGTATAATTGTTACCTTCCTTAATCACAGTATGTTATCAATTGTCTTAATTGATATGAATCCCTCTCTAAGTATTTTTCCATGCTTAATGTTTATTGATGAAACAATCTAAACACAAATATGTATAATCAAATCGATAGCAACATCATCTATGATGATCATAATCAACTAAGGCATCATATCAAACGTACTGTCAAATTCATAAATCGACATCCAAACTAATGACCATGAAATCAATTGTGGAAGAAGGTTACTAATAGCAGTCGTGACTATTGACTTGAGGATGAGATTCAAACACAAGATGTGGCTTGTGAAGATGAATAATATTTTAGGAAATAATATTCTATTACTACCTGCAAAATGAAAGCATTTTTCATTCCAAAAAAAATACGGCGTACCCATTGCACACCAAGGTCTGATTGCTAGTATGTAAACTTTCTTTAAGAAGGGATGCAAGACCATGAGAATTATCTCATCCATTCATACTTTTGTCGGTGTCTAGAATATCAATGTCCGTTCATAAATATCGGTATCGAGAATGGATATATATATATATATATATATATATATATATATATATATATATATATATATATATATATATATATATATATATATATATATATATATATATATATATATATATATATATATATATATATATATATATATATATATATATATCAAAGTTGGATTAGAATTGACAAGCCGATTATATATGTCATGTTAGCACCTTATTAGTACTTGCCGATAGGCTAGCAAGTACTATTGCATCACTTTTTGGATTTCTTCCATTAACTAGTGATTAAAACCAATTCTTTGCACCAATTATAATTTAGTATTTTCTTATTTTGTTAAAAATAACACATATTCTATAGTCTAAATGTAAATTTTTTAAGTTTATAATTTGTAAAAATTATTTTTTGATGATATGATTGGCTAATACATTTGAGGTCTTATAGGCCATTTTTTTAGGAATAAAGAGCATGAATAGCTTTTTATTTATTATTTTTTAATTATTGAATATTTTAAAAATTTTGAAAATTTTAATTGATTTTGTTTAAATTTTTTTACAATTTTTTTTTACCAAAAGTCTAATGTGTAATATTGACTATTTTTGTTATATTATAAAATATTGAATATTTTTTGAATTTATTTTAATATATATTAAATAAATTTAGATTTAATAGAATAACATTATAATATTGCTAAAAAATAGTTAATTGGCTTAAATATTTAATATTAAAATTAATTATAAATAGAACTATTTTATAATTTAAATTAATTACAATTTATATTTTATAATTATTTATAAAATTAAACAATATTATTAGAACTATAATTATAATAATTTATAATTAAATAATTACTTTACATATAAATTAAAATTAAAATTAAAATTAATTATAAATTATTATAATTAAAAATTTACTTTACATATCAAAATTAAATTTATTTATAAAACTAAAGGCAAGTACTTGACCACTACATGGCACTCGTTTCTTTTGCAATTAGAAGCTTTTAGTAGAATTAAAAGCTGTTTGCACTTTTTTCCCCTAAAGTTGCAAAAAACATTTGTTTGCAATTTAGAGGATTTTCGAAGAAAACTTTTGTTTGCAAGCGTATCCCGCCGCTTGCATATGAAAAAATAAAAAAACACACTGATGACATATATAATGGAGATAATGGATCAAAGTTCGATTAGAATTGACAAGTTCCCATACACACACACACACACACACACACACACACATATATATATCTGTGTGTGTGTGTGTGTGTGTGTGTGTGTGTGTGTGTGTGCCCCATCTGTTTGCAATTTTACGCTGTTCGCACTTTTTACAAATGCAAGGCAGGGGCATTGATAGGGGAGAGAAGGAGAAGTCGCAATCAACATGGGCCATTTCCGCCTTTGCCTACAACATAGGCTAACCCGAGCCCTCTTTGTTCAGGTATCAGTTTGCCTTCCACACAATTTTCTTTAGCCTTGTTTGTTCAGGTATTAGTTTCCCTTCCACATTCAAGGGGACATGGACATGGACATGAACATGAACATGAAAGGGGACATGAACATTAACATAGAAATGGAAGCTGAGATGGACACCGGCATGGAAACGGAAGCTGAGATGGACATGGAAATGGACATGCCAGTACAACAACCCGATGCTATAGACATCGAAGCACAACAACCTGCTGGTATGTTACTTCATTATATATGTGTCATAACCCAAACCCAGTCAACAAAGGAGGGCGTGACCATTCTGCCGCCCACTCAGATATTTTCCTGCAAACCAGAAAAAAAAAATCAACTGTATTTAATGAATCGAACTGCATTTCAGACTTTGGGGAGAGACGTAGGAAAGAAAACAAGTATGCAGTAATGATGAGAAGACCTGCATGCCAGCTGTAGCAGAGGAAAATTTAGATTTTTTTTATAAATACACAGCAGACAGTAAGCAAAGAAGGGGGAGGGAGGCACGCACTTGGAAGAGCATTCAGAACAGCAGCCCTGTATTGAACAGAAATCCACTCTCTCTGCTTTCATTCCATTCAATTATAATTGATTGCTGATAATGTCTGCTGGTGCTCTGGTGTGGATGCTCAATTCATCAGGGACCGCAGCAGTGGTGTTATGGATTCCTCACAGAAACCCATCATGACTTGCACAGAGCAGAAGGTGTATGATGTTGTTATGAAGCAGGCTGCCATGGTGAAAGAGAGGAAGAGGAATGCTTTCCTTGATGTTAAGCCTGAAATTGCCTCCCCTTCTACCATTGAGCTGCTTGATGAAGCCTATGAACGCTGTGGTGAAGTCTGTGCTGAGTATGCCAATACTTTCCATCTGGGTACTTATCATCAAACTTTTTCCCCTTTTTGATTTCCATTTTGGTGGAGATTTTATTGCCTTGAATGTCTTCTTGTGGGTTCTTTGTATGATCAAGTAGGAGCTTTCATGCCTGTGAAATTGTGAATTTAGCTTGATACCATCTATTAGAAATTTGGAAGATATATGTTTTGAGTAGAGGGACTGGTGGTGGTGTGAGCATTTAGCAGTTGCGTGAAGTATTGTAAAATTTTTGCTTTCTCTTATCTATGTTCGACTGAAATTTGAAGTTGTGATATCCACGTTTCTGATGAAAAGTGTCCTATTTTTGTGATAGGAAAAATAGTTTTTTTTTAAAGAAAGATCTGTTTATATTGTAGAAAATATTATTTAAAGGAAGAAAAATGAAAATTATATAAAATGAAAATAGAACAATGAATCTATTATTTATAGGCAGAAATATTAGATTAGAAAAGATGAGTGGACTTGCAAATTTTATTTAAAGGAAAATAGATGAACTAAAATCAAGAAATGATTGAAATGATTAGAAATCTGAAGATGGTTATTATTTTATTATGAGAAAATGTAATCAATAATATCATTTAAGATATTGGATATTATCAGAACAGAGAAGATAGTAAACAGAAACCAAGGTTTTTGACAACTATCAAATTTTACTTATGGATAAAGATAAACTTAGGAACAAACTTGGTGTTTTTGAATTGCAACGGGAAACTTGATGAATTTCCTTTAGAACTAGAATGATTATATGAAATGTGATTTTACCTTATCGTATGTTTATTCTGAGGTTGAGTATTTATGGCTATTTCAATAAAAATCTTGTTAGGAGAGGTTAAACATGTATCTTATGTTTCTTTGTGATTGATCCATTTTTTAAAGGAGAAATAGAAATTAGAACATGAATATCTATGATTTTAGGCCAAGTTAGTTATGATTTTTGAAACCTATCTTTTACAAGTTTGATTATGGTTAATATATCAAGGAAGGACTATGCTTATGAGTACTGCTTATTTTCATTATCTGTACATTGAATGCATGTGCATAGATAAATAATAAATATGATTGGATGTTTCTATGAATATAAGGCCATATATAAATCAATACAAAGTACATAATATTGAAGATTATGATGACTTAGAATACTAGATAAAATAATAAGGAAATGGTGTTTGCATGTGCTGAAGTATGCAAGAATGTTTATTGTGTTTCTCCGTGCTTAAAGAAATAAAAGATCATATAAAGAGAAACTTATATTTATTATGCAACTATATTTCCTATTGAGAACCAAGAGGATGGAATGTTCATTAACCTTGTGTTTAAACTGGAACTAAGAATATGTTCTTCTATATTGGTTGGATACAAAATAAAAGAGACTTTCAATGTGTTTCTCAAGAAGGAATTAATGTTTCTAGTTTTATATATATATATGAATGATGCATATGGTTTTACTCCATGTACTATGATGATTTCAATTTATACATATCATTTGAACATAAAAGAGCTAATGGCAGAATTGTAAGAGCTTGACATGTTTTTGATAGTTAGGAAAAGGATGTTGATATGTTCTTTTATGCATGTTGAATGCACTCATGAAACATAATGTACTATGCATTAAATGGGAATAGTTACGCAATCTTTTTCATATGTATGAAATGGAAGTAGATTTACAAGGTTTACTTTTGGAAGTCCATGATATGTTATATTGGAACTTGATGGTGGATGTATCAAGTAGCACATATTCCATTACTCCTTAGTTTTACTTTATTAGATTACTTCTAGCTGGGCTGGGTATCTTTCATGTCAGGAAAGATTCCAGGGAAGCGTTAATGCTTCGTGGTAGGGTGGAAACGCACTCCCACAGTATTCTCGCCCTTGCTGACTTTTGTAACAGGTTTTTGAAGTTTCTCACAGGATGACTTTCCATTTCGTAATCGACATTGTGGTATTTAGTAAATTTTGTTATTTACTTATGTCGTTAATATGGAAATACATATTTTGGATCTAATTCTTATCATTTACTGATGTGATTCGACAGATGGTCGACTTTCTTTGTTATTGTTGGGACAAAGGTATGATTTATCTTTTCGACAGTAATGGTCATAATAGTACTTTTATTCATTTATTATCAGCAATATATTTGTATCTAGTCGACTTATGTTTTCAACCTTTGACCGGTTGACCGACTTCTTGTCTTTATATGAAATTTGCTGATGTGGCCTTGTGTTGAAAGCTCAGTCTTTACAATATGTTACAATTTCAATGTTTCCTACTTATATTACTATGAATTCGTATTGCAGTCAGGGAGAATGAGAGAAAATGTTGGGGACAAGCATCCGCATTACTGGGCTTAGACGCCACGATGCAATCTACCCTTCTCACTTCCTTCCTTTATCGAAGGAATTGGTGGATTCCTTCTGCACTCTCTGCCATGTTTTCCATTCTCACACTGTGGGCTCTCGTTTACCTGCTAACACAAGTCTACTCCACTGGAAAATGAAAGCTTCTCTTTATTGCATTCGTCTTCATACTTGTTTCTGTGCTTGTCATTGGGGCCTTTCCGCTTTGGGCCCGCTGAAACTTTGATACTGACAAATAGGGAAGGAATCCACCCTTACATTTGTTAATTTGGTGAAACTAATTGTGTGTGTGTAGTTAATACCTGTTACACCTTTCTCAGTCTCGGTTTTGGGGGAGAAAGAATTTGGAAGAAGACAGGGATTCCACAGAGTAGGGGATGAAACAGGGCTAAATAGCATGTAGATTTGTTCTAGATTCTTTTATCTTCATAAGTTAGATCAGGAAAACTCCTCTTTATTGCTGTCGTCTTCATACTTGTTTCTGTCCTTGTTATGTGCATCTTCCAATAAACTGAGGAATGAAATTGGCAGTTGGTCTCAATTTTGGGGGAGGAAAGAGTTGGGAAGAAGACAGGGATTCTACATCCTTTTATCTTCGTTAGTTAGATCAGAACTCTGAGGTCTGTCATAAACAGATTCTCCAAAAGATTTATACTTGAAGGAATTTTTACTCATAACTCTATAGCTAAACAAAATCTTCCTACCATTTTTACTCATAGCTCTATAGCTAAACAAAGCTTTTAACACACAATCAAAGCAGTCAAAACTTTCAAACTAATGATGATGGTATGGTTTGTAAAAGTTATTCAGTGTGCATTCAGAGTCTTTTACAATAATTGTGCATAAAACGTACCTATAATGATCTTTTCATGCTACTGAAGATTGAGGTTGAATATAGATGACAATTTCCATTGATGTCAAAACTCTTTTAAATTTTTTGCTTAGAATTTTTTCAGTCATAAATTTTCTTCCCTGAACCAAAGATAAAGATCTCCTAATCCTCGCGTACTTTCCATTGAATTCTAGAGATGACTCATGTGGGTGTAACTTTTCTTGAGTGTAGCATGATAAACTTCAAGCTTCCCCAATTAACAATGTAGTGATTATAAAAATGTCTTAGGGAATAAATCACATGGTGTTTAATTTTTTATCCTTGTGATGTAAAATAAATAAAATGAAATACTAAGAATTTTTTACGCTAATTACCCTCCAATTTCAATTGGGTTTTATTTGGTTATTTTAAAATTTTTATCGATGGATTTTTTAATTTGCCAAATCTTATAACTTTTAAAGGCTAGTTTTCTTAAACATTCATCGTTTGCAAATTTCAACATAGAGGACTATATAAGTTGCAAATGAAAGTTTCAAAAGCAATCTTGAGGACCTTAGAGGCTTCAAAATAGACTAAAAATGTCTTAAACACCTGTAGCTTATTAAAGCTTGATAAAGTATGTCACAAGCTTTCCAACAATTCAAATAGTTCATCAATCAGACATTTGATTCAAATGTTATTGTGTCTATAAGTTGGGTCTCTTGAAGTAGGAAATATAAAAATATGTTGGACACATCAATGAATTGTAAAAGGGAGCTACATGTGTTGGTGTATGTTTAAGCACATCATGAGGCATCTTGGATTGGAGATAAGCTAGGTGATACTTTTTAGGTGGCTTTTCCCATGATTTTGTTTTAAGAAGAACTATGCACATATAGATTCATTAATACTACAACAATTCCTCATCATTGAAGTCTAAGATGAAGAACCCATAAAAATATTGTTAGTTAAAATGAAACCCTACTAGGTACGTTAAAAAAAATGTAGGACAAGGGAGAAAATCTTGCAAAGATAAAGAATGCAGGTGTACATTTTTTTAAACTAGCAGTTGCATGCTTCTATACATGCAACGATGAGCTGATAGGAGTTTGGTTTTCTTGCAAATTATATTTGTTGAGATATGTGTCAAATATGTGAGTGGTTTATTATATAATATTGATAGCAAATAAATGATAAATGAAACACAAAACTACATTCAAAATGTGAGAACAATCTGTCATATAAATGTGAAAAAAGAGTTAAGAAATAGTAAAAATCAAACCCTATATATTTATTATAATGTTACAAATACAAAATAACATTTAAAATATAAATAGATCAAAATTAAATAGAAATTTCCTTGCTCAAACTCATTATATTTTTTTACTATATATTTAAAATATAAAATAAAAATTTAAACAAATTTAATATAAGTGCCTTTAAACATATATCTACTTATTATTTCAATATATTAAAATTATCTATAATAAATCTTAAAAACTATTAAACTATATAGGTAATTGAATAATATATTTTAAAAAATCTAACAATTACGTCAATCTCACATAATTAAAAATGTTCATTACTCAAGAAAATATATTATAAAATATTTATTTTCATCAACTTTTATCTTTTTAGCTTTTATTTTATAAGTATTTTAAATTAGAAACAAATAGAAAATTCAACAAATTCTCATTTATAACTGATAAAGAGAACTTGCTATTTTTTATTTGGGAATCTTTTTCTAATTTCCAACTAAAAAAGGGGAAAAAACTAAAGTGGTTTCCAAAGCTGGAAAATGAGTACTATTCGATAAGAGGGCTGACAATTTTTTGGGAAAAAATGTCATTTCCAGGAGCAAAGCTCCCACACAAAGCCAATCGGCTTAATTAAGGATGTGACCACCATATTTTTGTTTGGCTATTTATAAATCTTTGGCAAATTACAATTTTGATATCGCAATATCAAAGTGAAATTTGGAGATTGCATAGACTTAGGTCAACCAAATATTGGCTCCAAATAAACTACCTTGTTTGTAATGGGTGAATGATTCGTTCTGCAAATCATTACTAGGATAGTGTTTGACATGACAATACCTAGGTGAAATCTAGGTATTTCTAAGATTTAGATTTAATTTAATTACATTAGTTCAATCACTAAGCCATATTTCTGAAATTTATCCTACAAGTAGAAACTTAGTAAACAATTGGATCATATGAAGAAATATATCCAACCTGAGGTAGTAATAATAATAACAACAAGAATAAAATAATAATAATGTGGAGCTCACTCATGTTTGAGACAATAAAATAATTTCACTGCAAGAAAATTCTCAACAATTTTAGTAACTTGGTCATGTATTTTAGGTGGGGGTTTCTACCTATTTTATGTTTTTTTAGACTATTAGATTCTAATCAATGAACATTAAATATTTCTTTTATTTTTTATTTTTTTCCTAGTTTCTGTAAGGCTTTAGGGATCTAGAGTTTGACATGTGTTTGTGGGTAAAAGCACAATAAGTTGTCACCCTTTTATAAAGGAAGAGGCTAACAAAATCAAAGCTGTTCAACTTCAATTGTATAAAAATGATATTTATGTTTGGAATTTGAAGATGATGTAAACTAATTAAATGTGATAAAACGAATGAAGTTTATGATTAATATTTTTAATAATTTTTTTGAATAAGAATTAATATGTTTTTTTAATTTTTAAAGATGATTTTTCAATTGGTGAAAAATGTTGAAAATTAGGCGTCTAGTTCCCACCAAAAAATTATATGTACAAATAAATATTTTTTTCCCTAATTTCAAAATATGTCATAGATGACATATATGGCTAGTGCATGAAGAAATAAAAATTGGTTTGTGACCTATATTTTTTCTTTTATAACAATTCAAATTCCAACTCATTGAAATCAACATTTTTCATCTCACAACATATTTTTCATAACAAATATATCCCAATAAAAAAAAGAAATATATATTCTTAAAGAAGACTCTCTCCTCTAGTGCACCATAAATTTTTCAAATTTATTTAATATGATTTACTATTTTTTTCTTTCTCCGAATCAACATCTCCTTGACCGTTAAAATACCTACTTGCAATATTTTTTAATTACAATAAACTATGTCCAATTAAAACACTATAAAATCTATATGAAGATATTCTTGACTCTAATTTCTACAAAAAGGTATTTTCATATTTTTAAAAAACTATCATTAAAAATGTTAGGAGTTATTGAAATACAACTTTTCTGAAATAATTTTATTTTTATGGAAATTGAACCCAAATTGGTATAAAACATGCATTTTATAGATATTTCCAATTGGAAAAGTTAAAGAACTTATCCAACTTAGCTAGAATGAATCTAGCTAGACCATATGTTTGACCAAAATTAATTTTTAGTTAGAAATACTAAAATTCAGCTATGTTGATAAGTTAGCCTAAAAGGTGACACCTGATTGTGCTTTTCCCCTTGTAGCAAAGTTTAAGAAAATCCAGCTTTAATTCTAGATGAAGTTCCTTACCCATTTTAAAAATTTCTTCCAATAATTTTTATCAAACAATTTGGAATTTTGGGCTAACCATTTTTATATTGGAAATTATATTTGTACTTTCCTTAAGAACTCTTTGGACACATCTTTGAATGTATGACCTCTATAAGAGAGAAGGAAAATTCCATTAACTTTATATTAATTCTATATATTAGCCACCAATTTGGGTGGATTTTATTATCTACTTTATGTTTTCTTTGCATTATAGAGTTTTTGGGTTTCCTTTTACATAATTGGTTCATAGATGTAAGTAATTTGAGTAAAGGAGATGGAAATAGATATATAGAGAAAGAGGTGGGGAGGGAGAGACATGTAGGTAGAGAGAGAGCTAATGTGTGTGTGTGTGTGTGTGTGTGTGTGAGAGAGAGAGAGAGAGAGAGAGAGAGAGAGAGAGAGAGAGAGAGAGCATAGTGGCAAAACAATCATTAAACCTTACCTATCAAACTCAAAATTAAGTGTGCTTTGTCCCATGTGAATATCAGTAAAGACATAGATACCATGTTGATAATCTCTGGATTGCCCTAAGTCTCTCTTGTGTTAGACCAGTAAGAGTGTTTTTTTAATTTGACTTAATCGTAAATTGTCCTCAATTTTTAATGTGGGAATTATTTTTGATGATTTTAATAATAATTTAAATGTTTTAAATTCAATTATATCATAAGAGTACTCGTTTTAATTGGAATTTTCCCATTTGAATTGTATGGGGGACTTTTGGGGTTGAATTTGGACTTTTGAATTTTAAAATTTTAATTTTTAAATTACTTAATGTTGATATGACTTTTAATTCTTTAATGGTTATTTAGTGTTTTGGGAATATTGTTATGGGGCTTATTTATGCTCATTTCATCATGCATTTTTTGGGGTGAGTTTATGAATGTGGGAATTGTGTGCTATAAATGTGTCACACTTCTATGGATCATTACATGCAAGGAAACTCAAGAATGAGCCATCACAAATCAATCCATAGCTCCCTAGGCATGGAGTGCAAGGGTTTTTAAGAATGCTCTCAGCTAGAGCTATTTAGCCTATAACCTTGCTAGTAAACCATGCAATGGGAGATTCAATGAAGACAAGGGCAAGAATGCCAATATCCTCAAGAATCAAGAATGAAATGTAATGCAAGCTAGTTTAAGAATGGAAATGCAAGCTAAACTATGGAAATGAAAGATGCAAGTATTACAAAGCCTCCTAGTTAAACTAGATGAATTAATCTAAAGCATAAAGGAAATCTAAGCTAAGAATGCCATGAAAATAAGGCTACTATGCAAGAAATGAAATCTAACTATGAAGCAAGAAAGCCATGATGATGCAAGAATGAAGACAAGAAGATAGAGTGTTGATGGAGATCCAAGATGAATGCCAACAATGCTCCAAATCTTCAAACCCTAGATGCAAGAATGTCTCCAAAAGCTCCAAGATGACCTAGAAAACCTGTAGCATAACAATAGTATAAAAAGTTGGGGTGTGCAAATGAGGAAGAGAGCTCTCCTTTTATAGGGAATGAAAAAGGAATGGGCCATGGAGATTAAGAGGCAAAAGATTTAATCAATGGTGGAGCTTAAAAGAGGAGCAATCCATGTGCACAAGTATCCTCCAATAGGAAAATAAGAGTTGACTTTTGTGTCCATATAAGACAAAAAGTGCTTTTTCCCTTTTTATAAAATAAGAATAATGATTTATTTGTGCAACTTAGGATAAGAGGAAAAGTGGGGGATTTTTATTTATTAAAAGGGGAGGAAATGTTCCTTTTAATAAATAAAAACTTAGGATAAGATGGTTAGCCTATAGAAAATAATCGAATAAATGATAGCACAAGGATTTGATCAAGAATAAGCAATTTATGATTTAGCAAAAGGGGCTAATAGTCTAGGTGACCATTTTTAGGTGTATACAGGAATTAAAGTTCTACTTAAATTATGATTTATTTTATAAAAGCTAATTGGGTTTTATAAGGGGAAAATTGCTGATTTTTATACTAGGTCATTTTATTGCAAATATGGAAGTCGAAAACCCTCCCTACACTTGATTTTTGAAATGGAGATTTGACTAGGATTTTTTCAGAGAAATTTTGTGAGTATTGCTTCATTAAGATATGAATGGGACCAATTTATTTACGCTTTTTGGATTCGAAGGATTTCATAGAGTTTTTAGAGTTTTCTTCTTTTCAAATTTTGAGGCAAAGTGGAGGTAAAAACCTCATAACTTTCTATTTTTTAATCAAGTTTTTATTCTAATTTATTGCAAATGAATCAATGGATGATTTAGACCATCTCCCCCTTTTAAACCAGTTCATTTCATTGCATATCTAATTTGTCGTGAAAAATATTTGAGAAAACTCCTTTTTTAAGATGTTACCATGCCAAATTTTTAATATAATGCATACTTGGTATATGTGAGTGTCAAAGTGTGATGTTGGGTGGATTTAGACCCAAAGGATATCTTTGGAACTTTAAAATTTGAACTTCTAAACTTCAGTGTTCTTGAAGGTCCCTTAATGGTACTTTTTCTTTTTCACTAGTTTTTGCAGATTTTTGAGACATGTTTTAGAAGTGGAATTTTATAATTTTGATATGAAATTAATTTATCGAATGATAGAAAATGCATATGAAATTTTTTTTTTTGGGGGGGATCAATTTAGATCTATTTTCTTGTAGAATTTATCATTTGATCAATTATGCTTGTTATGAGAACAATGCAACTTTATGTGAAATTTATATTATTTCAAACTTGGCTCATTTTGTGAAAAATGGAAATTAGGAAGTTTTATATTATTGGATTTTGGTTTGGTTTTAATTTCGATAAGCCTATGGTCAGTATTAGGGACAATGATAGGAGTGACATCCAATAAGGGTTGGGGCACAAAGGGGCCACCAAGGTAACTCATTGGGATGATTTGGTAATCACATGAAAGCTAATGACACTTTAATAAAATGAATGAAGCAAGATATTTGTGGATGCCCCTCTCATGCCTTGAGTACCTGTATATACTAAGGACTAGTTGGGAAGGCCTGGTCATCTATGGGGAATTAATCTATCATGATCAAGTCTCCCTGTTTATGTGAGAGGACCTCTAGGTTCTGCGTGAGCCATCCCTTAAGGCTACACAATGAAACTCCCCTCTCTTTCTCTCTAACATCTAACTCTTTAGATTTGAGTAGCACTTGGAGGATTTTGTACATTCCTCGTTGATGTTGTTTCTTTTATGATTACATGATTTTCATGTGAGTTGGCCATAATGATATTTTACCTCGTATTGGATGTTGAGTGGTATCCTTTCTGATGCTTCATGTGTGGTTACTTGTATTGGTGTTCTACATTATTCTCTTTCTATTTGGGTTGCAACTTAGATGTGTAGTGATCTCCCAATTTTGATTGTTGACCTTGATCATTTTCATGTGTACATTTATATGTGACATGTGTTGAGCCTATATCCTTGTGTATTCTTACTTAAGTGTTTAGATCATGTGTTTATCTTCATGAGTGTGGTAGGGTGGACTTAAAAATTCCGCATGATCATGTGGCATTTCTAACCACTATTAGGGATCAAAGATCTTGTCTTCGAGGATGACATCAATTTCATCCTACTCTTGTATCTTCTCCTTCCTCATGTATTATATCAATTGATGTAAATATGTGTAAATGGATGTTTGAATCCAAATTATTCAATGATGTATATTTTTATTAGATACTCTTTGGAGGTTGATGTAATCATGTGGTTATATAATGGATTAGATTAGTTTTATGTGTGCTAGTGTTGGTATCAGATACAAGATTATATGTTTTTTTTTTAAAGTTTCAAATGGTATCATGAATATATGTATCTGGGAACTTTCCTTTTGGGCTTAAAATAAATCTATATGAGTCATGTGGTGTCTTGGAGGATTTTCTTAATCCCTTATAGTTTTATGTGTCCATTGATGGAATTCATACCATTTTGTTAAGTTTGGATTCAATCCAAGTGTACTCAGGACATTTTGGAAGGCCTTGTATAACCTACACATGTAAGTGTGACTAGGCCTTGGTTGAGAGGGTTGGATTGGATTTGGGAAGTTTTAAGGTGGATAAGTTATGGTTGGAGTCTACCCAATCTTCACACTAGCTTGTTAGTTTCACCTAGTGACTAGAGGTGTAGTTGGTCACTTCATCTTCGAGCTCTTTTGTCAATTTAATTGTCCTTAGGTGTCCCCCATGTATTTTTCACCAGTATGTTTGAGGTGTCCTAGGTACCAAATATGTAATACCCCTACAACCATAACATGTCCTTGAGAGGCTTGTTGGAAGATAGGGAATGTTTTAGGGGATTTTATGCTTGGTTTTGATAAGAGTATGACTATGCTTGAAGTGATACATAATACATTCTAATCCAATTATAATAACTTCTCATTCAATATAATTATGCTTGAAGTGTTACATAATACATTCTAATCCAATTATAATAACTTCTCATTTTAGTGTTGGAAATGATAAACATGTTTAGGTATATTCATTCATGTGTATTCATTTCTTCTTATGTGCCATGATATTTTAGGGCCTTGATGTTATATGGACACCTGATAGATCTATATGTTTAATATATGAAGTACTCCTTATCAATAAATATGGTTAGCTTGGATAAATTATTTATGATGACTAAATGGATTGATTATGATACCTTGATACTTATACCTTAATTGTTATATGACTATCATTTAATATGTTAGGTTCTCTAAATGTTATGATTCTAATTTAATTTGTCATGATTATTGTCCTATGATTTCATGCAAGATTATGATTATCTCTTCAATCAATGAATTTATTATGTGACTAACCCTATGATGGAATTATATTACTAATTTTGTTCAAACCCTTAGTCTATATCTGATTCGTGATGCTTATGTATTTGTGATGCTTACTTACAATCTTGTATGTGTGATCTGTTTGTATGACAAGGGGAGAAGTTGTAGTTACTCACCTAGTGAGTTCCACACAACCCATCAACCCTTATCATTACTTTCATTGTCTATATATATATATATATATATATATATATATATATATATATATATATATATATATATATATATATATATATATATATATATATATATATATATATATATATATATATATATATATATATATATATATATATATATATATATATATATATATATATATATATATATATATGTATGTATATGTATGTATGTATGTATGTATGTATACTTTCTTTGTGATGTAGGGATGCAGGTACTAGGCATCAACTTCACTTGGCTTCATAGATCTGATTGTGCCCTCGAATCCTCGATTGTTGTTGTATGGAGATAGCACCAAGGTCCTAAAAAAAGTCTCCTTTTGTCATAAGGACTCCTAATTAGTTTACTTACCTCACCTAGGTCTAGTGCATATTTGTGATCTTTATATTGGTATTATAGCTACTAGAGGTGTAATTGGTCACTTCATCTCCGTGCTCTTTTGTCAATTTATTTATCTTTTGGTGTCCCCTATGTATTTTTCACTAGTGTGTTCGAGGTGTCCTTGGTACCAAATACTCCAAGTAAGAAGCTCACTAGTCTAGAAAAATATGCATCTTAGAGGATAATAGCATGAGTTACTAGTCACAAAGGATGCCAATGCAAAAATTGGACATTTGCGCGAGTGGAAGATACTAGGGTAGAAATTGGACATTTGTGCAAGTGGTGGATACCAATGCAAAAATTGGATATTTGCATGAATGGAGGAGGCCAACATGGAAATTTGAAATGTGCATGGTTGAATAACTAATGTGCATTTTGCTAGTGTCTTGGTAGGATGTCAAGGACCATAGTTGGCACTCCTATCTAGTGGTTAGGTCTAACAAGGTCTTTAGAGGTGTTGAGTGTTAGTTTGACCTTGTCAAAGATGAATATCGGGGTTTATAGTATATAGAAAACCTTTAAAATTTATTTTGGTGTTTAGAGTGAGTTGAGTGGTGTTGATGGCTTTCATAAGAAAGTCATTGTTAGACTAGAACCCATTTGTGATACTTAGGACCATGAGATGATTCCTTTTTTTGAGTTGACTCTTGTGATTTAGAGAAGTATCCTATGAGACTTATCACCTTTATGATAATTACTTATTTTTTTGGATATGTATCCCTTCTATGGTTGACATTAATTTTGTTAAGTCTTTCATTTGTGCATAGTCGCTTGTGTCAAGTTTTCATGAGTTTGAGGTTTGGGCTATTATTCTTTTAAAGGAGATGCAAATGTTGATCTCAAATATTTTAAAATAAGATTATTTCATGCATTCTTATGTCTTTTAATCTCATGTCCTTGGGGGTTCCTTGACAATGCATTACATCTACAATAAAGCCCATGTTGCAACACTAGGATATCTGGTTATGTTGTTTCTTGCTTAAGTTATTATTTCTAATTTTATAAGAATTAATGGACCTAACCACAAAAGATCCAATTCTATTGTAAATCCTACACCTAATCAAAATAGAAAGTCAAATAATCAATCAATCATGCATAAAGACAAGTCTATATAAAGCAATCCATAAAATATGTCAACATTACGTTATCCTTTCTTTCTTTCTTTTTCATGCAATGTGGGCTCTCAAATTTGCTCCAATATGACAACATGAAAATTTGAGAATTTTGGCTGAGGAAATTATGAGAGATGAATCTCATATTATAGAATTCTAGATTTCAATGAATAGTTTAGATTAAGGGGTGTTGAATGATAATGAATGGCTAGGATTAATTGTGACAAGACTAACTAGACCGATGACTAAGCCTGATTGATAGTTGACTGGCTACATGATAGGACTGACTACATAGTTAACCTAGTTGATTGATAGAGAACTGACTGCATGACTAAAGACTCAATATGAAACCAGTTGCATTAATTAGAAGATTGAATTGATTGGAAAGATGAATGGTTAGTCAATGGAAGTTAGAGAGGTGGAACTAAAGGAATAACTTGGCATTAAATAATTAAAAATATATATTTTTGTGCATAAGAGAGAAAAAATAAAATAAATATTCTTTTTATTTTCAAAAGGCATTGTAAAAATAGAATAATTAAATAAATTATTTAATTTATCCAATTAAAGAAGGAATCATTAGCAATTAAATAATTAAAATAGTTATTTAATCATGGTGAAGGAAATAAGAAAGAATTTAATTTAACTATATAATATAATTATTTAATTAAACCTGAGAAAAAGGAATTAATTAAATAATAAAAAATATTTAATCAATTTAAGAAGACTAATTAGCTAATTAAATAATTAAACATTATTTAATTATGAAAATATTGGAAGAATATTGGAGGAATATTAAATGACAATTAAATAATTAATCAATCAATTATAATTATTCAATTATAATAAATTAGAAGGAAATGATAATTTCACAAATTAATTAAATAATAAATATTATTTAATTATTTAAGATGAAATATTAGTAAAAATGTTGCAGGTGACATGACAATTTTTAGTGTCTACATGTTTCCCCTCTTAGAGACAATGTATGTTATGACGTTAATTCAAAGAATAATTATGTTTCCCCTCTTAGAGACAATGTATTTTATGATGTTAATTCAAAGAATAATTAATGAAAATATTGCTCTCGTATGGTCCACTAAAATCGTGGTAGCAGGCATGTAATATGTTACCCCCTTGAAAAATTGAATGCAAAATATAACTAGGAGCTCAATTTGTCGACAAAGTGACTAGGACACCAAAAATGTGATTGGATTAAAAAATAGACTTAACTGGAAAAATCTATGGACTATAGAAGACAATTTTGTACATGACAAATAAAAATTTGTAGGGTGCACATCTACCGAGAAGGGTTGAGGGGTATAAATATGGCTAAAATGGTCATTTTCAAAGTCATTGTGCACATTTAGCTTTTGGAGTTTGAAGGAGAGAACAAGGTCTTCGAGTGTGTTTAGAGAGCAATAGTGGGCATCATGCATGAGCATCACCTTGGTGAGAAGGTCAGGACATATCGTCATGTAGGGGGTGCAAGACCAGTGATAAGTATCTTGTCGTTTCATGCATTAATTGCACTTTATTACATGTTTTTAATTTTTTAAATTTTTAGATGTAGCAGACCAAGTGACACAGTTATAATTCACATTTGCTACAATTGTCAGTGAAGTGATGCAAATGAATAGTAGTCCAAATACACAATATTTATAAGTGACGTGCACTCGCGATTCATGTGATGCAAGTGCATTGTTTGAGTGACACAGTTGCATGATTTGCGTGATGCAACTAGTTACTAGATGCATGCACATGTTATTCATTTCGATGGATTTCTAAGAATGATTTGATGCATTTCCGTGATTGTTTCACTATACTTGGATGTTAGAAATTGTATTTTGACAAGGCAATGCATTTTTTACTATTTGTACAAAGGGATTGCATTGATATTAGGCTTCACTTATATCACAATTGTGATTTACTTATTTCATAGTATTTCATTTTTAGATAGTAGACTTGATTTTGATTACGTAGGAGAATTATTGTATATGAAGGCACTGGCTAACTGGCCGAAAATTTGCACCGGCCAGTGCCATGCCAATGCTAATGATCATACATGCTAGGCCTTTTCAGTCAAATCAAATAAATTTCAGCAGTCCAAATTGTTCCTTCGTTCAAGTGGAGTAAAATGTTAATCAAATCATTTTTTTTACTGTCGAAACCAGTTTGTACGCTGCCATTTTGTCAGTTAATTACATTTTTGCCACATGCCCATGATATTGTTGAGTTGCCACTTATTTTTACAAACTTTGAAAAAAAAATTAAGTGTTGTAATACCCCAAAATTGGCACCTATTTAATTTCATCAATTTTGGTGCATTATCTTGATTTTACATCACTAAAGTCCTAGCTCCCTAGGCAATTTTCTCTCTCATATCTGACTTAATTTGACTTGATGTCAATTGCAAAGACCATAAATTGCAATAATCAAACACTAAAATTAATTCCTAAGTCTCTTTGACTTTATTAGCTAAATTACCCCTATGATAAATTAATTTAATTGTAAAGTCCTAAGTGCTTTCTAATTAAATTAAATCTACCCCCTTTAGCTAATTACACATCAAAAAGGAATTAATAAATATTTAGTTAATTGAATGGACACCTCTTTATTTGAATTTAATAATTCAAATTACTCGAAAGGTCACCTCCCCACATGTGGCAAATTCCATTCTTTTAATTAAATAATTCATTGTCTTTTTGTCTCAATTAGGAATGAAGAGTCCACCGTTTCGAATCAAGAAACTCTTCATTCCTCTTCTGGCTTGGTCTATTTAATGAACCTCTTTTTCTCATTCAAGAGAGCAATTTTGGAGAGCATCCTTACTATAGCATTTTTTAGTCTCATATCTCATTATTTTCAAAGCTCTTTTATTGCATTATCTAGTTTAATTTCTCATATTAGTGTAATTGCATTTCACATTTAGATTAAATTTGCTTACTTGTTCTTAGTCTAATATCATCTTTATTTCAAAATCAAATAAAAATCTGCATTTCATATTTCTTTCAAAGTTTTCTAGATTAATTGCATTCATTCTTAGCTTAGTTTCATTTTGCTCATATAGCTTTCAAATCCTCCATTGTTGAATTGGTCTCCCGGCTATTGGCTCTCGTTCTGAGAGTATTCAAACACCCCATTCACATAAGAGGCAACAGGTCGCCTCACCATGGAATTTGGTTTGAGTTCTTCATACTCTCTCCCAAATTCTATCAAGTGAATAATGACCATGTTGTGTTGTGCCTGATTTAGAGGTCACATTCAGTCACATACATTTTTGGCGCCCACCGTGGGGCAGAAAAGATCAATTTCTGGCCTCATTCTTGATTGGTTTTTCAGCTTTAGTGTTGGTTTCATGCCTTGTACGGCCATTTAAAGCTTTAAAATTTTTTAATATAGTAATGGATGGATAGAATGATGAATCCTATTTCTCATGCTTTTGGTTTGGTTGATTTTTATTGAGAAATGAATAAGTTATGATCATTTTGGTGAAATTGGGTATTTGCAGATTTGAGATTCTCTGAATACAGTCAGATTGAAATGTCTGGTACGGACAAATTATGAAGAATCAGGATCTATAATAATATTTATTGGAAATATATGTGAATTATCTTTCATTTTCTTTTTGTTTGAGTCATTTTCATGCAGATTTGTGAAAGTTATGGGCGTTTGACTGAAAACTGGTTTTTAACAATCTGCATTGGAGTTGCAGGCAATGATTTATTCTTAGAAAATGATTTATGAATGAGAAAAATAAATGGCTTAGATATTTGGAAACTAGATTCATTAATAGTTACTTTGAAATTGGTTTGGTTTCATTTGGATTATTTTTGAGAAAGATATGTGATTCCCTAGGCAGGGTTTGGTGTTTTAAATCTGATTTATGACAGAAAAATTGCAGTCTGAAAATGTTATTGGTTGGGGAACCAAATGAAATCATAAGACCTTGTAACTTTGGAAAATGATAGTTCTTGATGTTGGCTAAAAAATTTATTCTTTCCAGAAATTTTAATATTGTGATTTTATGGGTCAAATAAATCAATCTTTAAAGACTGTCTTGAAGACAACAATGTTACATATCTTACGGTTTGCCATTGATTTGTCTTGATTCTATACTTTTGGATGTGTGCTAAATGCTGGATTGCAGATCTTTGGACCTAAGGTGAGTTCTTAAAACTCTATAACACTTTTTTTGGGCATAAAATTAATCTCTCATGTGTTTGGCTTGAGTGTTACACGCTTTCATAGAACACATTTTTTATGCTCTTAATGGGAAATAAACGAACATAGATTTGCTTTCATAGAAGTTTGTGTTTAAGTGCATGCTTGTCTTTTAAACATTAAGTAATTCTTGGTTTCAAATATCAAAATATCTCATTGAGTAATTGAGGGCATGGATTCATTCCTTGTTTACATGAAGAGTTAAATGCACCACTTTGTGGACTCACTTCATGTTTACTTGGAAAGTTAAATATTCCATGATTCAAACCCTCTTGCACTTGTGAGTAGTATTGATTAGCAGTCTTAGATTACTTGTGATTGATCTAGATTGCTATCTTGGGTTATTGGACTCACTAATCCACCGGCCCCTCATTTTCGCCCTGTGGTTGCAATCCCAGCGCCACATTAAAGGGGAGGGGTCTATAGGAAAGAAGCGTTAATTGTTCCACTTGGCAACCCTTTTGTGCTTTTTGGAACTCACTTGTGTTCTAGGGTGTGGACTCAGTTTGAGTTTGTGTGAGGAGTTAAATGCACCACTTTGTGGACTCACCTCACATTTACTTGAAGGGTTAAATGCACCACCTTTAGTGCTTTTCAATACTTTTTGATAGAGAATTACTTACTTTTCATTTCTAGAAAGCCTGCTTGGGGATTTCATCACCTCAAGGGACGACCTTAACTCCTGTGTTTCGGCGGAGTATAAATATCAGGAGGTGAATCCAAAGAAACCTCTCTTGAGAATGAGTTAGATTTCACTCTTGGCTAAGCCTCAAAGAACTTTATACCTTTGAGAAGTGAAGGAGGAGATTTGGGTTACCGTCTCCCCCCGGCTGTGTGATTTCTAATTCTTCTCATCTACGGATTTGTGCCTCACGTACCTTGCGTATATCGAGGACTCCCTTTAGAAAAGACATGTATATCTTTGTAGACAACTTGCTAGGATGTTGTTGTGTTTTAAGTGTCTGCTAAAACATTCTCAAGAACATACACAAGTAGAGTCCTTAGGGAGTAGAAATACTAAGTCACTATTCATGTTCATGCGCAAGGTTGCTTTGTCCCTTGCCCATTGCTTGAAGACTGTTTGATTGAACTCCTTGATTGCTGTCTTATGTGCTTGATCAATGACATAAATCTGATCTACCTTTTTGTCTGTGATCTATTTTTCTATTTTCCTGTCGTTCACCGTCAGAAACTGGTTGTCTTGAGTTAGGAATCGATCGATCTTTGCTTTGACTCGTATTGTCTCTCATTAGTCTACCTTATCTCATTATGCTCTTGTACCTTGCATTGCGATTGTCTTATCTCGGCTGTTCTAGCCATCTCTTTTTGACAATTCATACCAGGTTCATCTTGCATCTTGGCTGTTCTAGCCAGTTTTCTCCTTTTCGTTATCTTTGAGACAGAGTCTAGCTTTATCCCGAATCTTTTCTCATTACATCTTCATCTATGACTGTCACGACTCGAAGTGGCAAGACTTATCCCATTCAAAACACTGATCAAGATCAAAGTAAACCTTGTAATCAAGACATAGGTCATCCTAAATTTTTTATGAAATCTGAACTTCGTGAGGAATCCTCACATTCTTCGTCATTCCAAGAGTATTAAAATCCATTGTTTCAGATACAGTCTGACTTACTATTTCAAGAATATTATAACCCATTGTTTGAAGACCAGCAAGACTCTAAAGGGTCACTTTCTAAAATTAAACCTATTGATCCTTTTGAACCTATCAACTCTTTCACGATCTCTCATAATACTACCAACAAGATGGGAGATCCAACACCTTCAAAGTTGGTTTTCAATCTCAGCTCTAACATGCCAAAACCTTCAAAGTTGGTTTTCAATCTCAGCTCTAACATGCCAAAACCCTCAAAGTCTGTCTTTAATCTTAGCTCTAGCATGCAAATAGTCAATGCCACTGAGAAGGCTACAACAGAAGCTCAACCACCTTCTAGATTTGCTAGAAACAAACCTTGGATCCCTCATTGTGACATGATCATTTCTCCAGGGAGAAAGGATACTCCTAAACCCAAAACTCCCTTTGTCTTGCGAGGCCCTACACCTCCCTCTTATAACTACACAAAATCTCTAGCTTGTGCGAACACTATCCCTCGATCTCATGCAAAGATTGTTCTCAAAGGTCCTGAACCTTCGACATCCAGACCAAAACTATCTATGGATAAAGCCCTCACTAAGGAAAATGTCCCCAAAGATCTCGATCTCAATCAGTTCCAATCTATGGTGGGTCATTTGACCTCGCCTCATTATTTATCATTTTCCAAAGAAGATGATCATTCCTTAAGCCATCCGCATGATGCTCCCCTGTACACTGAAGTTATGACAGGCCCCAAGAGTATCCCCCGCATCCTCATTAACAATAGTGCTAGCCTAAATACTTGCTCTGCTAAGATGCTTACCCAAACAACAGACAGCTTTGTTCCTGCCAATAGAGAGTCCATTGAGTTCTATGATGCTAAGCTCAAAGAAATAGAAAAGACCTTGAAGATCAAAGATATTGGCATGGGGGAATATCAGATTGAATCTATCTTATCTTTGACATCTCTCCCTCCATCTCCACATTCCTATGAGGAACCCTCTGAAGATAGATTTGGTATTGGCTATCAGAGCTATGAGCTTGACCAACCTAGTTACAGCTTTCACTCATGCAAGGATTCAGATAATGAAGAAACACAGATTCAGCATATGACATATGAAAGATCTTTGAATGTTCAAAATTCTGATTCAAACTACCAGAAAGAGTCTTATCTACCTTCTCAAGTGCTTCAGGAACATGATTTTGGTCCTCACCAGGAGGATTTTATACACTCTACTGAACAGATTTCTACTACTGCAGCTACTACTGAATATGTCACTGCCTCTAATGGCACACATACTGATTGGGAGCAACTATTGGATGCTTCCCTTATCTTTGGTATGCCTCAAGGTATGCCTATTCTAGATTGTTCTACCACTTCTACTGTTGAACAAAATCCTACTACTGCCGATTCCAATGATACACATACTGACTGGGAGAAACTATTGGATGCTTCCCTTATCTTGGGTATGCCTACTCTAGATTGTTCCACCACTTTTGCTATTGAACAGACTCCTACTATTGCCAACTCTAATGCCACACATACTGATTGGGAGCAACTGTTGGATGCTTCCCTTATCTTGGGTATGCCCCAAGGTATGCCTATTTTAGATTACTCTGCTGCTCCTACTACTGAACAAGATCCTGCTGTTGAAGAAACATTTCCTTTGACAGATGACAACAATGAAGAAAGTCTGCCTCTGACTATGTCTCTAGCTGAATCAGACTCTATATCAGATGCTACTACAGAAATACCAGTTGATGCTATGCACCTATATGATAGTCTTAACAACTCAGAAAGAGGAGAAAGTTATGATCCTCCAGATCAAGCTATTGATGATGATCCTTTCCACCCTCATATTGAGATCATTCCTATGGCTCCTAGGCTATCTACTCCAAGCTATACTCCTATTGCTCTAGCAAATCATGGGTATGTAAGACCCCATTCTGTTACAGCTTCATGGAATATTGGTAGATCCAAAATTGAAATGGTTCCTATTCGTGCACTCTTACCACCTGAAAGGGGACCTGACTCTTGGAATAGACCATCTTGGTTAGGCTCACATAATATTCCTCCAAACTTATTTGACTCTTCTAAGATGACTCACAATCGACAATGCTCTATGGAAGATTACTTTCTTGATCTATCTGATGCATTCATGAATGATGAGAATGATACTGACATATTTGCACTTGTGCCCATCCCATCGATTTCTCTTCCCTCTTCATCTCCCAGAAAAGTGGCCCGTCCACTTCCATTTCCACCTCTCCACCTGAACCAGTCATATAAGCCTTTTTCATCCACAATTCCTAAGTCTTTTGGAAGTAACTTGGATGTGCAACATAAAAATAAAAATAATAAGAATCCACTTATATCTCAAGGTCACCATGTCCCATCTAATCGACATGTGACTACGAAGAAAGGAAAGAAACAAAGGTGTTCAAAAGACCGCAAAGGTCCTCAAAAAGAAGAAGACAATCAAAAGCCAGAAAATAAAATAAAAAATGGATCTCAAAATCCATTCTATAGGCATTGTCATCAAAAGCACCTCAAAGTAAAGAAGAAAAAATTCAAAAGCTATGTGGATTCCAAAGAAAGAAAAAATCAAAGTTGTCATTCGAGCTTCCAAAATTCTCATACTTCCCTCCATTCCATCACCCTTGCCTCTCATACTTTACACTCTTCACTCCATCTTGCCTTTTCCCAAAGTGCGTATCAGTATCTCCTTATTGCTAATGGCATGACTAAGAAAAATCTAGAATGTACTCTTCCTAAGCATTTAGAGTGTGGGAAATCCGACAAAGAGTTAAGGTGTGTCCATGAGGATGTTTGTGGGTCTCACTTAAGTGATCTTTCCTTGACTATGGATCTCTCGATAGTTGGACACTACTGGTTGAATCTCCTGTTACTGCTACAACATCTGGTTCCAATTCTACAACTTCTCAGTTGGCTACTGCTACAAATGACTGTGTTCTCAGAGATTCCTACTAAAGGAGAGAAACTCAAAGAGCCCGTCAATGCTCTTCATCTAAGAAGTTCTACAGCTGACATTCTCTATGTGCTCATGTACATACTTATTGATCCTGAAAAAATCCTAAAAATTGATATATTGCAAAAAATCCTAAAAATTGCAAAATGTCCTGAAAAAATGATCATCTTAGTGAAAACCTGGCAAACAGGCGCTTTGATGTATCTATTATCCTGGTGAAAACCTGGTAAATAGGCGCCTTGATAATACAAAAAAAAAAATAGAAAATTTCAAAAATACAAAAAAAATTGAAAATTTCAAAAATACAAAAAAAAAATGAAAAAATCAAAAATACAAAAAAAATGAAAAGATCAAAAATACAAAAAAAATAGAAAATGTGAAAAATACAAAAAAATCAAAAAAAGAGAAAAGTACAAAAAAAATTGAAAAAGAGAAAAATGTGCCATTGATGAAAACCTGGTAAACATGCGTCATGGTAGCAAAAATAGAATCTCTGCCAAGATGGTGAAAACCTGGTAAACAGGCACCTCTTGTTTTCTTGAAGTAACATCTCATCTCAGCGTCGCTTGGCTCTTAGTTTCTTGCTTTAGTTTCCTTCCTTTCCTGCTTTAGTTTGTTTTCCCGCTTTCCTGCTTTAGTTTGTTTCCTGCTTTGGTTTGCTAGCTCATGCGCTTGTCTTTGAGTTTTCCTTGACTCTTCATGGATTGGAACTGGTTCACACTTGGGGGCACTTGCCTGGTCTAGGGGGCATTGTCCTATCACTTTCAGAAACTCTTTTTTGAGCATTGGTCACCAGTGGTTCCCACTATGCCTACCTACAGATACCTAGCTTTTGTTCGATCTCTCTTCTTCGGGATTTCTCCCTTATATCAATCACCAGTGATTCTCACTACGTCTGCCTACTGTCATTATCTCATTGAGACTTTGAACGTTATCTTTCCAAATTGACTTCAATCCGCTTGAACACGAACTTGAACTGAAACTTAAACTAAATGTGTGTTCCTTTGAGGCTTGCTGAGCTTTGTTTTCTTTGAGTGTTTGTTTGCTTTGATCTTTTCTTTGTTTCTGCTTGTTGGTTTAGTTCCAATGATCCAAGAAATCTACATAAGAGAGGTGGTCTATCTCTAAGAGCCTCCATCTCATATTGGATGGCCATGCGTACCTCAACTCCTTTTATATGGATGCTTTGGATGAGGCTAGTTCTTCTCCTTGTCTTTTGAGTGACTTCTTTCTGCAACTGATGAAATTGTAAACGCTCGTCCTGTTAAGTGAACGTAAGGGTCACTGCGAGCAATCTTTGGGCAAAAGAAGGAACTCTTGTGTGTTTGGTGTGTTTGTTTGCAAGAGACATTCAGGTCATTCTAGCAAATGTGCTTTGATGCTTATGTTAACTTGCTAAATTAAAAGGAATAGGTGTTCAGGTCATTCTAGCTTCTTGTGCCTTAATTGCTTACACCTCATTCCGACAAATTTAAGACTTATGTCATATTCATATTCTCATGTTGGGGAGAATTGTATGGCATCTTGCGATTGTCCCGTGCTTTAAAGAATCAATGATGATAAATACGATGAGTCCAACAGCCAAGTTCGGAGGATTGCATTTGTTCATCCTAGGCCTGCATTTAGACTTGCATCTTTCATTCTAGGCTTGCATTTGGAGTGCTTTCTTGTTGCTCTCTTGATTGCTTTCTTTTGGATCTGCTCATCAAAGGTTCTCACCTTTTGTCCCAGTCTCATCTTGGCTGCATTCCTTTTGGGGATCGAAATCGAAATCTGACATCTCTAAGTGGCTCAACATCGCGTTTTAAAATATTGGACTCCTTCTCGATCGGACGCTTGTGCAGTCAGCCTTCTGGTGTCATTTTCTTACCAGATCCTCATCTTTGCATCATGTTCTCAAAATCTTTGCTTCTTTTCATCAAGGTCAAATTTTAGTCAACCATGGTCAACTATGGTCAAACTTGGTCAACAGGACCTCTGCTTTGCTCCGTTTCACTTCTATAGCTTCGCGAATCTAGTCTAATTGCTTTTGCTCTGCAATCTCTTGTTGTTTATCATCCCTTCTGACATGTCATCTTTCAATTTCGCTCCCGAGGGGGCAGGATGATTACATCATTTGAATCTTGTCGAATCTATACTTGAATCAGTCTGATTTGAAATCATCAGTCATCATTGCTAAGGGCATCTTCACGCCTCGCATCTTGTCATCTGGAAATCCATCTTTTAGGTATCTGAGCAATCTAACTCAGATCCTCGAGGATCATTCTTCGTTCTGGAGATGGTTCTTAGAAATCTTGTGGGTATTGGGGCAATCTAACCCTAATTCTTGGGAGTCAAGCTTCGTTCTGGAGATGACTCTCAAAATCTCTTTTAGACCGTTATCTGGGCAATCTAACCTGGGTCTCGGAGGGCTAACCTTTGTATTGGGGCAATCTAACCCTGATTCGGAGATAGTCCTAAATCTGCATCTTCATCAATTGGTATTGGGGCAATCTAACCCCGATTCCGGTTCTTCTTTTAAGATCGTTGTCTTCGCAATCTAACTTAGACTTCAAAAAATTCATGCTTTGATCTGCTTTCATCTGTCACTTCAGACTATTCTTTGAATCAACATGCTAATTCGCACATCAATTCAAAGAGGGGCAAATGTAATACCCCAAAATTGGCACCTATTTAATTTCCAATCAATTTTGGTGCATTATCTCGATTTTACATCACTAAAGTCCTAGCTCCCTAGGCAATTTTCTCACTCATATCTGACTTAATTTGACTTGATGTCAATTGCAAAGACCATAAATTGCAATAATCAAACACTAAAATTACATTCTAAGTCTCTTTGACTTTATTAGCTAAATTACCCCTATGATAAATTAATTTAATTGTAAAGTCCTAAGTGCTTTCTAATTAAATTAAATCTACCCCCTTTAGCTAATTACACATCAAAAAGGAATTAATAAATATTTAGTTAATGAATGGACACCTCTTTATTTGAATTTAATAATTCAAATTACTCGAAAGGTCACCTCCCCACATGTGGCAAATTTCATTCTTTTAATTAAATAATTCATTGTCTTTTTGTCTCAAATAGGAATGAAGAGTCCACCGTTTCGAATCAAGAAACTCTTCATTCCTCTTCTGGCTTGGTCTATTTAATGAACCTCTTTTTCTCATTCAAGAGAGCAATTTTGGAGAGCATCCTACTATAGCATTTTTTTAGTCTCATATCTCATTATTTACAAAGCTCTTTTATTGCATTATCTAGTTTAATTTCTCATATTAGTGTAATTGCATTTCACATTTAGATTAAATTTGCTTACTTGTTCTTAGTCTAATATCATCTTTATTTCAAAATCAAATAAAAATCTGCATTTCAATATTTCTTTCAAAGTTTTCTAGATTAATTGCATTCATTCTTAGCCTTAGTTTCATTTTGCTCATATAGCTTTCAAATCCTCCATTGTTGAATTGGTCTCCCGGCTGTTGGCTCTCGTTCTGGAGAGGTATGTCAATAATATTTT